>VZTJ01001030.1:7591-167438 GCA_013397795.1 Orthonyx spaldingii
TTTTTTTTTTTTGTAATTAAGATCATTTTTGTTCCTCTTAAGGTCACTTAAAATTTTGTCTCTTTCATGGATAATTGTTTTCATTAACATAGCAGTAGTCTTGGAAACAGCTAAGCAGAGTTTTGTACCCATCATCCAGCTTCATGCAATGAGTTAAGCAAGTAAAAATATGCTGTTCTCATATGTGTTGTTATACACAGAGCTGTTCTGGGAAACTGGTGTGTAGAGCTGCTGTAAACTCTCCCTGCCACTCCAGTACACCCTCAGCTTCTGTTATTTTTGACACAACAGTTTCAAAAAAAGGTAAAAATTAATCTGAAAAATGCCTTTAATCCCCATAAAAAATGTTCCAGGACTTGGAAAAGCTCCCTTACTAGTTGAGCTAATTAAGTTGCAAGTCTAAGATAGGAAAATTTTGGGATTAATTGCTAAATCTTCCAGAGTAACCCAGGGTAAAAAGTCTGCCTTGTTTTAATATATCTGATCATTAGGTGTTTGATACGCTAATTTCTGCTAGATTTTATAGTTGTTTAGTACAGCAACCTTTCATTGCATTTTTGCATGGAATTTTTTCTCAACACTGTTTAATAATCTTTGTATTTCAGCATTATATGTTTTGTCTCTGAAACTGTGTCCTCATTGTGATCACACTCCTTACTCTATTCCTCAAGCTAAAAGGAACTGCACAAATTTGTTGTGAAGCTTTCAAATGCTGGGCTTTAGCTTCTCACAGGAATGCACCCAAGGTTGGAATTAAAACCAGCAGAACCCCCAAAGTCATTGACAGAGCATACATGAAACTGAATTTCATGAGAAGTCGGTGAATTTGAGATATTTCAGTAAAGCACATTGTTCTGATGTCTTTTAAAGGTAGAATTCCTCAAACATGCTCATTCAAGTCAGCATTTCTCATCGTTAATGAATGGGTATAGCTAGTAAAAATGTCCCAGGAATGGCTATTAAGTTCATTTTGCAAAATTCTCTGTGTTCTTTGAGATTATGTATGTGCTATTCCTTTCCAATTATATTGTGTAATTGTATTCAAAAGCAAGATGTCTGCTAACTTTAAATGGGTTTATGCATAGCCTTGAACGTTGTGTTGTTTTGGTTTTAATTAGCTAATGTTAAAAGTCAATAATCAAGGTATATTAAAAGGATTTATAGATCATCCAACTAAATAAAGGGAACAGGTGTGATAATTTATTTTGACATTCTTTCAGAAACAGGTATGCAATTATCTTGTTTGTACTACAGCATGAATAAGAATTCAAACTTGATGACAAAAAAAGTCTTGTGCAGGGAGTCTGTTGCAGGGGACCTACCAAATTTGTCCTGGCTAATTTCTCTTAGTGCTAACAAGGTATGGCTCGTGTCTGAGCTGCATGTGTTCAGAATTAACTTATACATTTCCCCTGCAGATTAAAGAGCCAGTAATCTAAATTCTGTTACTCTAAGCAGACAGATTAAGTCCACCAATTTCCAGTACTTAATTTCAGCCCTCTCCAGTTCAGCATGTCTTTAACATGGGAAATCACAATCAAGCACAGCCTTCCAGATGCACTTGCAGGTAATACCCACCACACTGATTATGGAGCAAAATAATCGGTTATAAGATGAAGGTTTATATTAAACAACATTGTTTTGCATCTGTGGCATCTAATACAGCTGATTTCAAAGTTACCTGGAAATTCACATTGCAGCAATTTCTTCCCAAGTTCAGAGGGGTCCTTCTTTTTAACATAAAGTAAATTAAAGGGCCCTATAAGTATGATTTTACTGTGGCTGTTTTAAAGCACATACTGCACAGTTCTTGTTACGTATCTGACTGATCTGGACCCTTCTAGGCCATGGATCACTCCTCTTCATTGTTACTTGTCTCCTTTTTCTTTTTGAGATGAAACTTTTGTCAGTGATCTTATGTTAGCTCCCAAGTTCCTGATCAAAGTATTATATATTGCAGACCAAACCCAATTTCCTGAGGTATTCTCTAAGAAACATAGTAATTTGATGGTATTTCTCAACTTGAAATTGCCTTTTATGTAAATTACTTGTATAATAACTAGCACACAAATAAAAACTGACAGCCTTATTATGGTGTTGGAAAAAAACCCCAAACAACAAACAAAACTTTTATTAAAGTAATTATTGAAATCTGGCCATTTCTATATTCAGATTCTCTAAATTATATTTTTGAATATAAGTGACATGCAGAATGTTTCTTCAGGGTATGGGGAGCAATCCTGTAACACAAACAAGGATACAGCTCAAAAACCAATGTGCACTGTTTTATCAGACCAGCATTTTTAAGATGTTCTTAGGGGATGATGGAGGCATGTGGAAGCTTCCTAACCCATAAGATTTATTTCCACCCATTGTTGATTTTGAGGCAAGCCCAGTTTTATTTATTTGCACCTGATTAAATTCCTGATGATTCCAGGTAACAGCAGAACAATGTGCAGACCCTGGGGTGGTGTTTCCCCCTCTCTCACAGCCAGGTGATCAGCCTGCAGCCATTCCCTTTTCTCCTTCCCTGCTCAGCTGGCTGTGCATCCTCCTGGCAGAGCTGAGCACAGCAGCTCTGCTGAAGCCTCAGTTTCCTGGTTCCCAAAGGCACTCAGGAAGATTAAACTGGAGTGACTAAGCATGTGCCTTACTTTTCCAAGAAGGTCTCCACATAAAAAGCCAAACCATCATTTCTGGTTAAACAGATAGTATGTTCCTTTGTTTTAAATAGCAAAATATATATTAAAAAAACCTCCATGAAAACAAAATGATGAAAATGTATTTAAACTCAAAAGGCTGAATGTGAAAGAACGCTGGGAAAAATAATGTCTAGGTGGTCCAGTTTAAGGTTTTGCTGGTTTGGTTTAGTTGCTTATTTGCATTTTTTAATCTTTCTTCAGTTTGATTTATCCTTTTTAAAATTTTTTGCTAGCACTTTCCTATGTCCTTGGATGATAAAAGTAATGGGAAAAAAAATCAGGATTTTAAGTCTTTTTTTCCCTTTGAGAATACATATATTGGGGCACACTGTGAATAAACTGCAGCATCCCAACAGATAGTTCTTTCATCACTGATTGCCTTTAATTGCCCTCAATTTATAGCATTAGGGCTGCAAAGCAAGGGGTGTCCTGTTCAGAGTTCTTTTCAGCTGGCTAAGCATTAATGGATGATGATTAACAAAAAAACCTCTATGCCTTGCCAGTCCAGGCTAAAAGCAAGTTGGTAATTTGGCCAATGTGTGTGTTTGTTGTCCACATATCTGACAAAGCAAGTAGAATTAGAAATTATGCTATATAAATATATGTTGCATTTTTTAGTAGATCAACCTAGGCACTCTTTTTTTGCTTTTTCTTCCGTATTAAATTTCAGTTCCAAAACTGCTTCGCAACCATTTGGTCAAGCTGAACACTTTGGAGGTCTGTTTGTTATGAACCTGTATATGAATACCCAAATACCAACTGGCAAGTGCTGTACTGTGTCCCTGGTAAGTGTTGAGGTTTGGGTGGAGGATGGGGCAACAGTCAGAAGTTAACAAATAAGACCATGATTGGCTATAGCATTTCTCATTAACTGAGTTTTGAACCCACTTGGTGCATTCCTTTCATCACATTAGAAATGGAGCATTTGAAGCCGCCTACCAGAAAGACCCCACATCAGATCACACCTGCATTTCTCCTCTCTTTTAAATGGGAAGCAGAAGCATCCCCAACACCTATCAGGAGAAGTTTACGTTGCAACATCTGCCAGCTTTAGGACGATTTTTTGAGGGTAAAAGACTGCATCCTTTGTAGTTGCTACAGAAGTCCCCAGGTACAGATACAAGTTTTGTACGTAGTGAAATAAGATTAATGAATGCAAATATGTAGAATGCCTTTTCTTATGTCATGCTACACCGTTACCAGTCATCAGTGGAACCCATCTCTTTATGCAATATTTTGTAAGTAACTCCTCTTTTGTTGAAGAGGAACCCAGATTGACCACACGCTGAAGATCTAACATTTGGGAGTCTCTTATGAAAACATTGACATATAAGGCTCTGTCAGAGTAAAATTACAGTGAAATGATCGTAGAAAGACTCTTAATTAACATGCCTCTTAGTCCAGGGATTGTGTTTTTGTTTGCAAAATACATATTCTGAATTCTAAGGAAGCTCTCAAATATATCTGTTTTTAAAATATAAAGGTTATAAAAATAAGAAAAAATGTTTATTTTTACTCTTAGGTTTTCCAGTGTATTTCAGTGAGCCTGTAATGGAATAAAAAGGCTGTAAATATTTTAAAGGAGGAAAAGATCTAGTACTTCTTATTTTTTAGAAAATTCTGCAGGTTTGGCTGTTTCATCAGTCAAGCACAGTTCAGTTTGTTTGTTGTGACTTCTCTGAATTTTCTTGGATGTGTTTGGGGCAATTTGAGCACTGCAGTTCTTAGGAAGTATATAGTCACCTAGGAACTACAGGGAAAAGGCATCTGTGCAATCTCTGTATCTCTGCAATGGCAAGAGCTGGCTCAGAGCTTCACTGTCCAACCTGCTTTTCCACCACCGCACAACACAAAAGCCATTTGATTTTTCATGTTCCATAGGAGAGAGAAGATGATTTCAAGCAATAGCAGTGAAATAATTCTGATCAGCAGAGTTAGCAGCTAACATCACAACAAAATTAGTGCATGACATCATGACTTTGTATATTGTTTATATATACATTCTGAAGTCACTGGTCTATTTTTTTCTTGTATTATATTACAAGGTTTTATATAATGCACTTCTTGATTATTGTCAATAAATCTTTACACCTTTCCAGTCTTTTTTCCCCTCACTGCACTTTTTTTTTATTATTGTTAGATTCTTTGAGTGGTTTTTTTATTATTTAGTCTTATTTTGTTTAGATGTCTTCCTGTCTAAATTAATCTCATTTCTAATCTCTTAGCCCTATATTTATAACCTTTTTGGGACTTCTGATCTCTAGACTTCAAAACAATTAATCAACCTCTGGAGAGCTATATATACACTTCAGTTTTTCAGTCTCTCTTTCCAGCTTCAATAGAAGATGTTTGTGCTCATAACACAATGAGATGAGCTTACTTGCAGTCCCTACAGTACTTGCCACTAGACACACATCTTCAACACTGTAGAAGGAAGACTCTTTGTCACTGCCACATGTTTACAATTTGCCAGGCAGTTTGCAGCCCACATGAGTATGCTGCTATCCAAGCCAATTTGAATTAATTTAGCAGTAAGATTTCATGAAATGCACTGCCAAGTGCTTTACTGAACTCTAAATATGCCACATCCTCAATTTTCCCTTCACACATTTATATTAGAATGGCTGGTGAGGGAAATTTTCAGAGACATGCATATTTAAGCATGGAACCCATTAAATTTCACTTAGAGTTTCACTTTGATTTACAAAGGCATTTAGGGACCCAGTTTCCATTGGTGTCCTGTTGTGACTTGGAAAAAACCATGCTTGTATCAAAAAAAAAAGAAACTAACTAGAAAGGAAGTTATTCTTCCTAGCTTTTCTCTATTCAGTCCCATCCCAGCTATGCTAGAAGAAGAAAATGGACTATCCACTGGATCCTGGAATCATTTCAACCTGTAATAATGTTTCATATCCTCATAGGAAGAAAGGCAACCATTCCTGATGCTTTTTTTTTTTTTTCCATCTGCTGTGCAAACAGGTAATAATCACTAGGGTCCATGTTTTGGGGAAAAAAAATCTCATCAAAGGTGCTTTTGTCTCTCATCAGTAGTACTAGAAAAGATTGTCATAACTTCAGTGGTCCCTGCAGGGAAGATGAAGCAAACTGCACAGTAATCCCACAGAATTGTTGTGTCAGTAGGCAGTTTGCTTCACAGGTAATTTTGAACAGCATGGGTTAAAACAGGGTAAAAATAACAAAATAATCCCCTGATAACAGAGTGCATGTAAGGTCAGAGCTCTAACAGGGCACAACTATTTGGCTGAGAATCACTGCTGTTCTTGCAGGAGGAGATTAAAAGGAAGATAGTTTAGCAAGAGCAACTTTTAAACTACTCTGGCTCTTAAAATTACTGTAACTACCTCCATGCAGTGGTTCATTATCAGCATGCAATTAAAGTAATGGACTTCACTTACAGTTTCACCAAGTTCCCTTTGCACCACCCTGGCAGCATGAATAGGTTGGGCTTTGAAATGAAGGTACAAGTAATCACTTTCTATCTCTTTAACTTCCCAGAGCAGCAGAAAGAGGTTTTGACACAAATGTTAAGCAAAATCCAGCTTCACAGTGTCTTGGTTAGGAGAGAAGGTATTGTGGAGATGATAATGGTTCTTAAAGATTCAGGTGCAGATGTGTGGGTCCTAATGGACACCACATTGAACATGAGCCATCAATGTGCCCTTGCTGCAAAGGAAGCAAATTTTATCCTGAGCTTCATTAGAAAAAGTACCCTTCCCTTCTACTCAGCTCTGGTGAGGCCACACCTGAAATGCTGTGTCCAGTTCTGGGCTGCCCCCTGCAAGACAGACGTGGACGGTCCAGAAAGAGTCCAGCAAAGGGCCACAAAGGTGTTAAAGTGACTGGAGCACCTTTCCTGTGAGGAAAGTCTGAGAGACCTGGGACTGTTCAGCCTGAGGAGAAGGTGTCCTAGGGAACATAAATACCTTAAGGGAAGGTGCAGAGAATATTGAGCCAGGACCTTTTCAGTGGTGCCCAGTGACAAGAGGCAATATGCACAAATTAACCACAGGAGATTCCCTCTGAATATCTTTTATTTTTTTTTTTTTATTGTGACATGGTGAACACTGGCATAGGTTGCCCAGGGAGGTTGTGGAGTCCCCATCTTTGGACATAGTCAAAAAACATCTGGACATGGTCCTGGGCAATTGGCTCTAGCTGGACCCTATTTGAGCAGAGGTCACTTCCCACCTCAAACATTCTGTGTGTCTGTGTGACTCTGTGACCACTGGAAAGTATCAATACACTAAAGCAAAATTGTTGGCAGGATTGTGTCTATTTTGGTAAGATTTTCAAGCGAGAAGGTCATCAAGGTTTTTTATCTTTAGCTTTCCCAGGCAGAAAGATCATCCTCTCCCTGCTCTGCTGGGACTGAGGTCTCAGATAAAAAGGGAGAGAGATATTTAGACTTCTCTTCTGCCTGATTAAATGTAATGTTTAATCTCATATCTCACTAATCCAACCTGAACAACACTACAGGTGAAGTTCTCTTCCTCCACCTTCTCTTTAAAAAAAAATCACAAATAATAACATTTACTGTCAAGACTCATCAAAATGGAGACAAATGTTGAAATCTTAATTCATCCTTGTGAAATGTTTATTCCTTGGTCACCTGCATTCATGACCTATAATTAGATGCTGTGTGCTCCACATTTTCAGGAGATTCCATATCTGTTTGATATGCTAATTACTTCTGGATTTTATATGTGTTTAATACAGTTACCTTTTACTGCATTTCCATGTATTTTTTCCTCAACACTCTTTAATAATCCTTGTATTTCAGCTCTGAAGCTGTGTCCTCATCGTGACCATATTCCTACTGTATCCCTTGAACTAAAAAGAACCTCAGAAATTTGTTGTGAAACTTTCAAATGCTGGGCTTCAGCATCTCATAGGAATGGACTCAAGGTTGGGGTTAGAACCAACAAAACTCCCCAAGTAATTGACAGAGCATACATGAAACTGAATTTCATCAGAAGTCAGGTGGACTTGAGATATCTTGGTAAAGCACATTTTTCTGATATCTTTTTAAGGCAGAATTCCTCAAATGTAGTCATTCAATTCAGCATTCTAGATAAAAGCCTGTCTTAGAGGAAACACTGGGTCAGTAGTTTAGCTGGTGCTTCAGCAATGTAAACAAGGCACAAAAAGACACTATTTCCTGCAGAAATAATGTACATGACCACATCTGAGAGAAACAGAAGAAATAAACAAATAAGGGAACAGAGTAGTCGTTACATAGACAAAACACTGCTTGACAATGGTTTTCATACTGATTCTGGAAACTTTTATACTACACTGCACTGGGCAGGGAGTCTGGCTCATTAGTCCTTTCCAAACCAGTTAACCTTTCAGAAACTGGAGTTTCCCCTTGGATCAGGCTGCCAGGCAGGGTATTGGGGTTTTGCCTTTCTGTGCAGTATGGAAAGGGCCTGTTCACTGAAGTTGTTATATATATCTCCACCTAAAAATTTTCCTGTTGTTGCAGCTGTTTGGGCACTGGTGATGTCCTGGATGTCTGTGCCTTTCCTCCCATGCTAAACTGTGGATTTGTGGCTGTGGCCCTTTCATGGTCAACACATTGTTAAGATTAGGAAGAATTTTCTGGCTGTGACATGTTTTAGGGGACAGGTATGGAAACTGTGTATTTGTGGAGCCTCCTGGACATTCACTGTGTACATGTGAAGGGCAGTGACAGCAGGGGTGCACTCATGGAACACCTCATAGACCTGAACAGAACAGCATCCACTCAGATCAGTGCTGATGGTCTGAACTAAGTTAGTCACTAACCCTCGACCTTTTTCCCAACGAGAGATCACTCTTCTATTTAGATATTTCATGGTCTCCAGGAAAGCTGGCTTTGAAGTTTTCCTATATATATATATTTATATATATATATGTTACCTCACAAATCTGGACTCTCCTATGTAATTCTTTGCACATTTTCTTCCTTGTGATCACCCACCCAGGAAAGTGTTACCTCCATTGAAAAAATATATATTTTTTTATAATTCAGGTCTTTACTACTTTTATTTTTCTCTATATACCTATTACTCTTGCTGTAATAAAAACCACAACCTTGTGTCTGACCAGCTTTTGGCATCATTGATTTCTAGTAGATGTGTACAGATTGAAAGTTTTAGAGCAGCTAAAGACATTGGCAAGAATCATACACACTTAAAACAAGAATAGCAGTCTTTTGAAAACTTGTTTGAAAAGGGGTATATGCACAGAGAAAGTAAATATCTACAGCTAAAATGTTCCTGCTTCTCTAACTTGACATTTTCCCCCTCAAAACTGTACCAATTTTCTTTTCCTAGCACTGGATTTTAATACTTTGTTCTTGTTTATTGATATTAAAAGTTCTTGAGTTTTTCTTGATAACACCCAGCCAGGTTGGATATAAATCTATGGCAGCTGGAGAGCCTGGTGCTGTGCCTGATCCTGTAAGGCAGCCCAACTTTTCTCTGAGCCATGTAAGGAAGTCTGGCTGTGCTGCCTGACCTACAGCCTATGGCAGAATGACCTTCTGCCTATCTTTCCTCACTGGACACAGTAACTTAGGCTCTCTCTCCTCACCTTCTTTAATAGAACTAGTAAAATCTTAACAATGGCCAAGACTTCTGTTTTGGTTTTAGTTGAAATTGACCAATGCAATTTATTAGATGGGAAGTTAGAGACAAGTAGCATGAGAGCATTTCCTCAGGAAAGCATGCAAAATATTAAGAAAAAAAAAATCAGTTAAAATTCCAGGAGTAGGGAATATGCATCGTTTTGAATGTGCTCAAAAATCTTCATATTTTCTTGGGTTTGCTCTTGCATTCCGTTTTCTGGAGAAGAAAATCAAATTTGTCAGAGGCAGGAAAGAACATGGATAGAGAAGACGAAAGAAGTAATCATCTTTATGTGAATATCTTCAAATATGACCACCCTAAATTTTTCCATGCCTAGTGACTTTGCTTTTAAACAGGAACCAAACCCTTTTTGGCAGGGTGCTGCCCTGCCTCCTGCCCACAGAGCACCTGCCCACAGAGCATCCCCAGCCCTGCTCTGGCAGCACTGCATCCCTCAGAGCATTCCCCATCCAGGCGTTTAGGGCAAAACTTGACTTACTGTGTAAGACAGATGTCAACAAATGCTCTGGGATGTTTATAAAGCCTGGCTCTGATATGGAAAGCAGGAGCTTGTCTCACCATAATTTCAGCAATGGACAGCCAGGCAGGGTGTAGGAGGCAAAGCAACTGGTTTGGGTGATAAGGGAAGATAAGCCAGAACCAAGGAGATGAAGAGCAAGTTGGCAGAAGGATGATAATGAGCCTATTTATTAAATTAATGCCATGGAAGATCGTAGAATCATAGATTCAATATGACTAAAGATGACAGAATCTGGATTAAATAATACAGTGATCAAAACATTTTTATGCATTGGAAAGCCACCAAGTTATCTGTAAAATCCCAAACATGCTAACATTTAACAATAGGGACCAGATCAATTGCCAGTTCAGGAAGCAGCACTTTCCAAATTGTGAAAATGCCAAGGAACACATGGACACGACACCATGCTGAGAGGTGTCCTTTACAGTCACACAGATTTATACGTTTGACTGCTATTTCATAATGCAGTTCCTGTCCTCCTTATAACACAGTTCCTCCCTGCTCCACTCAATCACTTACTTTTTTCCTTGGGCCACTTATAAGGGCTCTGGTGTACAACAAAAGCTCAGCTCTGTAGAGTGGTGTGAATTGAGGAGCCTCTGCTTCCCTTCCCTCCAGCAGAGATTTTCCCTTTTTTATTTTTTTCACTCCTTGACATTGCACATTTTCAGGGACACTCAAACCTCCTGAAAGCTGTTATTAACTTCTGTCTCTACTATATTAGAAGAAACTCTGTAGCTAAGAAAAAAATTTTTTTCTGTGTATTGGTATTAAATCATTTTAAAATGAAATTCAATTATTTCCCCCATCTCCTTTTCATGAATGCATCTGGTAAGAAGCTACAGGCATCTTTTCCCTGCCTTAAGCTAATTGCCAGCAAAATCTTATTGAAATATCTCTTTTTCCAAGTTGCTGACTCCAGTCTGGGAGAAAACACAGGGCTCTCCCATGCCACCCATGCCTTTACCCTCAGAGCAGACACTGGGTTGCAGCCTATGGGGTCTCAGGACTCACTGCACTTTCCCAGATGTAAGATCTAAGCATGCAGCTCTCACTGTTGGATCATCTATTTTGTCAGCTGTGCAAGGAGGTTCTCCCCACTGCTAAGATTCTTTGAGAAAGCATCTGGATGACCATCGGGTTCTATTTGTTTGTTTTCATTCCCCAGGCTGTTGTTTAAAGACACAGTCTAGGTTCCAGAATAAACTGAGAAGTGAGGTTATGGGATTAATTGTGAATGTCTATCTGTGTTGTAAATAGAGATGTGTGTTTATGCTTTTGTGTATGTATGTATACTAAAGAATTCCTGCAGTTTCCCATTTCCAGAAAGTGGACATTATATTCAATTCATAGACAGATATTGAATTAAAAATAAAGGAAACAGTCGAACAAAAGGAAATCTGGAGGACAAGACATCCCTACGGCAGGTCCAGAGGCAATAAGCAAAGGCTCCAATCTATTTATATCCAATATTTTACCCTTCAATCACAAAAAATTCTTATTTCTTCTATAAATATGGTTATATTAATGCCCCAAGAGTTCTTATAGCAGACTTCAATACCATTCATAGAGCTGAAACTTGAACAAAGAGTTTCAGGATATTTTTCAAAATGTGAAAAATTAAGTATGGATCTCTTTTGTTCATGTTTATTTTAGAGAAATTGTAAATTAAAAATATGATCTTTTTAATTTCTTTTAAAAAAAGTTATGCCAAGAAATTACAGTAAACCATAAGAATATGTGAATACGAACACACAATTTTATGAATTTTCCATAGAAATTTCAAAACCCTTGTTAAGAATGTATGGTCTCTTTTACAGCTGCAGTGGTTTATAACTTGTTTCATATCCTAGATATTTCACAACTGGGAAAAAAATCCAAAGAATATCAAGAATCTTTGGGTGAAATTTTGCTTTTGAGAGGAGATTTTTGGAGCAATAAAGAACGGGTAAGCAGTCCCACTCAGCTTTAGACAAAATGTATTTTTCTGAAGATCTATCTCTGAGCCCTTGATACAAACACACTCTTTTCCTCAATCTCTGTCCTGGCAGATGTTTAGCACATTATATGACCCAGGAGTGTGTGGGGAAGAACTGCAGTTATCACTCAGCAGCATGCTGGGAGATGTACGTTGTTAGCAATAAGTGATGCAATTAACTATTTCTTGGAGTGATCTTCATACATAATTATGGCTCCATTTAGAACCATGCATCACTAATAACACTGTACCTGCTCTGTAATTAGGTGACTACCTTGGATTTCTGATGTACTCATGAGCTGTACAGCAAGAACAAGCTACTCCGCAGCACTGTAAAAAGCCATCTCTCACTGAGACAAAATAGACACCATCTAGTCAATACAAAATGTATTTTAAATACTGTTTCCAGAGTTAGCAGTGATCAGAACAACTTTTTTTTTTTTCCCTAGCAGTATAATTACATTTCAAACTTGAACATCTTGTTGATTTTCAACAAACATTTTAATTGCGGCACACAAACTCTGATCGTTTTCAAGTGCACAAAGTGGTTCTTATCTGTCGTGTGCATCACAGTGGACCCTAAAAAGAGACCTCAGCAACCTGCCATGGCAGCAGCTACCCACACAGAGCATCAGAGACCCTGTACCTCTCATGGTGGTGCATGACCAGGTGGGACCTACAACATAAGAAGGAGACCTGCAGGATCTATATACCTATGATTTATTGATAGCTGCACAAGGCAGCTGTTAACTTTCTATAAGAAAATCAACTAACAGTTAGCTTGAGAAGGACAAAGATGTTGGAAGGTGTATTTTTGTGTAGAAAGCACCTCGGTTTCATGAAAAGCTCTCTATTTATTTTCTGAGAAGAGTGAGACCATTTTTCTGGAAAAGGTTTACTGACAAGAATGCATTTTCCAAACATGAACATTTGTGGTTTGTTCCAGCATTAAACCAGTTCAATTCCCAATGCAAAAACTGTTGCAGTCACATGTTCTTCCCAACATCCACCAAGGCCTTGGCAGGGCACCATTCTCCGACCTCGTCCTGCACCCTGAGGAGTTGCATCAGATGACACTGTACAGCTTCCCCCAGTCACCATTCAGGAGTAAATTTACCTCATGTAGACACACTTGTCAACATGAATGACTGGGAAGAAGTGTCCCCTGAGAAGTGTCTGGAGCAAGGTAACTTCTTGCACTACCCCTGTTAAGACAACTGCTCCTGAGCTGCAGGCTCCAGTGTGTGGTTCTGCAGGCTCCAGATCTGCTGCAGGCAGCCAATGTGTGGTTCTGCAGCAGGAACACACCTTTCATCCCGTGCTGCCTCTTCTCCCCAGCACTACACACAGCCCAGCTGTGGTCACTCTGACCTGAGATCTCCTGGAGAGAAAAGCATGTCTTTCTTTGTTTGTATTGCCTGCCTGAACTGTGTGCCTCAGCCCCGAGTGCTATATTTGCAGGTGCCACAAACAGTAATAAGAGCAGTGAATATGAAGACAGACTGCTGCTCTGTTAGTAATTACAGGTTTTTCAAATAACATAATTTCCTAGTTAACATTAGAAAAGTGACTGCGAATTGCTATAAATGTAAACATATGGATGTGGGTGCCTCTTTCCTGATATCAGCATTTTCCTGAAAGCAATTTAAATGAGAGAAGTGCAAAAGGAATTTATTTTTAGAGTGTGCTTTCCATAAGTGTTTATAGAGCTGAATGAAGTAATGTAGAAGAAGTTTTCAGAATAAAAAGTGCAGTCACCTTGAAATGCACACTAATATGAATTTTAAATAGAACTCACAGCTCCATATTAGCACAAACACTTTACAAAATACTGAGCTGAATGACAGAGAATTATTTGGACTCTTCTGATTTATTCTTTATAACCTGAACACTGCCATTTTTGTGGGTGCATTGATTAGACCTTCATAAAAATTCAAATGTCACAGCAGATGCAGTGACATCCCAGTGCTTGTTTGAGGTGAACGACACCAATAAAGGGTTTTGCTGTGACCATGTAAGATTTTACTTTCTCCTAAGCTATCTGCGTTTCTGCTTGTTCTGGCTGCAAAGCCTGTGTTGCAGATCCAGATGTATTTGTGCAAATACTTCAGTCAATATAATAACTTAGTGTGTGGGAAGAACTGAGGTAGTGGTTCACAAGCCTCACCACTGGCTGGGTTGTGATGCCCCTTTGTCAGGGACTCCTCATGCTTGGGTATATCAAGAAAAGAAGGGCAGTGACATCTTAAATCCAGAGCTCAGAGATCCTATCTGGAACCACAAATATAAATGAATTTTAGAATATAGATCACCAGAACTGCAGTTTATAGAGATTCTCCCATGAAATAACATATGGAGGGAAGGCCCTGGTGAATCCAGCGGCCTTAGTTTGATACCTTGTGGATTAATTTCATTTCGCCAAGAGTGATCTTATGGTTGAGCACTGACTTTAGGAAAATTCTAAAGGCCTGAAGAAAGAGTCTTGCAATGGAATGAGTGCGATATACTCTGGGGACAGCATGCTGGAAGAGAAATGTGATTGCTTCACTTATGTTACCTGTCGAGTTTGAATTATTGAAAAAAAACAAACCACAACTTTAAAACAGTTTAATCATACCAATGATTTACATTGCAACAGAGCTGAGGCATCACTGGAAACATTTATTTTATTTCAGCAAGTTTGGGATAAAATCTTCCACATCCTCATCAGATCTCTTGAAAAATCACGTTGGCTGAAAGTAAACTACCCAGAAAGATTACAATGCCTTGGACTTGAAATAAGGATTTTTTATCCATGTGCTCCAAATTATATGATCAGTATAAAATTCACCAAATAACAGATCTACAAGTATCCTCAGGTGCTTTTTGAGTCAAGGGAATATTTTTGCCTTTTGTGGTAATTAGTTTCTTTTTTCCAACAGTGATCAGTGTCAGGTTTAAGTCCTACTGTAAAACCCTTTTTTTAATAAAACCAGAGAAGTAAAAAAAGAAAATGGTGACTGTTTTACTAAGAACAGTTATGAGTAATAGGAATATACAGTGCCTAATTGCAGTTTTGCTATTCACAGAATAGAGAAACAAAGTCCACCCACTTGCTGAGGATGAATGGGTTGATGCTGTAATAGAGACAGCTGCATGTGGCAAATCAAAATTTAAATTTCAGGATGCAGAGATTGCATCAGCAAAGGTGGAGGGGAAACTGCTGTTGTGCAGGTCAGAGACATTTTCAGAAGCCCACTGGGTTCCTACGACTGGGCTTCCCACCAGGGTTGAGAACCTTCAAAGAGAAACCCAAACTGAGGAAGCCTTACTGGTTTCCAAACATCTGACTGGTAGGCAGAGAGAAGAATTAATAACCTGCTTGGTGTATTGGCAGTTTGTAATCCAGGGTGAAATTTGAGTTATCATGAACTAGACTGTTCATATGGTGAAAGGATAATAGAAAAGGGCTCTTTCTGGTCACCCCATCAGATGAAGTTAAGCTTCATTTTGGGGGATGAAAATCTGTATTTTGAGTCTGAAAATTAATTTTGGTGACATGTTGTGGGACAGAAACACAGAGAAATGGAGGATACAAGGCTGTACTAACAAGACATAAGCAAAATTAACAATAATATCTTCAAAGTACAAAAGACACATAGCCTATTCAATGCTCTTTCTCACCACACTCAGCTGTCCCCAACAGCAGTGCTGAGCTGAGCTGAAAGGCCATGGAGACAAAGCTGGTATTCTCAACTCCTACCTTTGGACAAGCCCAATGCCTCTGGCTGGCAGTCTTTCCCAAGAGAATATTCAGTGCTCGTAGGTTAGGTAATCATTAGACAATTAAATGAGGTGCTCTGGACCATGGTCTGTAGGAACTCTTCCTATTCCCTACTTGCACAGCTTATATTTCTAATTAAGCCACAGTGAATATCATCCTGAGTAAGACTTCTTACTGCTGGGCAATCATGAACTGGGATTTAATTTTAGAGTCTTCTGTAAAGCCCAGAAAAATAAATGCTGCTCCTGAAGCAGTGTCTGACTCCAGGCATCCGAACAGCTCTTTTGACTTCACTGAAATGGCTTATATTTGTGAACTCTGTCTTCAGCTGAAGTTAGAAAAGTACTTCACAATCAATAAAATATGACTGCTTCCTTTTTTCCAGATAATAGTGTTCATCGACATCCACAAGCAACACATATAAGTCAATCTGTTAACCCAAGAGAACATTGCACTGCTCCAGTAACTATTGATAGGATGTTTGTTGGGTTTCATTTTTCTGATAAAATTGTATTTTTGGTTCTTTCATATAGTTTTACAGTTCACTAATGATCTGGATTTTGTCCTGACGTGAAAAGAAATCCAGTTCTATTATTCCTACTCATTTCATCTGGTTCATCCTGGTCATCACCTGTTTCTCTCCTATTTTTGTCTTTTTTCCTGAGGATCTGTATTCTCTGTGTATATACACAGCAAGTTTTCCTGGGATGTTCACCAATGAGTAACTTTATTTACAGCAAAAACAGCCAGACAGAGAGACTCATGTTGAGATCAGGTGTAGGCAAGATTTCTTGGCAGGAGCTTGGCATGGCTTCATCATGCAGAAGCATGAGCTTCAGCAGAATTTATTTGTATTTGAGGCACAAATACCTTTTTCAGTGAAAAATTAATTCCTGCTTTCCAGTGCACTTCAACAAACTGCACAACTAAGGGAAGCCAATTCAAGATGATTATAAAGATAAAATTAAAACTGATGTACATCTTGTCAAGATGGCATGTGGAGCATCCATTTGTAGCGTACAGGGTCCCAGGAATCGTTGCCATTTATTCTGTACAGCTCCCACGTTCTCTATAGAAAGAAAATTTTAAAAAATTCTTGATGAAAGAATAACTGGCAGAAATTATGATTGCTTGAACAGTGCATGCTTTAAAGGGACAAGACCATGATGTACTTACCAAGCACATTCAGTTGCAGTGAGGTTCCCTTGTGCCAAATTTCAGCAGCCAAGGAAAGGTTTTGAATTTTCTCTATTTATGTGTCTGATACCACATCAAAAAAATACTTTTTTTTTTGTAACAGGGGAAAGCCAAGATGGAAATCCTGATTGTGATTTCAACCTTGTCTTAGAGAAGAAGAACACTGTCCACTGCCCCTCAGAAAAAAACTGGTGGGCTCCAGCTCAAGGACAACCACTGCCAGCAAACATGTTCACTCTTAATCTTAAATGACTCAATCCAATTTAAAAAAAAAAACCAAAAACCCAACCAAAAAAACCCCCAAAAAAACAACCAAAAAAGCCCACAGTAGTTTCTATAGTTTCTTCTAGTTTCTTGTGTCTTATAGGTTCTAATGTGATCAGTGTTGAAGATCAGTGTTAGGGATGTACACTTGCCCTGGAGACTTTGGGGGCTTCTGTGCCAGCTCTTCTAAGAAACCCATCTGAGTCTGGCCTAAACATGCAGGGAAGCCAACCCTCCCTTTGCCTTGTCAACAGTCTAAGTTTATGATGTACAGTGGCCAATTGGAGAGGTTTAATGTATTTATCATCAAAGTGGACTTTCAACCAATTTTTTATTTTTCTCGTGTTTCTTCTCATTTCGCTCAGTAGCTGGAAATCACATGCTACGTGCTCTCAAATAGCTTATTATCATTCTTAACAGTTCTTAATCTCGTACTACATGGACTCATATTTCTTTAGAGAAAAATTAAATCCACTGATTTAGTTGAATTTCAAGGGAAGAGGAATAAATTAACACTTGTGCTTTCATTTAGTGTCTTGGGTAAGGCTGCAATGAGAACACACCAGTTTGCCATTTCCTTCCAAGCTGGAGGCAAATGAAATTGTAAAGGAATCTTGCTTTACCGTATTTTCAACCTTTTTTAAAAGAAATTCCTTATACTGTGGGATTTCTGTCATACAAAGTGGTTTGTATCTCAAGAAACTCAAGAAAAAAATTTTCTGGTCTTGCAAGAGCTGTGTGATCCAGAAGAGTAAAGGTAAATATTTACTTGCAAAACAGATGATGCCCCAAAATCTCTTGTGAGCATTTGTCTGCTCCTAAACTGTCTTTTCATCCTCCCCAACATGCAGAGATGGAGTGTTGTGGCAGCTCAGCTTCCTACTCCGTCACAAAGGTAAGGGCCATGTCCAGCACAGCCAGAAACAGCAGCTAAAACTGGGCTGCAGTTGCTTTCTCTTTAAAACCCAGCCACTAACAGTATAATACACCAAGATCTGAAGGCTGAGAGGGATGAGGTTTGAATTGATATTTGTCTCTGCTTTTCATTGGAACTGAGCAACAGTGTGAAGAGGTCAATGAGATTGCTCTCTTGGAAGGGATGAGGAAGTGTGCTGCTGTCTCCTTGGGATATGGATATGCCAGTTCTGGGGGCCTGGGTTCAAAACACATTCACGAGTTTTCAGATACAAAGGTGAGAAACCCACCTTGGAAATAACTCGGAAGAGGAACACAAACTAGGGACTCTTAGTCTCTTAAACTCATAGGGAAGGCAAATTATCAAGCCATTTTCTGCTTCTTTTCCCTCAAGGAAATTTTATGACACAGCATTCATAGAGAGATGGGAAATACCCCTCCCATAATTGTACCTGTCCTATGGCCATTCTGAATGGCTGCAGCTGTGAGTTTGTTTCTCCTTCAGACTGAAGAAGGACGATAAAAGTATATATTCTGTAAGAGTTATCACCATTAGACTGCTGTAGATGATAATAAAAAAGACATCCTAGGGAAAACTAAAAGAGAAAACCCCCAACCCTTCTTTAATTGTTGCAAATAACAATCAAGGCTTATTATTTACATAGCAGGGAGATCAACACGGATTTCAGGTTGCTGAAGACTTGAGTCAAGCTAAGATTTGAAGATAGAAAGGATTTTTGTGACCTTCCTATCACCAGTTTTTCATAGTGTATCTAATTTCAGGCATCTTACCAGCTGTGCCAGCTTTTCAGTCCACTCAGAGGTTTTGTGTAGACAGTATAAAAGAATTGTAGATTATAGATATATATGTATGCAATATATGTATATAGATATATATGTATGCAAATTACACACATAAAGATGTTCCCTACCTAATTCTATGTGCTGTCTGTGGAATAGGTGCTTAAAAGCAAGCTACAGGGATACTCCAGTTTTACTCTTCATCCAATGCACATTTCTATTTAACTATCAGGTTTTATAACCAAAACCAAGTGAAGCATAAAGATGTTTATGAAAACAAGCAGTCCGTGTAGGTTTTATGGAGCATTCTGTGTGGAAATTTTTTTCCTCAGCAAGAAAACTCTAGTGAAAATCAGCAACAGTGGAATAATTTCTTCCTCTTAATCAGCAGGGAAAAAAAAGTACTGGGAGTAGAGTGGGGAGAGTTTTTTTCTTGACAAAACATTTTCAGCTGTCAGGCACAATGAGAAGTGTCATTTATATACAGGTTATAATGTATAGATAGAAAGAATGAACATTTCAGAGTTGAAAAATTTGGAGTGGAAGTAATGAGTTAGTCATATGGCTTTGCAAAAGTCTTCATTTTTCAGTCTAGTTTATGCATTCAGCTTTTAATATTAGGATCAAGATTACATCTTATTCTTTGAAAAATAAAGTCTCTGCTGTCTGTGAATTTGATAACATGAATTGCCTGATAATGTTCTGCTGCCTGTATTTTATTTTTGTTTTTTCATGCAGGAAATCAGAGTAGGTGACCACAATGATCCTGCCAGGCTTTGAGTTTGAATAGAAATGAACAAATCTGACATTATAATGGATTCTTTTCTTTTTTACTTGAAAGGCAAAGAAATGCAAATTCAAACCTAGGACAGTGCAACATTTACTGACTGAGCAACTAATTCTCTTATACTATTAAAATGAGTTGGTTCCAGTTTTTGCACTTAATAATAATAATCTTCTCACATAATAATTTATTTCTTCAAAACAAAAGAATACCTGCATTGAAACAAACCACTGAAAAATAATCAGGCAGAGTTTTTATTAAATGGCATTGGGGTTCTCTATGCAGCTTGAAAGTTTTTGGGTCTCAGGAGTGTTAAAATCTTGTCTCGGTGGCTGGGACTGCAGATTAGGACCCCAGGTTGAATTCTGTGGCAGGAATGTCACCAACAGGATGGTGGCCAGAGTGGCTTTTAGTGAAGACATAATTCAAGAAAATTGTTTCTCACTGCCTATTGGATATTATAGCCTATTTTTCAGGATATTAGCTTTCTAGAGTCGATCTTGTTCAACAAATAGTTCAACAGCTGACAGATGTTTGAATCTTCCCTGAGAACTTGAGTGGTGACTAGATTTCCAGGAAAATCCATTATTTTATTTTCCTAGTAAATCTCTTAAGCCAGATATATAATCCCATGGAATGCTACAGATTTGGGACAGGGTGACTGGAAACCTGACTGGTGTGAGGACCTGGAGCTGCTGGTTGACAGCAGCTGAACATGGAGCCAGGTATGCCCAGGTGGCCAAGAAGGCCAATGGCCCCTGGCTTGGATCAGAAGTAAGGTGGTCAGCAGGACCAGGCCAGTGATTGTCCCCCTGTACTCAGCACTTTTAAAGTCACACTCAAACCCTGTTTTTTGGTTTTGGGCCTCTCACTACAAGGAAACACTGAGGTGCTGGAGCGTGTCCAGAGAAGGGCAACACAGCTGGGGAAGGGTCTGGAGCAAAAGTCTGATAAGGAGCAGCTGAGGGAGTTGGGGGTGTTTAGCCTGGATAAAAGGAGGCTGAAAGGGGATCTTACCACGCTTCACAGCTGCCTGAAAGGAACCTGTAGCCAGGTGGGGGTTGTTCTGTTCTCCCAGGTAGTTAAGTGACAGGAGGAGAGGAAATGGCCTGGTACAATTGTTGTACCAGGGGAGGTTTAGATTGGATAGGAAAATTTCTTCACCAAAAGGAGGCTCAAGAAAGTGGATAAGTCACCATCCCTGGAGGTAGATGTGTGGGTGTGATGCTTAGGGACATGGTTTGGTGGTGAACTTGGCAGTGCTGTCTTAGTGGTTGGACTTGATGATCTTAAAGGTCTTTTCTAACCTTAATGATTCTAGGATTCTATATAAGCACCGTTGATCCAGACATTAAAAGACTGGAAATAACCCTTTGTTTATTGTTTCACACTAAAAACAGGGAGCACTGATCAGTCTTTCCAGAATGATTTAATTGACTGTTCAGTTCCTTAACTCATGCTACCTTGGAATCTATCTCTTCCTCAAGCCAGGAATGTGCTTTTTTTTAACTAATTATATCATGCCACTTTCTTCAGCCATGTAAAACTCCTGCTGACTTCAGAGGTCAGGCAAAATTATGTTAGAAACACAGGATTTAAGTCATGAAGCACCATCTGCAGCTACACGTGGATGTCTAAATAATGCAACACCTCAGACTAAAACTTCTGTCCCAGGAACTCAAAGACTTTTAACGGTAAAAGGAAGACTTGAGGATGTTTTGTACATTTTCAGCTCATGCTATTATAAGTGAATTGAGAAGTCAGCTATAAAGGTTTAATCCTCAATACAATAAAGAGGGACAATTTTAGTAAAGGTTACAATATATTCTCTTTTCCTCCAGTGATGCCTTTTTCTGTCAAACTCATATTGGCTTCTCAGTATATTCTGCAAATGGAGATTTGCCAAAGTACACTGGTAATGAGAAAAGGTGGAAAATAATTTAAAGATGTGAAGAAGAAATTTTAGAGTGTTTGTGTTGGTGAAGGATGAAATTAAAGCAATAAGTAGAACCAAAAAAATTCAATAAATGAAATGCAATCTGAATGTGTCAGCAATGGAGTCCATTAAAGCAGGGGGGGGTACATTATTTTAAATAACAAATTCAGACATGTCTAACCTGTATATCATTGACAGAATCATCACCAAACAAAATCTTTAAATTTCAACCTATTTTGTTCTCATTTTCTAGAAACCTCCTGAATTAACTGGTCACTTTTACAATGAGAAGTAAGAACAAAGGTGAATATAAGTAAGGCAATACCACAGGATGCTTTCAAAAAATAGGAAAGCAATGGCTAGAGACAATGAGGTGCAAAGGCTCAAGTTTTGATTTGTACGTTTTCCTTTGCAGGGTAATGTCTCTGAATCAATGCTGCTTGAAGTCTGAGGCACATTTACAAAGGCTCGTGGTCTGTTGCACACTTTGCACTGTCCTCCCAAGCTCTAGCAGAGACCACTGGAAAATGTGACATCAGTTGCAGATGGGTTGACATTTCTTCTGACAAACACCATCACTGACAGATACATTGTTTGGCTGAAAGTAATGAATCTTTCTAGATGTTAATATTTGTGTTATTTTATTAACTTTTTTTTAGTTTACAGTGATTGTAAAGATGTTAATGGATTATAATCAGCTTTTAATCAATGTGTCTGTAAAATTGGCATTGGAAGAACTCAAAAATAGCCAGGGCTGTAAATAGTGCTGAGAATATTGATTTAGAAAAGGATGAAGTGGTATTAGTTGTAGTCATAATATAATCTTCCTTGCTGTCTAGGAACAGTTCCAAAGGAAGCAAGGAGACAAGCTGAAAGCCATACATGGAGAGAGTGAGATTCTACAAATCACAGGAAAATTCCTTCCCTATCTTTTCCTGTATAAAGCTGAGCAACCTTCCCTCCTACCAGCATCAAGTGGTGCAAAACCTCATGTTACTTGATGGCAAAACACTCATTGCCTTACATGGCCAGGTTTCTGCTGCCCGTTGTGGGGCAATGAATTTAAACATCATCAATGTCATCAGCTCTAATGGGTAATCCATACACAAGATTAGGGTGTATCTAGCTGCCCAAGAGGTCGTGCTTCTACTGATTTTAAAAAGTTAGATGCCGTGTTCGTACCCTATAAAGGAAATTTTATTAGCTACACCTATTAAATGACTGTTTCCTGTCAGTCTAGGGGTTATGACTTTGTGGACCAAAGCCTACTGGTCAGATAGGTCAAGGATTTGTATTTGAGGGTTGTTGTAAGATGTTGAAAACCCTTTGCACCCTCTAAAAAGTAGAGGCAGAGGTACTGGATGCTCAGCATATCCTTTTGAGTTACATGCCCAGTGCAGGGCTTCCTGCAGGTGCAGGGGAAAGGATTTGATGATGTTTGTTGTCCTTTTTGTTATCATGTTCTCAGATGAAAGAGAAGTGAGATTCTTCTCCAGTGAACACTTAAGAGGCAGTAGGAAGTACCAGCAGAAATCACTGTTACATTAATAGAGAGAAACTTGGTACCCAGTGTGCACAAACAGGTAGAAGCACCAAAAGTAACTCACATGGCAGAGAAGCGCTCATGGGAGGAAAGATATGAATGGTTCAAAGGAACTGAGGATGGAAAAAGCTTTGAATTATACTTTTTTATAAGAAATGTGACAGCACTGTATCCTAAAAATATTTAATAATAATTATATACAGTTGCAATTGCTATAGTTGCTTTAAGTTAGTGTAAATTTACAAAGAGATGAGCCAGGAGATTTTGTGGTTTTAAGATATTATCCACAGTGTAGGAGCAACAGCAGCTTTACAAGTTGTCAAAATGACCTTGTCATATCTGTTTACTTATTTGTTCTTTCTCTTTGAAAATGTCACTTCACTAGAGAGATGGTTATGGTTTTTAGATGTTGTCAGTGTGTTTCTACAATACAAATCACTGTCTAAAGCACTTTCATTGTATCCATTACGCCAAGCTCCACAGAATTTACGTAACAAATTTCAGCAGCGACCCCATCACCTCCCTGGTGTTGTACAGTCTGAGAAAAGCTCTGAAGCAGTTTGTGGCTTATTAATGATAATTCAAACAGGATCAAATTTACTTCTTTGACATTGAAAACATTTGATTCCCAGCATATTTATTTACCTGCAAATTTAGATTTTACTTCTCACTACTTACAGAGCAATGAGCACAAAAAAAAATTAATAATAATTAAAAAATCATAAAACCCAAAACAAAACCAAAAAAACCCACAAACCCACAAAAAACCAAAAATCAACCAAAGAAACAACCAAACAAGCAAAACCAAGCAAAAAACATAAACAAAACAAAACAAACAAACAAAAAACCACACAAAAAACCCCATAGAAGACCCCCCAGAAAACTAATAGACCACACAAAGCACAAGAAACCCAAAAAAGACCCAAAAAGCACCTGAAGACTTGGTACACCTTATGCACAGTTTTCATGGAGCATGAGTCTCAGAGATTGTGAGAAAAAGCCAACACAATAGGCAAACTAATTTGGGGTTGATAAACCCTTCTGCTTTCTCAAACACCTAAAGATAATCTGATTTTGACATTTATTCACTGCTCACTGACTCCTGAATGGGCCTCATGTCTTCATCTCTGAAAAAGACCAAAACTACTTGAAATTGCTGTCCTATGACTGAGAATATGCATTTTCCATCCTTTCTTCTTTGTGGTATCATAGGGACACCTGAGGCTCTAGTCATCAGCAATAGTTTCCAGTTATGTTCATGTTCTGAATGCTGGCTTTAGACTTTAACCAAAACTACCTTAACAGAGCACAGTTTTTTCCTGAAACAGGATGAGAATAGATGTGATCTCACAGTGGTTTGAGAGAGCTCATCTACCCTTCCAGTGCATCTATAATTCAGCACATTGCAAGATAAGTTGAATTTTGAGAAATGAAAATGAACAACGCATGTTTTCACGGAAAAGGAAAAGGGTATAGAACAAGAAACAGCATGCTTGTGGACAAAAAACAAATGAAAAAAGTGGAGAAAGATTGGTTATTAAATGTTAGGAGGTATTGAATAGTGCAAGTTCAGAACCCTCAAAATAATCCATTCATAGCCCAGAAAATGGCATAGTCCTTACTATGTATATATATTTGTATATAAAACATGTGTTACCAAAAGTGAGAAATGTTGTATTTAGTGGAAATTTAATCCTTGCCCCTAGCTGGCGCAAGATTCACCCTAAAATTGTTGCCAAAGAATCTGAGCTAAGCTGATCTTTTTGCACTTTCCCAGCATGTTTCTGACTTTCAGTGAGAAGCCAGAAGTGCTAAATTCTTGCCATTAAACACCTGCTTAATTCCTGATTAATACCAGAAATAGATGCATTATCTTAAAAAAACCCCACTCCTGATTGTTCAGAATTTTAAACTGCTGCTAATATACAAGAAATCAAGCTGGTTCTGCCTTTGTGGAACTCTATGACTAACTAGTTTACCTGTTTTCTAGGAAAACTCTCTGTATAATGGATGTGACTTTTAAACATTAATTACTTATTCAATTACTTATTATTATTCAGCACTTAATGCAGGTGTACTCAAAAGGAAAATTAGCATCTGGCACCCAGTCTATGTACCTTATAGTTTAATGTGGATTGAATAGTTCAAGAATATCAGTCACCTTTTCCAGACGTAGGCATAATTTTCATATATAGTTTCCCAAATTACAGCAATAAAAGTCTAGGATTTGCATCTCTACAGTGTATAACAAGTTGAAAATACCTCATTTCAAGAAAGCGAGAAGGATAAGAAAAAGCAAATAGTTTGTGCATGAGGACTGATAAACTAGATCAGTAAACTACAAATTAAAAAGACAGAATGAAATAAGAAATACAGCAGGAAAATATATTTCAGAGAGGCAGGGGAAAGCAAACAGAGTAGGGATGTAAAACGAAGTAAACCAAATGAAAAGACCATATGGCAGGGTGAAAATCACCTGAAGCAATACTAGAGGAAGCTGTGGAACTCCTTGTCACAGAGGAGCTATCAAGAGTGCTGGAATTTTGTCTTTGTTCAAGAGGAGACGTTAAAAATTAATAGAAGAAAATTACATTGATAGATCTTAAGGAAAGAAAGGCAGTGCAAACCACTGGAACTGGAGAGTAGCTGGCTACAAAATCACTGCAGGTCTGTCTTGTTCCAATATGATTTTCTGTTGTGGGTCAGAAGGACCTAGAATATATGACCACTAAACCTGAATTTAATGTGAAAGGCAGAAAAGACAATCCAAAACTGAGACTGAATTGAGGAAGAATCAGCCAGTGACCAATTCCTTCATTTCTGTGTCCAAGCTGTGTGTTAGTTGTTAGATCTGCACAGTGAAGTGCAACCACCTGTTCCTTCCCTCTGTTCACAGTGAATTATTAATTGCTGTTTATCTCTGAGTTTGTCACTCCTTGGAGGATTTCATTAAAGTAAACGACAAAGTGAAAATGAGTACTTGAGATACCAAGTCCTCTGCTTACAGGGATGTTATTCAGGCACATCTGTTCACACAATAATGTAATTTCAAAGGCATTAAGCCTTGTATCAGAACAGTTTTATAGCTATGAATCTCTATGAAAATAGCAATTCACAGGAGTGAGACAAAGTTGATAAAGCCACAAAGAATGTACAGTCTGGGGAAAATTTTCCAAAGAGCGTGAAATTAAATGAATGATCAAGTCTTTAAAAGAGGTCAACACTTCAAATCCTTTGAAAAGTCATTGATATCTAAAGGAAAGTTTAAATAACTCTTAGTTTTTAATCCCCACTTAGATCTGAAAGATGATGTCTTTAAAAAATTTGGCTGTGATTGAAAACTCAGGCCCATTGTATGCAGAACTCTCTTCCCTCTATAATATTACATACTTCAAAAAGAACAGTCTTTCAGCACACATTATTTTCCAGTGTTGAATTCATGATTATTTGTACCTCTGTAAGAGAATTAACATGATGTAATGACACAAAGTACAGAAATAATGAAATGCTGTTTACTTGCCAAGCCATTACAGAATTATCTACTGCTCTCGAAGAAGTAAATATAATTTCTCCTGCAGTTTTCCCAAATGTAACAGAGATGAGCAGTGGTTTAAATCAAATAGGATGATTCCTGCTTCAAAAATAGTTTCTTATAGCAAGAATGACAATAAACTGAAGCAGTTCATCTCTGATTTACACTTGACTGATGATACACTTTGAAAGGATGAGGCACCTATTTCACTGTTATATACGAGACAGAAAGTGCCAGTTGCTAAGTTCACCAGTAAAACATTCCTCAAGAAACTTTATTAGGAAAGAAGCTCAAAGAGCTGTCATTCACTTCCCTAAGCTGTTAAGAACAATTAAATAAGATACAGGATCAATTTTCCTGAGATTCTTCCAGCCCAGAAACACAGCTGTTTTATTGCAATCCTGAGGTTTCTAAAACAGCCGCATAAATTCTCTGTTGAAATAATCCAAGGTTCACAGTAGCATGATAACATCACATCATATTTTATGCACTTCAGCAAGAACTTGACTCTTGAGGAACCCTAGGAGATAGTTACTAATTGTATCTTACTCATTTCCTGGTAATTTAAAGATAGACTTACATCTGACTACATCTTAGACGTGCTTATTTTAGTTTCAGCTTGGGCTGAGAAGAAGCTATTGTCATAGACGGTAGAAATGTCAGATCTGTGTTCCTGCTGTTTAAGAACCACATTTTCCAACATTATTACCTTACCTTCCTCAAAACTGATTGGAATTTTGCCCAAGTTAAGAAATATCAAATGAATGCGTATCAGGAAATCGTGTTATCTTTTCATTCAGTGGCTCCAAAATAGCTTCAAGGATCCAGGTCAGCCTGGTTAAACCTTTGCTGTCAGAATCCATCAGATGGCACAGCCCATGTTTGGGAGTGCATGTTAGTGCATATGACACCACCACATCTACCATGATTTCTCCTCCCTGACCTGGTGAAATCTTACCCCTGCCTGCCATGCTATTCCTCAAAAAACTGCATAAAACCAGATCCTGGTTTTGGAAAATAAAAGCAGAGACAAAAGGAAAAAAAATAAGGCTTTAAATGTTCTCCAGAAATCTAGATCATCTCTTTCTCAAAATTGATCTAACTTCAAGCTTTCAGCAGTGTAGGGCACTGTCCCACTGTTTCCTGAATATATTACAGTCTCTGGTGTCACCAAGGATTTAGGAATGAAAAGCACAGACCTGGGAGAAATATGCTTGGTGTTAACAACTGTTTTCCCACCACTGCACAAAACAAGCACATAAACAGTTTCAGAAGTGCCTCAGGTTCCATTTGCAATCCAGTTTGGTTCCTGTCTCCAGTATTTCTGCCAGCAAGTCACCCCAGAGTCACACTTATAACCATTAATGCAATAATTGACTTCATCAACACATTAATAACTACATTGCCTTCAGCTTAAATAGTATTTCCTTCACACAACTGCCACTTACTGCTTATAAGGGCTGCATATCTCTCTTTAACGTATTTATAGATGACAAAAATGTCATCTTTTAATCTTTACATACTCATATTGGTAGAACAGATAAATGGGGGCCCTGAGTCATAAAGGGGTTTTACACTACCCCATCCCTGAAATTATTTAGGGCCAGGCTGGATGGGGCTCTGAGCAACCTGGTCTAGTGCAAGGTGTCCCTGCCCACGGTAGCGGGGTTGGGACTAGATCATATTTAAGGTCCCTTCCAAACCCATGATGCTATGAAATATCAGCTAAAGGCCTCTATTTGAAGAAGAATGATAACTAACACAACCATGCATACACCATTCATATGGGATGCAAGTGATGTTATTACAGTCACAACCCATAAGAGACGACATTGAGAGGAGCAGACCCTGGATGTTTTCATGACCTTGTGCTCTGGGAAGAGACTTGTGCTTTACTGCAGCAGAGCACAACTCCAGGGAGGTCTGAAAGGCTTGTGCTGGCTGTAGAGACAGAATATCTGCACGAGAGACATTTGAAATACCCTTTAAAATTAAACTGGTCCCCAAAGCCGTATGAACCCTTCTGTCCTGTCATATAATGACCTCTGTTTTCATTCACCTTCAAACCAGCATGAATTAAACTGGAATGCAACACTTTTGTAGACTATACCATGGGTTTAGTGGTATTTCCAGTGCATTCATTCAGCTCTGTCTAGTAGAACAGCCCCTGGAGTGTAAAGATAGAGGATTACCTGTAAGGAGGGCCATCTGAAACAGCCCTTGGGTAGAGGGCAGTGAGCATTTTAAAACATATGTAGAGGAACCAGCTTTATGAGAAATTCTGATGCAGTTCAGACCAGGGGGCTGATCAAAGGTAAGTACATTCACACAGGGGAAATCAAGCAATATACCATGAAAGAACAAAGGACTTGTAACATTGCAGGGTGGCTGTATGGGAGTGTTCATGGACTGAAATACATTGAAGGAACCACTTGAGACTTTCAGAGGTTGAGGCATATGGAGGAGGGAAGATGAGAAACTGAGAAACTAACAAGAATTTTAATGACAAGGGGAATGCAGTCGTGTCTTTTGACTTCATCTGATTACAAAATGTAAAAGAATAAATAAGGCACAAATATAATGTATTGAGTAAGTTAAAGGAACAACAAAAAAAAAGGTTAAGATCAGACATTCTGTTATGTTACAGAATGCCAGAACTAACAATAATGTGAAAGAGGCCATTATTTAATAGATTTACATTTTCCTCAGAGAATTCAGTTGCTGAAATTGCCTGACCTCTGAAGTGACCCAAATATGCCACAATCAAGTCTTGGTTTTATGGTCTGTAGTTTCTGAACAAGAGCACCATGGAAACCTAGTCACTGAGCAGAGGTAAAAAATACCCAGTATTAATTACTCATTTTAGAGAAAGACCACCAGGGATCTAAGTCAACTTTAAGCTGTGGTTGTCTATGAGAATCAGGAATTATAAGTGTCTTACCTCCATGTTTCCAACTCTACTACAGGTTAATGCAGTAAACTGTGGACTAGACTCTACTTAATGTACTGATGGGCGATTGACTTTTTGTCTGTGTGTGTATGAAAAAAATGAGCTAAAATAATCTGTAACTAATGAATAAAAGCAATTAATCATAGCCAGGAAAGGAGTATATTGCCACAGAAAGAACCACCCTGGGAAGGGCAGAAGAGATTTTACTTTTTAATTTGATCTCGGCACCATCTTGAAAATGAACAATGCTTTTCTTATCACTTACGAAATGCTTTCTTATCAGCAGAGCAAAGGCAACATCCAAATGGGAACAGATTTTGTGTTTCCCGGTTCTTCAATGTAAATCAAGAGGAGCAGATTAATTTTCAGTATTCCTGTTCACTGAGCTGCTCAGTGGAACACAGAAGCTGAGCACTTCATTTTCCAATGCACAGAACAACATCCTGTTGGCTGGATTTGGCTGGAATTTCAGAAAAACTAATGATGCTTGTAAGACTCGACGACAATAGCTATAGCACCAAAACACTCTATAAAACCAAAGACCATGTCTGTCTTTAAAAAGCAGAGCTGCAAAGAAGGTATTGATTAGCCAACTGTTTCTTAGCAAGGAAACAAGGAGTATACAATACAGAGTTGTTAAGTATAATCTTTTTTTATTCTATAAAAAGAAAAATATTCCCTTGTATAACAGGATCATCACTCTTTGTGGATGGAAAGATAAAGTAAGAAGCACATATCTAGGTTTTGGCAAGTCTATTAATTTTGCCTTAGGACAGACTCTCAGTGTTCTAAATGAAAATGCTGAAAAAGAGTTTGGCTACTCATTTCCAGAGAGTAATTCATGGGATTCACTGACAGAATGGAAAGACTTGTCGAGCAGGGTTCTCCAGAAATCTGCATAATGCTTCACTGTATAATCTGGATGATGGATGTTCAATAAGCCCTTTAAAAGTGCAGATAATACAAAGCTAGAAATGACTGTGCGTAGGCTGTAGGAGGGGATAACAACTTAATAATGACCCTGACAAATTCAGTGGTCCAAAACTAGGATGAAATTCAGTGTGTGTGAAATTCATCAAGTGCAAGGGTCTAAAGATAAAAAAGAGTAATCAGGTGGGCAGGGTGGGGAACAACAGGTTGTTTTATTCATATGTGTGGCAGATAGGACAAAGAATATTCAGACACCAGGAAAATTTGCTAATTACAACTCTGACTTGCAAGGATTTTCAACTCACAGTGAAAGGGAAAGAAACTCTGAAAGAAGCACAGTTTCCACACTGAGGGTAATTTTAAAAGTTAGGCAAACTTCTGTGAAGGATGATAATTGTATAGTATCATGACTTTAGGTAGGGAACAGGTTAAATGAGCTTTACATATAATTTTCAACAATGTTAACTATAGTTTAAATTGTCAGTTGCAACTATCCTGAAAATGCTCTACTCTTTAATAATGCTCAGGTTTTTTTGATAGACAGCTGTGAATTAAGTAAAACATCAATCACTGGGGTAAGAACAGTGTACAGTTCTCATTGCCACATTTTGGGAGTCGTTGCAAAGTTATAAAAGCATCAACACCACGGATATAGAGCATGTCAGCTGCCTCATGGTAGCCACTCCCAGGAACTCTCCTGCAAAGTAATTCACATGTTTTGAATCACAGAATCATAAACTCACTTAGGTTAGAAAAGTCTCTTAAGATCACCAGGTTCAACCATAAACTTTGAGAAACAAGTTACGCCAAATTTCTTTCTATTCTTCAAGAGTAAAAGTGTGTAAGTGGACAAGATCCATGGACCAGCTGATAGATTTTAAGTGCACAGCCTATCTTATCTCACAGTAATTTATTTAAGTAGTCATACCCCTGTGCTCCATGGAGATACAAGGTAATGAATTCAAGACTCACACAGACTAAATAATTGATTTGACTTGTAATACCATCCTGAACCCTTTATCATACACCTGGACAAGTCTCAGAGGCTGCACAGAAATGTACAGCGGAGGCACAGAGCAATTCTAGCAAGCCTGCATGTTGGTCACCCAATTTAGAGGTCACAGGCTCATTTCCTATGCACTGCTATTGCACAGTTACCTGAAAACTTGTTCAAATTAGGTATTTTTCTTTCTTAAAAAAAAAAAAATAAATATAGTGACAAAGTGCTCTGCACATGTCAGAAAAATAATTTAACAACAGGACTTGGTGGTTGAGGCATGAGATCCTGCCAGGTCACATCTCAGGTCACTCTTCTAGCTTATGTTTTTCTTCACTTATTCTCTTCTTTCTTTGGATTCTGTGCTCCCATCTCACTTGAATATTTTCAAATAGTTTATCACAATTTGTCCAATACAGCCTTTCCCCAATATAAGTGGCTTATTTGGTGACAGAAGATCTTTTCATACCTTTTGTTGTATTTGTGTATTGAATGTATCAGAAAGAATTTTATCTAATGATGGTGACAATCTTCACATGAGATTCAAAAACTGATTTATTATGTTTCATGCTGATGTAAACATATTATTTATGTTTACATCACTCAGATCACAAAATTTACTGAAATTAAGTAACACAAAACACCTTAAAATCCATGGAACTACTTGTTCAGTAAGGTATCACTCAGATTATGATAAAATACTGGAGTCACTCATATGATATATTGCTGTGCTATATATTGAATGTACATATACTCAACCTTAAAAAACACCTGAGAAATTTGACAAGCATGTTTTCCTATTTTTTTAAAGGGCTCTTTGATTGCAAGAAAGAGGTCTTCAGAGTGATAAGGATTCAATACAGAACTGACATTCTGCCTAGAAAGCAGCCAGGCTTTCATATGTAAATTCTCCAGTGTGTTTTGATTTTTACTTCTAAAAAGTGTATTGTTCCGTGTATAGAATGAATATTTTTGGAACAGTTGCATAATATTAAATTTTGCCCTTGGTGAATTTTTCTTTGGTTGCCTGAAAAACTCTTGCTTCATTTTAGATCTTCTGAAATGACAGATTCATAAGTGCCCAAAGGCCTTTATACATTAACTAGCTAATATGAGATGTCATAATGATTAATGAATAAGGGTTCTTTTTGAAAAGCAATACTTTCAGTACCAGTTTTCAAGGCATGAGTCTGACATGACAGCACTTGGTTGCATAAGAAGTAGAAGAAAAAAACCTCAACATTTTTGAGGTAGACCTGAAAAAAAAAATAAAAGGAGAAAAATGCCAGCATAAGTGGCTTACAGTGTGAGATATGCTTGGGTTTATTCTAATATGTTAAAGAGTAATTTTTTACATTAGATTAAAAAAATTTTGGGAAGAGTTACTGAATATTTTGTGGACAGGTGAACTGAAAACAAGGCAAAAATGCACTTTAACTATAATTATCGGCCATACTTATTGAAAGATGAATAGAGAAAACAAGAAAGCAAGGGTCCATGGAGGATGCTGTACTGGAAGGTCCTAATGGCTGACATCAGAAGAGTCTAAGACCTAAGTCTCAGATGAAAAAAGCAGGCTACAGACTAACCTGTTTTCAAATGCAGAACAGGAAGCCACCCTACTCTGTAGTTAGAAGCAAATGTGGACAGGAGGGCTGGCTGTGGAAGAAAACATACCTGCAGAAAGAGGCAGTTAAATCAGGGCTAGTAAAAAGAGCTTCAACAGTTTCAAGCACAGGAACCAGAGTTTTGTATCAGTGGAGGCAGCAAGTCAGCAAAAGGGGAGCCATCACTGTGGGCAGAGGTGGATTGAATGGAGAACAGTCAGACATGGCTGGTGTCTCCTCCATACCCAGAGAGCTTGTGCAGCAGCTCTGCTTGGTGTGATGGGTAGAAGCTGAGCTGTTGTGCAGTTTCTTTAGGTCACTTGCCATGAGCCTCTTCACATACAGAGGCACCGCAAAGAATATGCCAAATTCTACTTTCTGTCTTCTCAACATCCATCGTAAATTGCTTTATGACACCTTCTAGTTTTAGTCCAACCACTGGGGCAGTGTAGAGAGAGAGAGGATGGGACTGTCTGACAGTCTTCTCTTGAGCTGTTCACTGAAAGACTCTTTGACTTGCATGGCTTTGTATCATTTGGAAGCAAAGGCAATGTGCTTTGTGAAGTCACCCTGCTGAGGAAGAACAAGACAAGAGAATGAGGAGCTACATGAGAATAATGATCAGAATTTATTGGCATAAACTTGAGAAAGTCTATTCTCAAGTTTCTCCCACTTCTCTCCTCCTCTCTGGTTACCCACTTCTACAAAAGCTGATGGAATTCTCTTCCATTTGAGACACCAAACCAGCATGAAATCAGCCACTGGTTTTAACCTGTCCTTGATAAGAGGACAGATATCTCAGAGAGAGGTTGTTTCTGTAGGAGACTACAAGAACAAGCTCAACAGTTGTCACTTTGGGGTGTGAGGATAATTCTGGACAATTCAGCTTCTTCCCCCACAGTAATTGAGTAATGGAAATATTCAGGTTTCCTGAAAGGAAGGAAACTATCTATTACTTCCAAGAAATGTCTTCAAACTAACATCAACAAAACAATTTTTTTCCTTTTTGTTTGTTTGTTTGGGGTTTTTTTGTGTCTGGAGCTTCTTTTTCTTGCTTTCTTTGAGATGTCATGACTATGTGCTACACTGCTTCTCTTTTTACTTCTCATGGTCATCTTCCCTGTCTGGGATCTGCTACTGCAGGCTGTGCTTTCCCTCCCTCCACCAGTGTCCTCTCCTGCTCCTCAAGATCTTTGAATCCATGTGACACCTACTTCAGTGGCACACCATGACTTTGCTAACAGCAGAGAATTAAAAAGTGCCTTATTAGCATGGGAAAAGCCAGCACTTCTCTAGTTCTGTGCTAAAAAATTTTGTGGGAGGGAAAAGCTTCTGCAATGCTCACTTTTCCCCAGCACACCACAGCTCCCCTCTGGGACCACAAGAAAAGAAAGTCAAAGAGAAGACATTCAGCCTGACTCTGGGATGTTTACCCTTTTCAGCAGCAATTTGCATAGAAAAAACATTACCAAAAAGTTAATGACACTTTGACATTGAAATTACTTTAACTATGCAATACAATATTTCCTAGAAACAGGGAATGATGCTTTTTAAAATGGCCCAAACCTTTTCATGATTTCCAAAGGCATTGCAAATTATTCTGGTTCAGAACGAGAACAAGTTTCTAAAGGTCAGAATTTCCTACAAAACAGAAATTCTGTTAAATTGAGCTATTACTAACATCCTCACTCACAACAGCTTAGAAAATGCAGTTGTTTCTGGTGTTACTGGTCCAGGGAAATGACAAGGAGATTTCCTCATTTGATGGTCTTGTCCACGAAGAATGTGTGGTCTAACTTTACAAGTAAAAGTTAAAGTATGAAAAGGGTTCCAGAACACTAGTTAATAGCAATACACCCTATGTACATGCTGCTTAGTCACCTAAATCAGAAAAAGATCAAAAATAAAACTGATTATAATGATTACTGAAATTAAAGACCAACAGAGACTGAGGTGAATGAATTGCCACCTTTCTGCAGAAATAAATTCCTTGGAAAACATAATAAGCAATCATGGCTCTGTAAGAGTGCTTATTCAGACACCTGCATAATGTATTTATGGCACTTTTTAAAATACAAAGTTCCAGTTCGTACCTATACTGATGGAGCTGCATGATTAAGCTTTTTCCCTGGATTTCAAAAATGCATGCGTGAGTGGGAAGGCAGCAAAGACATTGTAAAGGCTACTTGGATGCCATTTTTAAATTCAGATATTTATAGAATGGTTCTGCTCAAAAAGGTCATGTTAAATCCCATGTTTTGTGGGTTTTAACTTGTGCCCACGAAAGGTGCTTTAGCTCCTTGCTTAGACAGGCAGCAGTGGAAATGTGGTCAATAGTTCATCGATGCTGCCTGCTGTGATCTCAGGTTCCTGGCCTTGGCTGCAGTTAGGTGCTCCCTCTGCTTTTTAACGCCCACAGGGGTGTGGGTGCCAGAGCATGGCATGGCTGTAGCAGCAGAAAAAGCCACTTTCATTATCTAGGTTTATCAGTAGCCACAGGGACTTGGCACAACAGGGCAGAGCAGCACTGGGCTGTGTGCACACAGGTGAGGCAGCACACAGGTGAGGCAGCACACAGGTGAGGTAGCACACAGGTGAGGCAGCACACAGGTGAGGCAGCACACTTGCCTTCTGGGTGCAGAGCAGACATCTCAAATTCAGTGCTCTCCCCATGGCCTCTTCCTATGGCCTCTTCCCTGGTTAACAGGGAGGACTGGAAAATAAGCCAAGTAAATTACTGATTTGTTTTCCTTGGTGGGAAATGTCTGGAAAAGCAGCTTTATGGGGCAGCTTGGGAAGAGATAGTCTGATTTCATTTTGGACATCCATCACTAAAATCTGTGGTTTACAAACCAAGGTGTTGTTGTGTTGAGGAAATCTCTCTGTGCCAAGAGCTGCACCCCTGGAACTGCAGTCAAGGGCCCTATCAAGTTTGACTTTTTTGTCCTTTTGTCCTTGACCTAAAGCAGGAGTAAAGCTTCAGCTTTAAAGCTGGTTATACTGGCTTGCTATCAGCAGGATGGTGTGTGTCCTTTCATCATTTGGAATGATGCTGTGAAGGCCTGCAGGACACCCATCTCTTGCTGGGGTTTGGCTGCCAGGGCTTGGGACCATCTTGGGCCACTGCAGCCTGTGAACAGGGGTCTGTCCTGGTTGCCAGCCCATGCAATCCCTCACAGTGCTAAGTAAGAGGGTCTGTACATTTATGTAAACATATATCCTTCTGCACTTTTAGTAGCTGGATAGCACGTCCTGCTCAGCAGTGGAGCAGTAACCACACTGCCCATTAAGCTGTGTCTACCCTCAGAGAGCTCGAAGGCTTAGACAATACAAAAAAACAGAAAAGAGAACCAAGGCAGGCTGAGAGCAACAGCCAGAGACACAGCCACACTTATAATAAACAACACAATGCTGCATGACAAAAGAGGATTTTATTCCTACCTTCACCTCTGTGAACAGTCTTGTCACAGTGAAGGACAAGCCAGGGACCACAGAAACAGCTCTGGCAACTTGCCATGGTCTAGCTCTCAAGAAAACTTGTGTAGAAAATCATCTCACCTAGGGGGTGGCCTGTGGTGTTGCCTTCACTGCAGATCTATTTTGTTCACTGCTGATATTTTCATACACTGAGAGAAAAAATTCTGCTTAAAGTCAATCCTATTGTTCAGTCACAGGTTCCCTAATACACATGTCCATCCTAATGAGTAGTTTATTTGTAGATATCAATTATTTCTGCTTCTTTCCCATGAGAGAGCACCCAGTGTTTGAATTCATGTTTCTTTTCCCAGTGCTTGTCATTCTCATTTAGTCTAGAGGAGCTGAAAAATAAGTAGCCAATTCCCACTTCCTTCCTTTGCAGAATTGCAGTAATAACCTAGAATTACTGTTCAACATCCAATCTTTTTCAGCAGATGGCTTTCAGCAAATAAATACACTCAACTTGCCAAGTTTTGTCCTGAAGTACAAAAGCTATCCACATTAAATCAGAATTTTAAGAGTTTTCATTTTCTCATTGTGTTCTATATTTTGTTCAAGAACCATAATATGAGATGAGAAGTGAACTCTTATTTATTCAAATTTACATTATGTGACTCATATCAGGTGCAGATTTTAGAAGCAGGAGGTAGAAGCAAAAGAATGTGAATGGGTCAAGCTCAGCCCCGGTTTTTACACCTGCTCTCAAGTGTTATAATAAGTTAAGAAACAATAATCAGCTTCCCTTTAACTCACCCTACTTTGTACCAGGGATCTGTCCACCTTTGAGAAACATACATGTGTTTTAGGAGCTTTTTTAGGGGTAAAAAATAATCCAAATGCCTCTCAAAACACACACAAATGAACTGAGGAAGAAAATATTAAGTCCAGTGCATGAAACTGATATACCAAAACCAAACTAACCAAACAAAAAAATCACCCAAGAATGTATAATGTAACATCTGTAAGGCATCAGCTAAAAGCACAGTATAATTCAGTGGCTGGCAGTTGAAAGTTAAATTTGGAAAACTCAAGGCAGAAATAAGGATTTGAGATTTTGAAGTGAGGCTAATTACTATTAAAGCAAATACACAGGACTGGAAATTCTCCATCCCTCAACTGGCTTTTATTTCAGATCTCTTTACATTGCGAAAACACCCAGGTACTTCCTTCCTTACAAATGAGTCTCCAAAGACTTTCCTATCATGTTGCCTACCACCACAATAACATGTGGGACTTATCCTTAAGAAGTCTGAGCAGATCCAAATTCATGTTCCGATTTCTGCTTGTTTACCCAGACTGCAACAAAGTCTCAAACCTCCTGAACATCCGCTCCTCTCACCACCATCCCCAGGCTTTCTGTCATTTCCTGGGACCACCCACAAAATCACTTACACTCTCCTTAGTCTGTTGTGAACACCCACTCATTTGGCAAAACATCAGAAAACATATTTACCTCGACAGTAATTTCTTTTCTCTCTCAGCACTGCTTCATTCAGTCCTGCCCTTGTTCCAGTTAAGCAGATGTATGGTTTTGCTGGCAAGTTTTCTCCTCCTTTCACTCCACTTTTGCCCTTTCTGTCCCATGATCTTCTCTGTGGCTTCTTTTTATTTCCTAGGTTCTACCTCCAGGGAGTCTATGCTACGTCTTTGAGAACTACGGGAGATGTCCCTTAATTTCCAGCAAAGGTCTTGCTAGATGACAGAGAAACTGTGAAGATAGAAAATCCTTTATTTTGATGGTAATGTGAATACCTCTCCAAGATTTCTCTTAAAATGTCTACCAGTACTTGCCCAGAGTTAAACAAAAATGTGAACACAACATTAGTACAGGAGAAAACACATTATGTGAAATTCTGCACTGTGTGGGCAAAAATTTCCCTTTTAAGAAAGCAAGGTAAGGATTATTGAAATCCAGAGTGACAAAAAGAATTGTGCTCTGTACCTGATTTTACTTCAGTTTTAACTGACTGTGGAAGTATTTTGGTCCTTGTATATCCCAATACCATAAGACTTTCTCATTTCAGTGTATCTTATAACAATTTTACTGTTATTGGATATACATTCTCAGCATGCTATACAGGAATTCATGGCACATGAATAGTCACCCTAACACACAGAACCTATGCTGCTTCTGCAGAGGCATAAGTTTGTTGAGCTGGGCATGAGCAGAAGCCAAATCTCAGTCTCCAGCAGGGCTCTGAGCTGCAGAAAAGTTCCTTTCCTGCTGAAAATCTCTCCATGTTGGTGAGTGTGCACATGCACAGATCGGAGAGACAAAATCACAAGTTCCTTTATTCAAGTAAGGTTTTCCATTTGGTTTTGACAAACTTCATGTCAGAGGGGATATATGTACCTGAGAGACCTTTTTTATTAAAAGGTTTTGCATACTGAGGTCATAATTTGGAGGGGAGGGAGTAGGTTTAAGGCAGCCAGTAACCTAAACATTGAAGGATGTGATTAAATGTAGTTTACAGAGCAATACATTAGGTTTAAATGGCTCTGTACCTGGAAGGCCCTGTAACCCCACTATGGACACACACTGGGTTGGTTTCTGTGTTCCTTATAAGACCTGCTCTCATTCTCAGCTCAGAGATCTCAAATGCTGCTCCAGCTTCCACCAGCAGGAACGAGAGGTCAAACTGCAGCTGATGGTCAGAATGGCTCAGGGCTACTCTGGACATGTGTCTCACCCTCTCTGAACATATGTCTCGCCCTCTCACCTCACCTGGCCTTCTGGCACTGGGAGAAGAAAAAAGGACCTCCCTGACCTGTGCAAACACCAGATACCTTCTCTCCAGAGCTGGCTTTCCCAGTCATCACACTTAGCTTGGGTATTAGTTGTGCAGAAGATATCTGAGGTTCAAAAATATCATTTCACATAAAGCAGATTGCATGTGAACTATTATCTCAGATCAATTCAGGTGTAAAGGTGGATGGCTTTGGTGGATACAGATGTGGTACACCTCCCTGGAGACCAAAGCTCACTGGATATGACCCAGCCCTGCTCTGGAAGTAGCAGAACTGAGACAGTCAGAGCTGAGACTGTAGTATGGTGCTCAAGACGGCACACACCCACTATTCACATGGTGATATATCACACAGAAGTGGTGGAAACAACACTGATGGACTGATGATGTCTCCTCTGGAATTTGCTAGAACAAACTCTCTTCTCTGCTCCATGTTCTTCTTTAGAAGTCCAAACAAACCTTGAGATCACAGCAGGCATCTCTGGAGCTGTAATATCAAAGCAAATTCTCAGGGATACATTTTCAAGAGATATGTGAACAGTTCTCTGAAGAGCTATTGGTCAGGATAATGTTCTTGAAAGAAGAATAGAGATTCTGTGGATTAATAGAAAACTAGTTTTTGATAGAAAGCTCACCAGCAGAACTGTGAGGACCTGGCAAAAGACCCCTCTTGTCTCCGTCTTTTTTTTTCTCACTAGAGGAAGTCAGAGATGGTAAGCAGGGTGCAGGGATGAAAACAGAGAAAAAGAAAGGAAAATACCTAAAAAATGCATTTGGAGACATTAAGGTGGCAGGTCACATGCATCCAGTGACATGCAGGATGCTCCCAGTGAGTGCAGGTCTGCACAGGGCTTCCAGAATAGCCTCAGGACTTATGGGAGATGTAGACATGCTGAGCAGGAGATGGAGGATAGGTGGGGTAGCCTAAGGCATGACAGCTGGTTATTGAAACTTATTTTGGGCAACTGATTCAAGCTCTGGAGAGAAGGAATTTTTTAGCACTAAAACGAGCTCTAGTAATAATAATAGTAATAATAATGATAATGATAATAATAATAATAAATCCTTATTTCCTAATTATCTTATGTCATTATTTACTATTGTGTATAAACTATGTGTCCAAAGTTTGACCAAGATCCTGCCTGAAAAAGAAGTCAGTCTAGTTCAGGCAAAAACAAAAGCAAGTGTCTAGCAGGTAGGATCAATATTTGCAAGCCTAAAAGTGGCTTATTTAGAAACACATAAGAAAAGCTGAGGAAATGAGAGTTTCTAGGGGCTTAGAAAGGGCAAGGTTATGTTAGGTCAAAAGTTTGATGTGAAAAGCAAAGGATGACCTTGGCTGCATGAAATTCCTAAGGGATGGGTGTGTCTTGAGATAATCAATGAGCATGAAGGAAAAAAAAGCCCAGAGTAGTTGAAAGACTTCTAGCAGGTTCTTTACAGTGTAAGCAGATAATAGGAATTGCATTCTAGTTGGATGCATTTAAAGCAAAAAAAGTCATTGAAAATGAACTGATAAATCTAATTGATTTTTTTTATAGCTCTTTCTATTTTGTCTGAAGAGAGGGAAATGTCCAATACTGCTCCTTTCCACCTATATTTCTGAAGGGGACATGTTTCCAAACTTCAAATTAAGATATTATGGCAGAAGCTCAATCTGCACAGTGAGGATGGAGAGAGAGAAAATGTCTGGAAGGAGAGACCCAAGTCTTTCTCTGTCAGTTTTTCAGGTTCCAGTTCCTCAATGTTCTATGATAATTTTCTTAGACAGGAGTTCAGTCTTCAGTGTGCTAACTGTAAAAGTTAGGAAATCATCCTCATTTTGCAGACCATAAAGTTTTGAAAGTCAATGCTACACGAAGCCATATTTCTAGTTTGACTTGCTACAGGTCTGCAGACCGGCTTTACAGAAGCTTGCAGAAGCAAACATTGATTAATGAGACAAGGCAGTAGCCAATGAAAGCAACAAATGGGTGGACTCAGGAGGACTGACTCTTGAGAACCAATTAATGTGTGGACATGCCATCTGGGCTAGCAGCACGCAGGGTAGTTCACTACCTGCTGCCACTGCTGGCACTGCACCAAGAAGAATCGGAGCATCTGTCAGTCTCCAGGATCTGTAACAGAAAACTGCAGCACAGAGAGCTTCAAAACAAGCCTTGAACATCAAAACTCTCTGGAAAATTCCTAGAAGAAAAAGCCTAGAGATAGTGTAGGAATAACTGTATTAAAAATAAAATGTGGAATTGTTTCCTATGCAAAATAAAGTTTCACAAGCATGACTCTCTCTCTGTTCCTCTTTGACCGCAGATGCAACTCTTCTCTCAAAATTTCTTTTATCTTAATTGACATCAAAATCATATGTTTTCTCTGTGAATATCTCCAAGTAAAACTTCAGATTTTCAGCTACAGGCTTCACTTTTCTCTCCCATTTCCCCCAGTTCATTTTGATAAGGTCAAGATTCTTTCCAAAGAGGCGCTGAATCAGTTAGGAAAAAATACAGTATGAGCAAGCCATATCTCACTTAACCACGTGTCATTGGCCTTGAAGGACTTCTCTGCTGAAAACCAAACTTTCTCTAGCATTGCTGGTTATTTAGCCGAAGCTCAGGGAGGCAAATCACTATTCTGCCTCCCTTTTCCTGCTGAAAGAAACACAGCCTAGATACAAGATACTGGCAGGGGTTGACACCATCAGTCTTAAAAGGGGAAAATTGATTTTGCAGTCTCACAGTGAATCACACAGCAGCAGCAAGCTAACCAGGGCTACCTCGTGGTCTTGTGCCTGCTAGAAACCATTGTTGCTTTCAGTGGACAGGTTTTTGTGGGGTGGGAAATGTTAAATCAGGAATCAGTGTCAAAAATCAGGATTTTAGTGCTTGATCACTGTAATCTTCTATCTGTAAGAGAGAATTTGACTTTCACTTGAAGGCAACTGTATTGCAGAAAGGCAGACAATTCAGAACTCTGTGAATAAATTAGAAAATAAATTAACCAAATTACCATGTTTGCTCTTCTTTCTCCCATGCTTCATCACTCTGACCATACTTTCTGAAATATCAGACTTAACATCAGCATATAAATATAAACTTTGACAAAAAAATCTACTTGGCATTGCCTCTGAGTCAGGGACCAGGCTCAGCTGCAATCTGTGCCTATATCTCAGATGAGTGAATTAAGTGTTACAAAGAGCTTTTCTGCAGGTCCTGCATGAGTCTTTCTCAGGGCCTTATCCAAATTACTGGATTCTTCTAAATCATTGGAAAATATTCTGTTGGCTACAATAGGCATTTGAGTGAGTTGTCAAAGAATAAGAATGGCTATATGTTTGGATTAAAGAGATAATCAGTCTCTGCAATATTTGCTTCAGAGAATGAATCACAGAAAATACAGCTTTCAGCTGAGGTGTTTATGTCTGTCTTATGCATCAGCAGGCTTGATCATACTGGAACTTTAATGAGATATTTGTGTAGAACAGTTGAAATTCTCTAATTGCAGACTTTTCTAGGAGCATCTTTTGTTCCCAGTGGGACCTGGCCTATTTTCAGAGAAGTCTGACTTGAAAGAAAGGATTAGTTTACCTGTCTCCATTACTGAAAGCTAACATGACTGAAGGCAGTGCCCCATTGTACTTGCCAAGAAAGTTCTCTCCAATTAGAAATTAAGCTCATAAGATCTTAATGTTTTAATTGTTGGACATCCAGAATGTGTTTGGTTGAAGTTCAGCAATAAGAAGAGATGCAGCTGATGGAAGTTTGTGTGCTCACTGAAATTTAGAGAAAAATTTGAAAACTTCTGTTATTCTCAGGCAAGAAAACTTGCAAGTTTTATCTGAGCAGATTCTGCCATTCCACATCTTCACAAATAAAGACATCATAGGGTGAAGACATTGTGGTGATGCAACTATGTTTCTTATGCACAAACTGTTTACCAACTTATAAGCCACTAATTTTGCTGAGGCTACTGTAACTAGTCAGGCAATCACAAGAGAAGTTCCTAAGTAGAGGGCTGAGTGTGGAGTCAGGTAGCTGAGCACAGAGTTGTATGTGGAAGACACAAGATGTCCTAAAATAGTATTCAAAATGATCATCAACCCAAGACGGGCTTAGAAGAGGGAATGGTAGACCAAGAGATGCATGCAAGTCAAATTTCAACAAATGCTGAGGGTCTGCTCTACAACAGCCCTTCTCCCATAAAATTTTGGCCTTAGTCCGGCAAGCCTAGGAAACTCTTTTGTGAAGAGGTAGAAGCGAGATCTTACTGCTTGGTTTGTTCTAGTGCCCAGGCTTTTTATCCATTTTACCATTGCTACTGGAGTTTTGGAAACAAATTCCAAACCTACTGTAAACTCCAGTGATAACCAACCTGAGAGCAGAGATTTACAAATGACTAAACCCAATCATCTCGAGACCCTATAAACGGCTCCGTGTCCTCAGTGAGCCCCTTTGAGCTCTCCTGGACCACAGGCTGCACCAACACCTCCCTCTGAGTGGGACAGCTCGTGGAGCTCACAAACCCTTCAGCTGCTGATATTTGAAAGACCGTTGCTGATGACAAGCCTTAGGCTGATATCACACAGGAAATTCCTTGAGGTGCAACCCATGCCTGATGAGAAACACAAAGGGATTTATGTATTTCACTGAACTCGAGGTGTGTTTTTTTGATAGGTACCTTTATGCACAAATAAAGGCATATACATCTCTGACTCTTTTACACCCTTGTCTTATTGTATCTGAATCCTCGGCACTCTTACCCTTTCCCATTCCTGGTCTCAATGTAAATAATCACAAATTTACTCCAATCTGATTTTCCTATCCATGCCTCATCTATGTAAAGGAGAGTAAAAGAGAAACCTTGACATCGAGGTCTGTTAAGGTTGTACTTTCGTAAATTCCTATTAAAACCCACTTTTTGTCAATCACTTTGATGGTGATTGTTTAAGTGACCAAAACCACTCATTTGCAGCACAGGTCAAAATAAGTTTTTTAAGTCAGTAAAATTTATGTCCAGTGCTGCCACTGTGACTTAGAGTCAGTTAATTCACTGAAAACCTTATTATAATCAATTAATAATCTACTAATCCTCATTACTCTCATTCATCCAAACCTATGTAGTGTGATGGTAAAAAGACATGGAAGTCCTAGCATTGGCATAGATTGCACAACAGTGATAATAAATCTTTAAGCACCAATAATTATTATAAAAAAAACCCAACAAACCTGAACAGAAAATTGCATTAATGATAATGAAATCAGAAAGCTCGGAGTCAACTACAGTGTTTCAATCAGACTGCAAAACAATATAGCATTAGATAATCAGTACATTATTTCTGATCCACTGAATGAAAGCTGATATCTGCCTAATTATTAAATTGACAGACATGTTTTCATAAGCAGCAGCATACTTTTACAACAGGCCCCTAGCTGATGTGCAAAGAATAGTAATACCCTATTTTGTAGCCAGAAGCTGTTTAGGTAAGGAGGGAAATTCCCTATGTATTGGCTTCTAATATTCCTCTGAGCAGACCCAGAAACATCCATCTCTTCTTGACAAGTCATAGTATAGAGAAAAATAATCACTAAGCACATTTTCATTGCCACAGAAATCAGAAAAAACTCTCTCCTAGATTTGATAGAGAACCAAATTCTAAAAGCAAGACATTTCATGTGAAAATTCTCTATCCCCAGCAGGACTCCGTACCATAAAAATCAGCAGTTGTAATGTCCCAAGCAGTTATTTTCAGATCATATGGAGTATTAAGTGATCTCAGAGATACCCAGGAACAACATATGCACTGCTTTAATATGAAATATTTTAATTGTTCCGAGAAGAGGAGTAGGATGCCGATGTCACAGGCTTATTAAATATAGCCTTTACATTAAGCAGGAGTACATTCATGCTTAGATAAAGCAAGAGCTGCGTGGCAGATTACCAAATTGGGAAAAGCAGTTGGGCTCATATCTCCCTCTACATTGCCATGTCCTGTACATTCACATCCAGCTCTCCCTGTAGCCAGCACCTCCTCCAACATTCATTAGGTCTTGTAACATGTTTGTCACTTGTCTGTTCACTTAGACAGTCCCAGCAGGGGAAATATTTGCAGTAAGGTGTTTTCTGTAATAATCCAGTGTTTAGAGTCTGCAGACCACTTTTTCCCTCTGCTGCAGAAGTTCAGTTGTGCGCGGGTGGAATTCATCTCACCCAAATATAGTCCACAGAAAGAAATAAGCACTGCTGGGCAAGATTTTTCTGCTCTATTTTAGGCACTGACCTCGGGATGAGATTTCTGTCACCAAGTACCTATTTCTCTTCTCTGACAGTACAGTGAGCCTGGGATGACTCACTCAGATGTAGGAGTCTGCAGCTGGTCTGATGAATCCTGCCTGGAGTCTTTTGAAGGTAAGGGCAAGACCTTGGACTGGAGGTAAACTCTTATGAAAAGCAAATGTAAAAATCAGATGTGAGTAGCAGGCCAGGCTGCTGAGGAGATAAACTACGTCAGGACTGACGCATGCACTTACCTGCTGGAGGTGGGTTTTAAAACAGCCCAGATACAAAATGTTCTGTGATTCAGAATTACCTGTGCTTATACCTGCTACATTTAATCTTGTTCTGGTGTGTTTTTGTCTGAGTTATTGTCAGACATTGTTAAGTGGAAAGCTTGATGTTTTGGTGATTAACAAGGACTTGTATAAATTTGATAGCTGCTAATGAAGACAAAATTCATTAATTTGAAAGCAATAGCTATTCCTAAATAACAGCTTTTGTAGATGAGAGATAGATGGGAGAGCACATCATTGAACCCTGCAGCATTTTTCTGCCTGGTAAGTTTATCTGATTGGGACTTCTCTCATCATCTCATTTGTAATGACCTATAATAATGTCTCTAAAGAAAACTTTTTTAATATATATACTGAAAAACAAATAATGACACATTTCAGTTTATTTATCACACTATTATATTAAAATGCATTAATGTACCTATATATAGGTACAAATATAATTATTTGGTTTGGGGTTTGGGTTTTTTTTTTTTTGGGGTGGGGGTGTTAGTTTGCTTGTTTCTTTGTATTGTTTTGTATTGTAATAAAAAATCTTTTAACTTCCCTTCTATAATACTACAAAAATGTCTTTCGTGTCTGTCAATTTTTCCAAAACGTTTTTATGTAGACTGTGACATTCTCAGCACTCATCAAGGATGTCACTAGTGCCAGCAACCAGAGCTGGCTGTAGACAAGCCATTCAAATGAGAAGTTTCTGCCACAGGTAAATAAAAAAGCATCTCAGCAATCCAACAACAGATTAGAAACTACAGGAGACTATTGGCTAGGAAAAGGCTTTAGGGCTAATATCCAAATCCAAACAGTAATGAAAAGTCTAGTATTCCTGAGAGGAAAAAAATGCTTGAGCTGTCCGTTCTTTCAGAATAAGGATGAAAATATACCCTGAATGGTAACACACATAATCTACATTACAACTACATGGAATAAAAAACATTCTACACAAATTCAGAATCATATTCTATCATTAAAATCTGACTTCTGAAAACATGTAAGAGTTTCTTTAGTTGAAATCTTTGTGCGGATACTGTGCACCTTTGCCTTATTCCAAGGCACAAAACTCTATATTTTGGAAAGCAGAAGCAGCAATCACAGAACTACATTCCTCTTCCTCCAAAACTTCAATAGCAGCTCTATGAAACTTCAGGCATGGCACAGCATAAGGTAGAGAGCTGAAGTCTGAAATCAAACACTGAAAAGTATTAAAAGTTATATTGGATAGCCAGTTGAATAGCTTAAATGTTTGAAACATTGTGCACCCACACATGAGCACCCATTGATGTTCCAGTTCTATTATAAAAAAAGCTTATCTATTTCTTTTTGTTTTTCTCATGGCACTTTCTTCTCCAACTGCAAAACATGAGCAGCAGTCTAAAACCAGTGAGCACTGCGCCTGTTTTGTAGCTGAAGAACTTGACCTCATTTTTAAAGGGCTGTCTGAAGGCTTCTTCAGCTGCAGAAATTGGCCCACTTTCCTCACAGTGGTGATATCTGGCAGAGTCAATATTTTTTTGCAATAGCCACTGCACATTTTGTAAGATATTTTTGCAAATATTCAACTTTATTTCTCTAATTGTAAGTTTGATGAGAACACGGCACTACAACTTAGTTCCTGACACTTAGATTGTTACAGTTGGTTATTCCAAACTGGACTATATTCTCAGAAAGAGTGGGGATAACCTACAATCAGTTGATATGATTTGCAGAGTTTTGAGTAAAACATTCATTTGCATGCAGTTGAATTGAGTGCTTGTTGAACAAACATGACCATGACAGTGCATTCAGGTTCACTCAGCTATGGGTGTCTGTAAATGAGGTTTTTTCAACACTGAAGAATATTGGGGTTTAATGCTTTAAGACTTCTTTCATGCAACTTTGTTTGATGCTTTTATTAACCCTAGAAATTGGAGTAGATGAAGCCTTGTCATAAAAAAATTGGCTCTTTTGACTACTAGGAAGCAGTCAGTGAGTAGGGAAAAACAACCATTCAGTATAGAACAAACACACGAGGCTTTTACTTGTTTAAATCTATGCACAGCATTTCACAAGCATAAAATCATCACTTTAAAGCCACCCACTTTCTCTCCTGTCTGTGTGTGTCTTCCAAAATGAAGTCTTCCCCATCAGTCTTTGACATACATGATCATTTGACAGTGACGTTTTCTGTTGATTTCCTTCCTTTATTCCATGTTTTACTGGCAGTTATCAAGTTCCTGCTTACATTCTGTTTAAGAAAAAAAAAGAAAAAAGAAGATATGAGGGAGGAGAAGGGATAAGAGAGAAGGCTGAAGGAAGAAAGAAGTAAGAAGGAAAAAGAAGAAAGAAGAGGGAAAAAAGTAGTTCCATGAATAATTATTAAGATTTGAATGTAGCTGCATTTTCATATCTTACAGGGAAAAACTACAATTCTATACATGACTTGTGTAGAATAGCACTGCAAGGATAGCACTCCAAGGCATGGAGTTGAATATTGATGTCACAATATTTTCCCTTAGAAAATTGAATTGAATGAATTCGCCACAATGCAATATTGCAACATTCACTTTAGTCATCTTTCATATTTTCGCTTAGCTGAAAAGAGAAAATTATTCTGTAGAGCTGAATCCAAACACAAGACAAATGTATTTATTGCACTTGCTTTATAGATGTACAGGTAAATTACTTTGAATGCCCATGTAACAGAAAGCTATTTGTTTAAATGGAAAAGCTTTTGTGTTTTCTCTGTGAGACATGAAAATGTATTACTGAACACACGATTATGCTGAAGTAAGAGGTATTTGAAGCACACTAACATGCCACATCTCCTGAACAGGCAGGGTTCTTTCATGCATTTGCAAACGTTCAATATTTCAGGGGTGTGTCAAGTCCTAATTCATGTTCTTTTTTAGTGATACTCCCCAAGAAGCAACACTTTAAAGAAACTTTTAGCTACAAGTGAAGCCTCATTGACAAAAAAAAACCAGAAAGCAACTACATATTTTCATCAAGAGCTCTGTTGAAAGTCCCCAGCTTTCATAAATTGAAATATCTGTAATCATAATCTGACCCCACTGACTCCTCGAGCTTACAGTGGGCAGTAGAGCAAAGAGCTCAGCCCAGCTCTCAGCCATCTACAGCTTCAGCAGCCTCAACCCTGTCAGCAAAGACTCACAGCTGTAGAGAAACAATATTATTTAGTCCAATACAGTGAAATTCTAACACAGCTCTATTACTTTCAGGACTCAAAATCCTATCTTTGCATACTAGCTTACTTGCACATCACAGTGATAGTTTTAGACATATTCTGTGGGTTTTAGAAATCACAACCAAGTAACTATCAACATTTGCACAAACACTCAGACACATAAATGCACTTTAAAATCCAGCTCTGAGACCTTTTCTGGTGGCTCATGTCAGCTAGTTCAGCTCCATGCCAGCAGAAGTGTTAACTAACTCCTCTGGGTGTGTGTATCATCTGCTTTCAGGCCAGAGTGGTGCCATTCCCAGGGGGCACCCAGAGCAGTGCAGATTGTGTGCCAGCCTTCTTTCCCAGGCAGAAATCAATGAGAGTGATAATACATTCCATTAATAAAGTTAATGCCCAAAGACTTCATTCAAAATCAAATCATTAGAAATTATATTGATTTCTTTCTGAAAGAGAATAAACCTGAGAAAGAGCTTTCAAACCCTACACTGTAACACTCTTTTCTACCATATTCAAGAGGTTAACACAAATTAGATTTGCTATTATAGTGTCTGTGTCAGAAGGTGATAGGCCTGGAAATAACTTTTGTCTGATGAAAGGGAGAAGCAGGGTTTCTTTGTTTCCAGTAATTCTGGGAAAATGACATCTACACTGTAGATTTAAACAGATTGAGCTAGCAGTGCAGAAAAATCAAATATAGATAAATATTGAAAGCCATTTCTAGTTTTAAAGCTACCCCAGTTAAGAATTATTTGAGTTTTATGGTCAGACTTTTTCTGAGAGGGATGTTCTTGACACATTTTTGAGGACTGCATTGAGTAACAACGTAGAAAGGGAAAAATTAGCAAGAACAAGCAGTGAGGTTCCCAATGAAGTATGTAAGGGAAGTGGCAGCTGTCTTTGCATTGAAGAGAATGTTAATCATTCAATAATTTTTCCTTCAAGAAATAAATATGGAGTTAAATAGGAATGACCACTATAAAAATAGTTTAGTTGCACTTCTAAACACTTTTAATCTGTGAATGTCATGAAAAGATTATTTTGCTGATTCAAGATATTCAGGAGGAATGCGAGCCAAGAGGAATTTGTGATGGTTACTGGTTTATGTAGATGTGTAGTGGGTTAACCCTGGCTGAATTTCAGGCATCCACCAAAGTCACTGTCTCTCCCCTCTGCCTGTGTGGGAGAGAAAATGCAATGAAAGGTTCATGGGTTGAGATAAGGACTGGGAGAGATCACTCACCAAATACCATCACGGGCAGAGCAGACTTGAATTAGTGATATTAGTTAAATTTATTACTTACAAAATCAGAGCACGATAGTGAGAAATAAAACCTTAAAAAAACTTCCCCTCAGCCTTCTCTCATTCCCATCTCTACCTCCTCCCCCCAGAAGTATAGGAGACAGGGAATGGAGGTCAGTTCATCACACGTTGTTCCTGCCACTGCTCAGGCAGAGGAGTTGTTCCCCTGCCCCACCGCGGGGTCCCTGCCATGGCAGACAGTTCTCCATGAACACCTCCAGTGTGAGTCCATGACACAGGCAACAGTGCTCCATGAACTGCTGCAGTGTGGGTCACTCTTCCATCTTGGAGCTGGCTGACATTGGCTCTGCTGGACATGGGGGAAGCTTCTGGCAGCTTCTCACGGAAGCCACTCCTGTAGCTCCCCTGTTGCCACAACCTGGCCATACAAACCCAAAAGCTACTTGATTTCCTTCTTTGACAAATATGCAGACAGAAACAGGGAAATATTCGATGAACACAATCTTCAAAAGATTAAATGACCTGGCTCATGACTTTGTAAGACTAAAAAGCTAACACACAACTTCCTGGTATTCTGTTTGGTTTAGTCTTCCCTGTAATCGAGTGACTACAACTATTAACCTTAGTAATAAAAAGGAAAGAGTTTGAGCTTGAATAACATAGAAAAAAAATAAAATTTAAAAAAAAAAAGCAGAAAATACTTAGGTAAGTTCAAGATGTCCCTGCGAGCTGGGATTGCAATAGATGAACTCCAGAATTTATTTGCAGGCTAAATTATACTGCATTTCTCTAAATATCATTTCCTGGCTCAGACTTACCCAGTGGAACTCACTCTGTCATGCATCAAGAACTGAGTGGTGCAATCTCAAGCAGTTCACAAGTATTGCTTTTGAGAATTATGGGGAACAGGTGAGAACAGGAACCTTGGAAAGAGCATGCAGCATATCCATTTTTTTTAAAAAAGGGTGGAGTAGGAAGGCAGAAATGCCAGAACATTAACCTTGTCAGGCTAGCTCTAATACTCGAAATACTGCAACAAAAAACTATTTTACAAGCCCCTAAAAAGCCAGCAACAGCAGCATAAATTTCTCAAGGCCAACTGATGTCAAATAATGCATTGTTATGTTAAAATGAATCCAAAACACTCAAAATAAATACATGTGATATGCTGTATTTTTACTTTAAAGACCATGAACACCTGCTAATTTGACTTTTTTTTTTTTTTTTTAACTGGCTTGAGGAATGTCGTGTAGATGAGAGGTACCCAGGCTCAATTTCCTAAGCTAGTACTGCCACTAACAGCAAAAAGTCCCTGACTGCTCTTCTGAGCAGCACTCGGGTAAATAGGAGGCATTTTACTGTCTAACAGTAAGGGTTTTGAAGTACCTTGGATACTCTTCTAGAGGTTTTTTTCTAAATGACTGCTCTAGCTGAAATTGTTAGAGACTATACACAGTTGCCTGAAAACCAAATGCCAAGAGCTATCAGTGTCCACTGTCAAACTAGAAGGATGTCCTGTGGCTTCCTGCAAAAATCCATCCCGTTTCTGGCATTTCTCAGTATTTTCATTAATGACTCATACAAGAGCTGGGAGTGCTCCTTATGAAATTTGTATACAATCTGAAGTTTAATGTGAGTTGCAAGCTCTACAGGTGTAGAAAGAAAATTCGTCAGCTGGAGGAGCAGTCTGAAATAAATAGGATGCAATTCAGCAAGGACAGGTGAAAAGGTAGGAATAGTCAGCTGCACAAATAGAAGATGGAAAACCACTGGATGAAGTTAAGTTTTGGAGAAAAGGTTCAGATCTGCAAATTGAAAAGTTTGCAGTATCACACAGCTGCACTTTTCCTGCCTACCTTCTTCTGGCATTTAGTAACAGGTGGGTTTTATGCAAGATGTGAAGCAATACTCACCTTCCCTCCAGCTTTGGCATGGACTCAGCAGCAATCCTGCTTCTCATCCAGAATACGATAATTAGAGAAAGATGGGAGCATTGGCATACAAATCAGAGAGTGACAAGGATAATCAGAGCCCAAGGAAACATGGCTTGTCAGGGGCAGTTAAAAGAAATGCAGTTGTTTAGGCTAGAGAAGACTGAGAGAAAACAATCTCAGGATTCATAAAAGGCTCTTGCAATTACTTTGAGAGCATTTCCCAGTGAGGGACACAGCTTCCAGGACTCTATAACACTTTGTTTCTGGTAAGCAAAGCAAGTATTTACCTAATATAGGCCTAATTTTGGGTACTGAGTGGATCCATTCTCCTCACCCTAAATGCCTAAGCAGTGTTGCTCATTATGGGTCACACTCAAGGGTGATGTACAATCGGTTACAAAGTACAAGTGTATGTGCTCAGTTACAGGCAAGTAACCAAAGGCTGCTGAAAAGCACATTTTTCCAGTGGAATGCTGTATATGGAAAACATCTTTGCCTCACAACATGACTCAGTGATTGTAAGTAAAGAGGACACTCAGTCTGCAAACTCTGAAAAGCTGGTGATGTAGCAGTGTAGTCAACTGATGGCAGAAGTTGTTTTTGTAGGCCTCCAATCCATTTCAGCTATGTACTTATTAAACCATATTGCATGAAAACTGAGAGGGGAAGAGAATGAGAATGAGATACATGGCAAGAATTCAACTCCTAAGGTGAGGTGGCTCAGACTGAGACCCACCAGCCTTTTTATGGCAGAGAAGCTCCAGGGCAAATGCTTTCCCTCAACAGCTGTGTCTGTCCAGCTGCACAGCTCTCTTGCCTCCATTAACTTTAACAGGCCTTTAAACACCTCATTCAGACAGAGACACCAACTTGTCAGTGATTTATTTAGCTGGGGTTCTGAATCTACCCTGAGTGCTTGCAATCATTTTCATGGTCCACTCACACCTGTTCTTCTCCTCACATTTTCTTGATCTTACCTTCTCAGTATTTTCTCCTGATCCATTTGCTTCTCTGCCCCTTTCATGGGTACCAGCTTTCATATGAACAACCGACAACCATCACCCAGGTACTCCTTGCTGGTGCTTTGTGAGATGCTGGAGTAGACACCCTTGATATCCTCCAGAAAGGAGCTGGATTACCTAAAAGAGATCTTAAATAAATGAACACAAACAGACTTCCTTTGCTGAAGAACTGGTGTATGTGTATATTTTAATGGCATGTTTCCTGGTGCTGGGGATGAAGGTAGTGAGGATGAAGGTGAGCCTGCCTGACAGCTGCATCTCTGTGTCTTTCCACGTCTGTGGAGAGGGAACATCTTGTGACAATTGCACAGTAAAGAGAGTCGTGTCTCCATCCTGAGTTGTCTGCACTCTGCTAAGATGTCTCCTGCCTTCACATTCAATTCATTTTGTGTAATGGAGCAGCATTTGTTTGAGCTTCCTCTTGCCCAAGCATCAGACAGAATAGCTTTGCCTCCCATCTTTTGTATAGAAAGCACTTGTGGTTTTCTAGATGTTGTAGACTCCTGGGGTGAAGATTAAAATTTTCCAGCAAAACAAAGAAGAACCTCTGATTGAAGCATTTAAATTCCAAGTGTTGAGAGAAGGAGCAAAGTGTAAGCAGAAAAGAAAGTGCTTTTGCATTCAGGGTGCATTTCTCTGCAAACACTCCTCATAACCCTAGGCTTGAATGGCAGCTGAGTAGCAGCGCTGCTTCCAGCAGTGTTTATTTCCACAGGCAAAAGCTTTTGCTATAGCTGTCCTTTTAACTTTTGCAAAAAAAACCCCGGTTAGTCACTACGAAGACATTAACAGAAGCATCAGAGGATGTGTAGAATGTAAATATTTGTGTTGTAGCTGTAAACCAGACAAACTGCAAAGGCCTAACTTCTCTGAAGTTCTTGGGGAGTGAACCTGAGAGCTGTGAACCCGCTCGACGAGTTGTTCTCCCGAATGCCTGCCTGTAGGCAGCTTCTTTCTTTGGCAGAACAGTATTGATCATCATGAAAGTTGATTACATTGCAGGCAATAAGGGGTTATCACAAAACTGTATGCACATACAAAGATCAGTACTTTCCTCATTTCTTACATTACTTCCTAACAAACCCACCTGCAGAAAGGCTCTTGTTTGGCAGTCTTTCAAATGGGAGTCTGTCCACACAGAGGCAAGAAAAACAAGAAAACACAAACAGAAATGTTCTTGTAGAATGACCTAAAAGAATCTGGCATCTATGCTGTGACCCAGCAAATCCATGCAAAAGCACCTGTCAGACTGTTTGAGGGGAAAGGATTAGCAAATCTGATAAACACATGGTGAGAGGGTGCTTTCCTCAAAGGCTGGTCAGCAATTTTTAATAAGATCTTTTCCCATCTACATGAAGGTTGAGCTTGATGATCTTGGAAGTCTTTTCCAACCTTAACGATTCTGTGATTCTATGAATGTGTCGGTCCAACAAGTTGCATATTTAGTGGTTTAATGGTTTAATTCAGCCTTGCAAGGTAAATGTTCCTGCCCTTCCACCACTTTGCCTGAACTACCCATGGCAGCCTAGAAGATGCATTTCACAGGACTGACAGGCTCCCCGCTGTGTAGCCAGATGTCTAAAATTCTAGAAGGCTTTACTTGACTGGTAGTTGCAGAAATTCACCTTCCATAGGTTTGCCTTGCAAGTATGTTTAGCTCAGAATCACTGGGGGACCCTCTTCATATTGCTGTCAAATTCAGGGGATATACTTGACATATGAAGCCAGACCCATATATCTTCCAAAAAGAATATTCCAGTGCAGACAAAAGCTCTCTTCATGGCAACAGGCAAGTCACATTGGGGATCCTATGGATTCATATCTGTCCAACTTCTCAGGGCTGTTGCCTATCAATAGGCAACTGAGAGCAACAAGTACACACAAGAGGTGTTTGCTTCAGAAGGTAGTAGGATCTCCCCCACAGGAGATTTTTTAAGAGTAGGGTAGACTCACATTTGTCAGAAATGTTATAGGAAGAGCTGAGCTTGCTGCAAGGCAGGGCAAAGACTACCTGACCCCTGCAAGCTCCTCTGAGCCATGCTGATTTCTTTCCAGGTCACTGGACAGAGCAGTGTCTGGTTCCGTTTCAGATTTCTGGATGCTGGTTACACCCTCTGCATTTGAAGCTCTTGAGATCCAGGCAGATTTTAAGCACATTCTCTCCAAAAAAACCTTCAGAAAAGGGTGGGCAGGTTAAGTGAGCAGTTTGCAGAGGAAAAGCTGTGTGCAACTCCTCAGGAAATCCTTGCACTAGCAATAGAATGAACCTGCTCTACTTGCCAGGTACCTACAAATAGGAAAAATGCAAACAGTTTAAATGGAAAGGTAGAGATGAGAAGGGAGAGAGCCCACAGGGTCAGCTGCCTCAAAGATGCATTAACATGTGTCCTGCCACTTAGAGCAGGTCTGAAGAGGCTGAAGTACTCAGGTCTTTCACCCTAAATATTAATGTTTGAGAAGCAGCTCAATGTAATAGATCTTGTTAAATGACGCAAAGCTGAAAAATGTGTGCCTGCTGAAGATGCAACCTGCAGTGTACTCACAGGGCTGCCAAACGAGGAAAATGCCAAAGATGCTGCCTACAAGGCCAACATGGCCCCTCAAGAACAGTTCCCCAGTGTCACTTTAACAGTTTTTGGGGTCCCTCAGATGCAAGTTGAGAGAAGGACATGAGCTGGATAAAGCAATTTAGCCACCCACTGTCTGCCACCTTTCCTATCTCCCACCTCTTTTTCACACTGACAAGAAGTGGGCAGAAGTGAGACCTCATCCCAAGCCAGGTGGGCATGGATTTACGTGATGGGATGATGCACATGTTCATGTCTGGCAGTGAAAGGCTTGCAGTTTGGTCAGAGAAGAGGCCCAGTGAACTCAGTGAAGTAGGAACCTCTCTAGTAAATGCCTTAAATAATTAGTTGAAATTGGACCATTTGCTTTATTGTAACAAATTTCCTCATTTGGTGTTAGAAGTAGTTGTACTGTTATATATAGAAAGCCACACTTCCTCCCTCAGCTAATTTTTACTAACATGCCAATTTTTCACCCTTAGGGCCCAGTTCTGATTACCTGCATGCTGATGATACACGTTTGCGTAACAACACTGGCTCTAACAGCAATAGCTCTCTATTCATGGCGGTATAAGCAAGATAGGAATCTGGCTCTCAAAGCTCTATTTAAACTTGACCTGGATGATTCATGCCTTTGAGATCTCAAAATGAGATTACTGCAAAGTGCTTTATAGTGGGCTGCCAAAAGGGCTAATCCACTCCCTGAAGCTAATGCACAATATAGCACCTTGATTGTTATCAGAGGTGGGCAGAGAGGCATGTGCCTACTCACTACTTGTCTGTCAGCATTTTCTGCTTTTTAGTGCCTAGAAAAGGTCTACAGTTTTGCTTTTAGCTTTTAAAGCTATTAACAGGCTGGAAATTGATGTTGCCAAGGACATCTGTAAATGTGCCTTGGGGATGTATAAATACTTTATAGTATTGAATTGTTCCCCTTTTTGTTAGCCACAGGAATCCTATCAGACTGACGAGGGTAATTTCCAGTGATGCCTCTCAAACTGAACATGAAAACAAGATGGTGACTCTGCCCTGCCTTTCCCCAGGACCACCCCTGCGAGATCAGAAGCCCTCCATCAGTCTTTCATGATCAGATTTAAATTAATTTGAACCTGGATGTTCCCTTGTGAACTTTCTTCTTTTGCTACAAAAGTTGAAACCATTTCTATCACAGTAAAGTTCTTCTCACATTTAGGTGGTTTGTTTTTTTTTTCTGATACACGAAGATAAAAAGAGAAGCTCACACACCTTTGCATTGTACCTGCAGGCTTCGCAATGTGCTCCACAGAAGCAGCAAGTGCAGCAGAGATATATTTCTGCAGTCACATGATTTGCCCAGAAATGCTTTCCTGTGAGTCCTGGTGTGCAGCATTCAGCCTCCCTACGCCTGTGCAACGGCATAAGGCTTGATGTAGCTGTAAAAGCACTGGGAAACATACCGGGAAAAAAAAGACAAGGGTTTGCTGCAATACAGTAGACCAGAAAACAGTGCTGAAGGTAGGTAGAGATTTGCAGACCTATTGCAGTCCACTGAATTTCCCCCCCGGCGCACATGATGACTCTCTGGGAAGCTTAAATTAGTACGCATTTTATCAGCCCATGTTCTTTAATAATGTCTCCTTTAATAGGGACAGCTGGATCCAAGGCAGTCCCATCAATCAACTCTGACAGCTGTGGCTATGATATTTACTCCTCTGACTCTTTCCTGCAGTTGCAGACCTCATACCTTTGGAAGTACACACCTAGTTTTAGGCTTCCACATTTGAAATGTTTGACAGTAGAAGATTGCTGAGGTTTTCTATGGTTAGAAGAATCCAGGAACAGTCACAGGTGAAAATTCCTGGACTTATCTTGACTTCTACCTCACTTAGGCGAGGCAATCAACTGACACCCCTTAAACAGTGACTGATCCTTACACTGACCAGCAGTTTGTTCACAAAGGCTGACAATTGCAAGTGTTAGTGGTTACATTAGCCCTTGGTGGAAAATATTAGCAGTGAGCTGTAATATTCCCATGATTAAAAGTCAGCAAAAACCCACCTACTTTTATCTCCATTTCATAAATGCCTGAATTTAGGGAAGACCATGCTGTTGTATCAGTGATAATGCCAAGCATGCAAACTTATCTTTCTTCCACATCCATTGCTGTTCTTCCTACATTAGTGTTCAAGTTGTTGCATTTTCTTGGCAAAGTACAAATCCTAATTTATTTTGATCATAATCTCCACTTCTAATTAGTTTCTAATCACAGAATACCTTGCTCTTGTTATGAAATAAGGATATTATAGCTCAAACTTTGGAAGCCAGTAAATAAAGCCACATAATTTTCTTATGTAGAAACCTTCACGTGTATGTTTTGTTCAAAAAGTAATGAAAAGGATTCTATTTGTTTATTTATTTGCTTATGGAATCATGTTTTGGATCATGCAACAATCTTTAAAGAAACAATTTGCCATTGCTGTCTATTTGGCATTGATCAGGCCACATCTGGCAGTCTGTGTCCAGCTCTGGGCTCCCAGCATACGAGAAAGATCCACAAACTGGAGCAGGCTCCACTGCAGGCAGCCTGGGGCTGGAGTGCAATGTGTGAGACAAGGCTGAGACAACTCCCCCTCCCCATCACGGCCAGGAGCAGCCCTGGTTGCTGGGGTCAACCATCTAATAAGGAGGTAAGGAGAAGACAGAGCCAGGTTCTTCCCAAGATGCATAACAGCAGGACAGGAGGCAACTGTGACAAGGTGCAAAAAAAAAAAAAAAAAGGAAACTCCAGCTAGATACTTGGAGAGAAAACTTACAAGAAAGGGGAAAAAGCATTGAAAACACACAGTGAGACTGGAATATCCAGCCTTGGAAATATTCAAAACTCAGCTGCATGAAACCATTAACTCACTGATCTCTGAAGGCAGCCTTCTGCTCTGAGCAGGGTGTTGGAGTACACAACTGCACTGGTCCTTTCTGACTTAAATTATTGTGTGATTTGTGTGATTCTGTGTATCTGACCTTTTTGTTTTAAGTGCTCTTTGAGATCACTGTTTTGAAAAAAAAAAGGAAAGAGAAACATAAGTCTTCCTTCTAGAAAGCAATCTCTCTTAATGAAGCCAACACCCTTCATGTAAGGAGCATGAAGGAGAACACAAAATACATGCATATGTATGCATCTACCACAACCTTATTGAAAATGGAAACAGGGGAAAAAACCAACAGATTTTTAAAAGTCCTGTGATTTCATCAAGTCCTAGCAATAATTTAAAGGAGTTTGATCATAACTATCATCATTTCGCTTTGTCAAATCCTCAGATGAGCCTTAAAACTAAGGAGGAGTGGTGTCCCAAAAGCAAGCATTGAAAGAAGGAGCTATACATCCCTGAAGGTGTATAAGGGATTGCTGGAGGCCTCAGATTATCCCCAAAATGTTATTTCAAAGTGTTTCAAAACTTTTTGGCCATATCACTTTGTTAACCTGCTCTTCTCTTCTTCTCCCACCTCTTATTGTGCATTTATCCGTGGAAGCTGTACCTTAGCTGTTTCAGAGTTGTGGCAGTGTCAGTGTCTGCAAAGCAGTGAATGCACAACTCTCCAGAGAATGAATCATCTGCAGTAAGCTTTGACTGGAACAGCAGTGAGTTCAGGAGTCCCAGAAATAGTCAAGGTCTTCCTAAGAAACAAGAGAAAAAGAAAAATACAACCCAGAAAAAATATAGGCAAAATACAGGGTTGTGAAAAGCTCCACAGCAACTCAGACTGATGTTTTTGTTTTCTACAGATGCTCCTTTTGACATTCCTCCAAAACAGTTTTGAGCATTCACTGCATAATAACTATTTCCAAGGCCTAGATGGCATTCAGAGGTTTTAAAGTAACCATCTCTTACACAAATAGTTTGCCGTTTCTTTCTCTTCATGCTTTAAATTTTGTCCAATGGAATCTCAAACTCTCACAGAACAGAAGGACCTGAGAGATCCTTGCATAAGCCCCTCACATGGATGGATTTTTTTCTCTGTTAACCTTCACATAAATCACCATGAAAAGAGTTAAAAAATACCGGAATATATGAAAAAGCTTGACCTGAAACAGAGACAGAACCAAACTTAAGCTAGGCTAATAAAAACCACTTCTCAGTTCTTCCCTAAATTTAACCAAGAGGAATTTTAAAGCAAGTGGCCATTCAAATACAACTTCCACAATTTTTTCATGGCCTCTGTTGATGAAGAACACAGCCATGGACTCAGCTCTGCTCTGCCTTTAAACAGCAACACACAATACACAGGATTTTTCAGAGAATGCTGTGTGTTCCAGGTACTGAGAAAATAGCACTGGTGTGGTTTGTGATGATCCTAAACCACTTGGACTTTCTTCTGTTCTTTCCCAACAGCTCTTGAAAGAATTTCTCCAGGTTTCTAGATGTCTTTTTGCATCCCAGGCACACTTCTTAAATATCCTCCCACTCCGAAGCTATTTATTGCACCAGGCTCTGTGCTTTTCCGCCTGAAATTCCTCCACTTTCTGAAGATGGATTTTCCTATTAGAAAAGATTCTTTCATGCCAAGAAAAGGTTAAAGACTTACCACGCATCACCAACATATGCATGTTTTTAGTTTGTTTTAAACAGAGTGCAATCTCAATAGAGTTCATTTCCAGTTCATGTTACCCTTCTCTAATCATGGGTTAAGCACATGCCTGAAATTACTGATAAACTCTTATCATCTGTCCGTTCTCAGAGAAAATATTGCTTGCCTGCACGTTGATTTATAAGTAATGATTTGGACCAGGTAATGCACTTGTCTTGCACTGGGGAGAAAGCCTGTACACTGAAATCATTGCAGCTATTTAGGTGAGCAACTGCCTGCCAGCCTGAACAAGGGGTTCCTCACAGTGACTTCTGACAGCCATCATAGTCCATCCTTCAGGAGCAATCTGGTAACAAATAGTGGTTTTGAAGATACAACTTGTATTGAAATTCAACATGTTTCCATCTGCTTTCCAAATTTTTACAGTTATGCAAACATGCTTGGCATCTAAAGAGTATTCATTGCTTGCATGTCACTTGCACTTTAATATCCTAGAGATAATTAGGGGCACCTGTCATATTTCCTTGATAGAAAAGGTTTATCAATGACTTTAGTTTGTCAGCTTAAACAGCCATCACAAGACCTCAGGGTTTGTGTGCCTTTTATTTATCCAACATCCTTGCAGAGCAGGAATCCACATCCATAGAGGTGAAGGTACCTTTTGTTTAATGACTACTGAGAGAGATTTAGACTATATCTCCTTTTATGTCCAGGGGACCATATCTTCAGCATAGCTAGGAAGAGGTACCTGAAGCTGTGCTGAAATGTTTTTGAACTTTTCAACCCGCTGGTTCCCCACTCCCATATCTCCATCAACAAAAATTGGAGGAGCATGAGACAAATGTAAAGACATAGAATGCAACTTCAGAGCCCAGATTTCCTTCCGCCCGTGGAGAAGCTGCAATTATGCCTCTCTGATTAAAAGAAAGCCTGCAGCAGCCAAGCACTGATGGAGTTTGAACAGCCTAATGACTTTGGTAGCAGATGATGTTTGATAGCAATCTCCAACCGACCACTGATGATACAGATCTCTCTTTTTGGGAGGGAGTGATAAACCCCCGTGCTCCAGCTGATTAACTTGTACATACCAGGCCGTGATCCAACTGTTTCTCAGCCACCTGTGCAAGTGAAATGAGGCTCTGCTGTTGCAGTAATTTAGCTCCTAATATTTTCAGGCTGATAAAAACCAGACCACCTCAACTAATGGCAATTTTTACAGAAACCTTTTTATTTTCAAACCAGCCTGCCCACTTTATATTGCATGCAAGCCATGGCTGTGTTTACTACCACAGTGAACAACTGTATCTCCTCCAGTGTGAAGAGCTAATGACACAGAAACAAAATCATGCCCTTAAATTGCTACAGAAGAAAGTTATATCTATATTTTAATTAGGAAACAAAACATGTCTTCATCTGGACAGCAAGTTCTAATAGATCTTAAGTTCATGTAAACTTTGGGTAATTTTAAATTTAATTTGTTCTGTGATAAATGTTTACATTTACCATATGATAGAAGTGGTTGGGATTCACACTTGTGCAAGTAGCTACAGACACATGGACAAGAGTTCTCTCCTTTGCTAACATCAGTAACAATTCCTGTTTACCTTTGCATGGTTGTCTGAGCAAAAAGCCATAAAAACTTAATCCCACAGTGACTGTGAACTGACTCATTCAATCCCTGCATGGCTCAAACCTACACAGAATATGTATACAGCAGTCCCCTTGCTGGTTTTTATTCCTAAGGTTCAAGTTTATGTTCTGGAAATGTACTCACTTTCCATCATATGAAAAAAATCTGGAAAAGATCAGAAGTGTGGACCTGAAGTTCTAGTTTCATCCTTCATTTCTATACCCTTTAATATAGCAATAAAATGAAAACAGTTCCATGCTGATGACCCAAAGGCTATGGGGCACTAAAGGCAATTAAATGGCAATCAAGCCTTCAAGTCACAAAGCAGGTATGTCAAAGGCTTTGAGCTGCTTCTAAGGAGAAAATATTCAGTAACCCTCTATTTATACAATTTGAAGCATCATAAGCATTTTCTCTGAGGAATTTACACAAACAAAACCTTAGCAATTAACTAAATATTCAAACAAATCAGGTGATTTCAAAAATCAGGCAAAACCTAAATATTTATTAATTACACTGTTGAACCTCAAGTGCTAACAGCATATTTTACCTCCCTAAAGCAAATTCTGAAGTTAGCTAATCAATAGTGAAGCAAACTACTCATTTATTCCATAAATAGGAGTGTATTCACTTGTTTTGTCAGGAAAAGGTGACATTCCCAGAAAATTACTAAGTTCAAATATTACAGCTCCTGGTGAGAAAAAGTTTGAAATACTGCCAGGTGCATGCAGAAGATAACCTAACATGACTTGATTTCTAGAGGTAGTAACAGACTGATTTCTTTCCCTGCAACAGATTCATCCAAACACAGTTTTTTTGCCAATTTTTCTACTGAAGTAATGGGGGAGGGGAAGCCAAGAACAAAAAAAAAAGAGAGCCAAAAACATACTCATTTTGGGGGAAAGAGAGAAAGTTTGCAAGAAATATGGTTAAAGGGAAAGTGAATATTTTAGATACAGATAAAATTATGACTGCATTACCTCAGGGGATTTTCTTTCAATAAGAGATAAGTATTAAAAGTTTCATTCTGGACCTGACTTTGCTGCCTAATAGCTTAAACATTTACATTTGGACAAAATAAATGCAAAATGCCATCATTTAAATTTGCTGTTATTTGAAAGCCTCACAGATGGAAGCAATTCCACAAAATATAAAGCAATTTGGAAATAAAAGCTGCTGGTTTACATCCCCAAGTGAGCATTCAGGCAGACTCACCCAAATGATGATGCTCAATTTAACTAAACTACCTGATGGGGAGAGAAGCCCTTTCCACCTGAGAAAACCCAGCTCCACAAAGTATTTTAATCAGTTTTTAAACAAGTAAAAACCACAAAGCAGGACTTCATTTGTCAGAAAGGAGAAAGAGTTCCCCTATTCTGGGCAGGTAACCCAGAAAGGAGGGGCAGAGGAGGGAATTCACTTCGGGATCCTGCCACAAAGTGCAGAGGTTTGAAATGCCTTCAGGCTTGGTCACCCACAGCAGAAGGAAACCATCGTTTGCAGCCTATATATGAGTGTGAGCACAGAGAGAAGCTTTTTGTAGCAGCTGGTGAATACAGCACCTCCTGAGTGCCTGTGTGAGACCCTGCTAAGTTCTTTGCAAAGAAAAGCACTGAGGTTCCTGTCGGCACGTCTGCACTTTGTACTTGCCTGGCAATTTTCCAGCTCACTTCCCACCCAGCTTGGAAACCCGCCCGGAGTGTAGGATGCTAGCAAGCATCGTTTGGTTCGTACTGTTTGGCTTTGTTGTCGACAGTTGGGTTTAAACTCTGCTGTACATCTGGCACGGTTTTGCAGGCTTATGCTGCTACTCACATTTTCTCAGTATCCCGCATGTTAAAGGTGGGAAGGGAAAGAGAGTGTTCTCCTAGGCTGCCCCTGCTTGAGGGTTTTTTGTTCTTCTCAAGATGAACATCCTGACATAAATCATCGTTTGTCTTCTCTCACTGTGGTATTTCCCCTCCCAGAACAGCAGAGCATTGGGAGGCAATAACCAACAGAAACCTCCATAGGCAGGTCCCAACCTCTGGCCCTTCTGTGGCTCCTCCTTTCCCTCACATGCACACGTTCCCCTTTTTCACCTATCCCAAACCTTTCTCATTCTTCAGTCACAAGGTGTACCTGGAGGAAGGGTATGGCAGCGCTGCCCACCATTCCTTGCCACCTGCAGGCAAATTGCTGGTCTCAGCACCAAGTCACAGCCTCCCTCCAACCACTGCAGACACCTGCCAGGAGCAAGGGGGGCTTATCATGGTCTGCTACCAAGACATGGGCAAAAAAGGCAAAAAATTACTAACACAAATGCTAACTGAGAACAGTAACTGGTTTTGTTTTGCTTCCTTTTCTCATCAACTGCACAAGACCCACGTCTGCATTAGCTGAATCTTCAAAGAAACATCATTTATCTATGACTTGCTACTGAGAAAGGTAGAAAAGACATGAAGAGCCCACCAAGCCCTCTTGCAGCCCTCCAAGCTGTCTCCCTTGTAGGAGAGAAGGAAGTGATGATGCTTCTGGCAAGGTCAAACTTTTCATGCCCATCTTGGGCATTTTGCCTCAGCCATACTCCAAAACTCTTCTGCCAGTGGCAGGAGCTTTGGGAAAGCTCCAACAAAATGGTTTTCCCCCCAGGACATCCCAACTACACCTCTGTTGTCCTTCTTCTGACCACCTGAATCAAGCAGAGGTTGTTGTCCTGCTGCTCTAGTCTAACAGATCCTCAACGGCAACCAAAATCCACATCCTGGCTGGATGACCCTACATCCATCTCCTCGTGCCTGCATGACTTTCTGCTGCAGACAGAGATGGTTTTCCTCCACTCCTTCTTTCTGACATTTTATCAACAATTTTCCCAGTCTTCAGTGGCTTATAACATCACTTCTGGAAAAAAATAAAAATTGCTTTGTTCAACTGAAGCAATATTTCTGTAAACTATCTATAAATCTGTCTTTTGAGTTTAAGTGGCTGTAAATAGCCAGTGCCACAAGCACAGCTGAGCCACATCTCAGGCTGAAAACAAGGGCTTTTCTCTAACCAGGGGCCTCCAGGCAATGCTTTCAGTTTTCTAAGTGCCTTTATTTATGGTAGACGTAGAACCAACCCACAACCCCCAAATACTTTTGATTTGTTGCTGTGCTAAACCATGCCTGATTTACAGCACACCTCAAATATCAGTGCAATATGGAAAGATGAGTCAGTAAAATTCATTAACACATAAATAAATTAGCACAAGTAAATGCCTTTTTTTCATTTGAATTAAAGTGGAGAACAAAGAGGAGTCTATCAAAACTTCTTTAGGAAACGCACAGTGCATTCAATCTGTCTTTACAGAAATCGGGTGTAACACAAGTCACAGAGCTTTGAGGATCCTTAATTTTTGTGAAAAAGACAGAAAATATAATGAGGAAACCACTGTGCCTGCTCAGCAAAGCAGTAACTAAGCTCTCCTATATGAACATTCGATTTGACATTTACTGATAAAATAGACCAACACCAGCTCCGAGGTTTCTCACCAACAAACATTGAACATACTCCAGGCCAATATGATTTACCTGTCACAGAGCCAGATGGCAGGGGCACACCAAACGAGTCCCAGGCAGTGAAAAGACACTTCCCAAACTGAAGGTGAGTCTCATAATAAAGCCATATGTCATGCAGGAAAAACACATGGAGCACACCCATAGGGAGTCAAGTAGAGCATGAAGATTTTGTCTTTTTTTTTTTTGCCCCACAAAAAACACAAGGTGCCCCTGCCAGATGCCTTAGGGGAAAATCAGCTGAGAGAAGGCATCCTGCCAGCAGCCTGAAGTATCATGGCTATCCCTGAGCTTCCCATGGCCAGCATTAGGTGATAGTTTCTCCTTTCCCACGACAGATGTACAGATTGCTTATTTATCCCTGCAGTATTTATTGGGAGCTTCTTACCTTGCAGCTCACGTCTGTCTTCCAAATGCATGTTGCACTACGATCTCACAGCTGTGCTGAATTTTGTAATGTTATTCTCTGTCAGCACAGGGATTTATCAGAAAATTTAATGTGGATAGGCAGAGATATGCAATGTCTGTCAGATGAAAAGGGTGCTAAGAGCAGCAACACCTACAATGCTGACGTGAGCTGGTGGTGCAGAAGAGGAGAAATATGCTTTCCACCGAATGTCCACAGGGACCATCAAGAAAAAGTCACCACAAACATTCTGAGAATTGCCTAACTCTACAGCAGGCACACCCAAAAAGCAAGCCCTTTTCTTGACCCAACAATACTGGGGTTATTTGATCGAGGCAAGGTTAAGTAGTCAGTAGTAGCAGATGAGGAGTGAAAAAGACCTTACTGTGCTGTTCCACAGCCCTGCAGCAGGGTCTGCCACATCTCTACCAAACCCTGAAAGTTTGGAGGCTGCTACTGTCACCCCAAGGTTATTGTGTAATTCCCCCTATGATGATAGCTGCTCCTCTTTCACAGCCCCACATGCACAGTTTATTCTTTAATATTTTTGAAAATACTGCAGCCTCCATTAGAAGACTTAGCCAGGAAACCTTGATTCCTTGTCCTCCGTTCTGCATTTGTTATGAGGAAGAGCCATTTTGAGACAAAAGGAAGAGTACATTTGTATTTATCTGAGAGAAAACCAATAGACCAGATCTTTATTAATCAAAGTCAATGAAGCTGCACAGTTGAGAATGTGATCCAGTGTTTACAAACATACATTGTGCAGCCAGACTGCTTCGGTGCAGTTTCTCCTCCAGAAATGGTATTCCCATACATCTTCATTTATTCTCCTAAAGAACTTAATGAGGTATTTAGTGACACAATTTATAGAAAGAAAAATTAATGGCATTGCATTCTCAGCTTCTGTGAAAAGGAGCTGTCGTACTTCAGCAAAACAAATAGAATTCATCCGCCCACATATAGTAGAGTCCTAAACTAATTAAATAGGCTGCTTATCTCAGATATGAAATTCAGGCTTCATCTTTCACAATGAGAGGTTTGAGGTGGGAAGAATATTATGGTCTATCAGCTATATATATATAAGTGTCTGAATTAATCTTTGGATGCCTCCCAGAGAAACTCAGAAGGTTCTCGGGTTGTCTATAGAATACAGAGAGTAACCAGAAATGGTTATAATTGTACTTCTTTAACAGGACCTTGTTCAAGTTCTCTGCAAGAGATAAGACTTTCCTAAGGTCACACAGTTCTAATTTACATTATCTGTCCTAATCCTGCAAACTGCATTGTTTTGAATTTAAATATCAGACATTTTTTAGATGGCAAATGCCTGATCATCTTTCTTCTGCTATGAGAAACAGGAGAGGCAGGGTGAGAGTAAATTAAAACCAAAGGGATACATCCCCAGTACTGTGTATTTAGCCAGGGTCAGGTCGAACGAAGACTGAGTTCAAAAGCATGCAAAAAACTTACATTAGTAATGAAATGAGAGTTTAATAAATATAAAAGGAGAAATTTCTAAGGGAGTAGGGAAGAAACTAAATTGTAAGCAATACACAAATAGTCTTTTTGTCTTTTATTTCCTGAGTCCTCTCTCTGGTGCCTGGTACTGTGTCTTGACAGGAGTAACTTACTGTGGTGCATAGATTCCAGAATTTAATGTGCTGCTGAAATTCTTGTACTATTTGAGAGCAACAGAGTGAGTCTTTCAAACTGCCTAAGATATGAGCAATTCTTAATATCTTTTGCTGTTCCTCAGAGCTTTCACCACTTCCTCAGCAATGAAACTGCACTGCTATTGCAGTGATTGACCCAAAATTCCTGACTGCTGTGAGTGTACCTTGTTAGTTCAGGTTTGAGCACCAGGCTGGCATCTTCCCTTGGAAGCTGACAGGAAAACTGGTCACAAACACAGAGGCAAATCCGGGGGTAGTCTTGGAAACACGAACCAGGGATGGAAACCGTAATTCTGCTCTTCAATCACCTGGCACAAATTATTGTCATTTGTATCTGATCTACCCAACATCTTGATGAACTGCAATCAAACAGTAATAACAGTTAAATGTAGTGATTTCACAACATTGTCTAGATATATAAAATGCAGGCAGGTGTTATTTGAATGCATTGATTCAGCCGCCTTGAGAGCTAAATTGACCAGAAACAGTATGAAGTAACATAAGGAACATAACAAAAAATTAACATTTCTTACTGATGTGAAAACAAATCATAGATAAGAAGAAAATAACTGCTTAGGCTAGACCTTAGCCAAGACACTATGGTAAATAAAGATATTTAAAGCTGCTAAAGCTTTAACAAGCAGAGTGATATGGGACTTCAGCATACGATGAAGTCTTATGTAGCATCCTCAGCAGAGAACTCTCTTCTACATTTGGTTCATGAGTCACTACAGAGAGCAAACTGAGGTATCAGAGCTCAAGTAATAGCTTCAGTAACATTATAGATACTAAAAAATCTGTGGGGTATTTAGACAGTTAAATAGGTTTAGAACCTGCCAGTACCACCCCTGGCATGAAACACCCATGGACAGGCACTTGCATCCACCTTTATACTGTGAGATTGCAGTGGGTATTGGAGCATGCAAAATACAAACTATCAAAGAGAAAAGTGCAGACACACAAATGTCAACAGGTGGAGGACAAGAACAAAAGGCAACACAGTGCAGCAAAACAAATATCGTCCTAAGAGATATCCTGGGGGAAGATCCATTAAGATGCAAAAATACTCAAGAATAATGTTTAAGTGCCAATTAGTGAGATACCCACTCCTGAAGCAGCATGCATCTACTTCTAGGTAGCTCGTGCAAAACCATCTTAGTGTTATGCCCACTGGGAGCAGGTGCTTCAATTAAGAGGTTACATTTATAATGTAATTAAATACCTAATTTATTAAAAGGAATGCAAATAATTTCTCGGGTTCTAAGTGGCAGCAATGACATTTAAAGCATGCTACCAACAGCTTTGTTTTAGAAATTAAGCAACGTATGCCCTCGATGATAGCAGTTCCAAAAAGGCCTGTTGCTCACTGATCTCTTGAGAACCCCAGTGAGCATAAAAACTGAGAAATGGGGTCATAACGTTTATAACAGACAACTGGGACAGTCACAACAAACTGTATTTTGAGGAGGTTTTGGAGGTATTTTTAATTTTTCTTTTTCATATCAAGAACTCATTTAACAAAGTTATTATTTGATGTTCTTTAAAACCTTTTTTATACAAAAGCTTTTAATTTTTTTTTTTAGTATTGCTGTGTTTTGCAACAACAGTGGTTTGCCCTAGCTCTGAGAGTAGAGTCAGCTCTTCGAGCTGTTGTACTTTTTGTGCCTGTTCCTCAGTAACTCTCTGGTGTGCCGTTGAGCATCTGGTTGATGGCTGTCATTCCCACTACAAGACCAATTCAGATGATTTGTTGTAACAGTAAGTCCCATAATGTAATGGGAAAAGATTAGAAACAAGCAGCCCTGCAGAATTACTAAAATACATGATCATTCGTACTGGTGTTTAACTCATATTCCATATGATCCATTGTTAACAAGACTGCTGCTTCACCATAGGAAGCTATTTATGCATTGGACAGACATGCTGGGGAAAAAAGGTCAAGATACACCAAAATATCCAGTATTAACATAAGACTTACATAAAACAAAAGGGTGTCATGTATCTTCTCAGATCATTATCTACAAACAGTGCTCATTTACTAAGGCCCTTTTTTAGGTGAGGGGATGGGACAATCTCTCACTGGAAAAATTGTAAAACAAAAAAGAAAAAGAAGGAACAAGCACTGAAACTGCACCTCTCTCCCCCCAGTCCAGGAGCAAAGCCATGGAGCAAAACCTCCATGCAGTGACACTGCTTCAGCCCAGAGCTCCCAGATTCCCTGGTGGAGCAGTTCTCACCTCAGATTTTCACCTTCTTCTTCTTGTCTGGGAGTGAATGCTTCCAGGACTGAAGGTGTGTGGCTCAGTGGTTGCCCATGCAGACTCCAATGAAGTCAGCTGGACTCTGGTTTTGTATGGGCAAGTCTCTCCCAACTTGCTGCAGTGTTAAATTCTGCAGCCTGCAAAACACAATAAGGACATCTTTCTTAATGCTTTCTGGTTTCATTTTCAGCTTGTTTACCCTCCTGTCTTTCCTCACTTGATTGCTATTAGATGATTTAATAAGAACACAAATAACCCTCACCAAAACAAAAGTAGATGGAAAAGTGTCCTGGTTAAAATGTTTTCTTCTTTGAACTCAGGTAATCACATCTACTCAAATTCTCATCTCCTGATAAAACATAAATAGTCTATTGAGGCCATGAGAAGAAATAATTTACAGCTGCCTTTTTCAAGTGCTCTATTAACTGTATGCAATGTCTATTGAAATAGCATGCTTTCCTCCAAATGTGTAAAGGTACAGAGCCCTGATAGAGCAGGCTGGAGTTTTTTGCTGATTATCATTTGATTATTTGGGATTTTAAATACACTGTTGTTTTATATGTGATAAAGATCATGTTACTTATGTGTGTCCATTTGTCTACTTACACACAAGAGTTTTTTCTTTGGCTGTTTTGGTGTATTTCCAATGCAATATTCTTCAGAGAGATAAGATTTTCACCATTTTTTTTTAAAATGTGGTATCTTATTCTGTTACTCCTAAGTAGCCCACTCTTTGCACCATACTGTTAAGATTTAAGCAGAGAATGAGAAAACTAACGTGGAAAAATAGGGGTCCTCCATACCTAACACCCATCTGTACCTTGAGTTCGGACTAAGTATCTTTTAATACTTGTTCATTTCAAATGTGTTTCTCTCTGCCTCTTACCTCAGCCCAGGAAAAGCCCTAAAAGTCATGTAATTCAAAATGGTGATGAAGAACTACCAGTCTGCTTTGGAAAACAAGCAAACTCAGCTTGCTGTCAGACCTCTGGCTGATGCCGTGCTATTCCCATAGAGCAGAGCCCCTGAACATTTATAAACTCTTTTTATCTTAGTTAGGATGTTGCTGCTACGATATACAATTTTACTGCTTTGAGAATTGCCTAACTTCTACATGATAAGTTTTCCTTTTTTTCCCACCCATAAAACGCTTAGAGAGTCTTATGCCATCTGTGCAGAAAAACCTAGGCAGGTCACCTGTTGGCTTCCAGATGGAACATAAATGTTTGGCTTGGGATATTGCAACTTGGAATATTGCAAGATTAAATTAAAAGCTCTAGTGACATGCTACCGTGAGAGCACCGAACCATTCTTCTTTATTTACTGGCCTGGCATCAACCTTGGAAAACAACTCCTCTCCTGTTCTGATAAAACCCAAGCAAGCTGTTCCAAATTATTTCGTGTGTTCTCATACCTTGCACAGACAGGGCTTTTAATTTGTCCAAATATAATTGAGTTTATATCGAATAAACAAAAGAAATATATGTGGGGTTTATGAACATGATGGGACCAAAGAATAGATAGTGCTTAGGGAGAATGACCACTTTCTCACTGCAAACCTCAGATTTCTGTCAAAGGCATAAAAAAAAAAAATAAATCTGTGTTCAGGCAACGTTTCAAGTCTAGGAAAATCACGTGTACCAGCCTAAAAAACTACATAAGTAAATAAAATCTGCTGACTTTTTCAGACAGTCATTATGGGGGTTTTACCTGCATCTACAAACTTGAAGACATCATCTGCTCTAACAAAATAAAGCCACATTGTTCCCGTGGCAAAACCAGGTCTGAAAATGGACTGATAGAAATACAAGATACTGCATTCTATGACACTGGGAATTTTCCCAGTAATAAATTTTTCCATAAGCAAGAGGAAAAGTCAACACATATGAGCTACTAATACTGTCTACGTATTTTCATATTCTTCAGTAGCATTTACCAGTTACAGTTAAGGGGACATCAGCTTCTGCAGCAACAGAGGAGTTAGATGGCAAATAAAAGTACTAAATGCCACTCTTAAAAAAAAACCACAGAAGAAATAATACAACGCTTGCCACAAATGTGTTTAATTCTTTGCTGGCATTCACCTCACTCCAATTAGAAACATTCCACACTAGGGAGAACAATATCATTTGGTCAGCCAAGGCTCTGGTGCAAGGGGTGGATGATCTGCCTCCCAGCAAACTGCAGGCACCAGCCTCTGCCTTGTCTTGTCTTTCAGCCAGGAGAATGGACTTCCCTTCCAGCCATAGGGTCCTATAAGGTTACATTGCCTCCATGATTAATAACACTGTGACTGCTTTAGCTCCTAGAAGTACGAATTACACCTTTACCATAACATCCCTAATGAAAAGGAAAATTATCTGTCTGAAAAGTAGGACATAGAGCCAGGAAATTAAGAAAATGAGATAGCAACTTATTTCCAAGAGCTGCTGAAGGCACTGCCAGGAACAAAAGTTATTCTCCCTAAGAGATTGCTACCAATCCTGCTTTAGTGGTTGATGGTCACCCAGGAATGGTCACTTCCCTTGTTTTAACCCTCTAAATGAATTATTCATCTCATTCCCTAAATAAGACTTGCAAATTTTCTTAGTTCTACCTGAGTAGCACTTGTAATATTTGGAAATCATCTTTGGAAATGAGTCTGGTCAAAGCTTCCCTGAGGTCCACTGGAACACCAACATTAAATAATAATAGTGAAACTTTTATTAGGCCAGGAGTCTGTTATCTCTGCTCTGCTCAAATTGCACTGCCTGAAGCAGACACCATCAGCTGTTGTGATGCTGGTAATACACCAAACACTGTCAGGCCACATTTAAGGGATCTAAAAGAACAAGAATTGTCTTCATTTGTACCATGAAATTTAAAGAATGCTTCCTTTTTCTGTTTCAGTGGTATCTTTGGATTTGACATCAGTCAGGAAACTGTGACTCCAAAGAGAAAATTACAGAGACAGAGTATTTCTCCACTACCCTCTAATTTTAAATGACAGGTGCAGATATGTCTCGAGAGACTGACACTTTTCTTATTGTGCTTTGCTTTTGAAAGGCATGTGGGGGTTTTATTTCAGAATGTTTTTATTCCTTCTCATGCTATGTCATTGGCCAAGTTTGAAAGTCAAGCCTTGTAAATCACATAATTCCTGGAAATGAGTTTCAGGCCTCTGAATGCTGACTCACTGGCAGTTAAGTACATTTTTGTAAGTAGCTCAGTAACTTTTGGAGCCAGGAATTTCAGAAACAACCTTCTGCACTGCAGATTGTTGACAGGTAAAATTATGTGCCAGTTTAAGGTTGAATAGAGGACTTTTCTTTACCTGTCTAAATTGCATTCATGGTACTGATTAATTAAATAGCTAGAAATATGAACAGTGTACACCCTACTTGTAAAGACTGGCCACATACTTAACAGAAAGCATTCTAAAGCAGCTCATCAAATATTCCCATTACCAGCACAGATTAAGATCATTACATACATTCCTCAAACAGCTCACCTGGCCTCTCCTGCTGTGGCACTAAACCACCAAAAAGCATGAAAGAACTGTTAAGACTGTTCATGCACATAGATAGTGGCTGGGGTATCCTAATGGATGGTGACCTTCATCTTGAGAGCAATCTGGGAGGCAAAGTGTGTAAACCTCGTGGCTGTAGCTGCTTGTGATTCCCTTCCCTTGGCTTACAGGTGTAAGTTACACCTTAGTGCGAGAGCCCTGCAATGAAGGGAAGAGGCCTATCCCACTCAGTGCTTGCATTACTCAGGGAGTTGAAGGAGATGCTCTAGGAGCCACAGCAACAGGGCCCCTCTGGGTATGCACTGATACTTCTGTTTTCCCTGCAGCCCACAGCCGTGAAAGGTGGGTGTCATCTGACATGGCTGCAGTGAATTGTCTGTTTAGGAGAGATTCTGGTGTGGCAGTTGTTGCAAGGAGCTGCCATGGACCCTGGTGCTGGACACCAACAAGATCCAGGGTGCACATTCCATTGCTGGCAGGCTTAGTGCCACTGGATGTTATAATGGGTTTTCATGCTTGCACTTGCCTTTCTCTTCTCCAAGTATTTCTGCAGTGAGGAAAAATTCTATCTAAGGCTGGGCTGGATAATGATCACGCTCATGACTGAGAGTGATAACCTCCTCCAGCTGGAATGCCACCTCCAAGCGTGCAGCCGCTGTTGGGCTTTCACCCCAAGGACCACGATCAGTGAAAGGAAGGGGCTGCTGCAGGATGCTGGCTATCCTGACAAAATACAGCTGATACATTTGTGTGCTAAGCTGACAGTTCCTTTGCCACCTCCCTCCCCACTCTCACTTCATAAAACCTTATCCCTGCCCAGGCAGAGACTCTTGTTTTTTCCGTTTAGGAAGAATATTTCCCTCATTCAAGAAGCTGGTCTGATCAAACTGGTAGTTCACGTCATGGTTTTGCTTTATTCAGTCTGAAGTTTGAAAAAGACAATGACTCACATAGGCAAAAACCTGAAGAGCTGAACATGCAGAAGGGTACAGGTGACCTTTAGCTTTGCTCTTTCTGGCTGGATCACGTTGCTGTGCCCGAGCTGAGCTGACTCAGATGTTGCAATCTCTCACACTCTTTTTATACTCCTTGAAAATCCCAGTACTGATAGTGAAGAAAAAGAGATGATGACAAGCTACCAGAGGTCTGGAAATAATTATTTCATTTTCCTGCAATCCATAGCTTCATATTCCCCAGGATGGAAGCATCCTGATATCAGATATACTATATTATAGGAATAATCTTATTATTATTGAATTTTTTTATTATATATCCTATCCTATTATATAGTATTATAAGAATCATATTCTGTAGGATATCCTATAATTTGGATCTTTTGACTTCAAGAAAATGCCTCCCTGCTTCCAGATTTCTTCTCCCAGACTCCCTGTGCCATGGGACCTTTGTACTTTGCCATACCCATGGGACATACACAGTCCTTCCTGGCAGCCTCCAGGTTGGAATTGCCCCTGAGAATTCCTATTTTCTTGGGCTTCAGGAAAGCTTTTCCCACACAGCTCCTTCACTGAGAAATCCTGACTCAAGAGGAATGAAAGTGTTTGAGCATTTGGATTAGATTAAGCGATTAGTTTCAGTTCAAAGGAAAATCCAGGGGAAATTTCAAATATACTTTCGACATTTACTTTTGAAATTATTCGTGCAGCTATATTAAGAAACAATAACAAGAATTTCCTCAAAATAAATCAAAGCAATTTTTTCAGGGGAAATAAACTTTTACTTGGCCACTTTACTCAACACTTCTCCCCATTTTGAATAGAAGAAAATCCCTTCAACTTTCAATTTTAAACCAAAGGGAATTATTCTCCCAATTCTCCTTTAGCTAGCCACAGAAATTAAAACAATTTCTTTTCCATTGTGTTCTATGAAGGATGTAAAAGCCCTACCTTTTTTCCCTTACAACAAAATCCAAACCACATTCACATATTGATAGGCAAAACCTACCTAAATCTAAAACTAGCCTTATCTGGGTTGAGGAGAACAGAATTTGCTATATTTTTTAGATGAAGTAGGTGCAGAAATAAGGCTAATCTAAAGCCTTAAAGAAAATTAATGTACTTTAAATTTAAATACTTTCTAAGATTCTGTTTAATTACTTTTTAAAAAGCAGGGTGATACCAGTATACCAGCCTAAACCAGAGCTGTTTAATGTTTTTCCTTTTACAAATATCTGGATTCTTCTAGTCAAAAGTAATTTAGATAAAACTACATTGTTCTTCGCCAGGTTTGTAAACACAGAAGGTATGGTTAACACCTCAGTGAATCACAAAAAAATGTACTTACAAGCCAAATAACCCACTGATTCCTTGGGCTGTGTTTTTCAAATGTGTAGAAGAAAATGCATAGAAGTACTACAGCCTTGCAGGTGCACAGGAGAGGCAGGCAGCCCTTGCTGTGCCTCCAAGGACTCTTTCTGGGTGGGTCAGAGGGACCTAATCCAACAAAACCTCTGCTGTTCATCCTCAGCCTGTGCCACGTGCAAGGGCCTCACAGCATGTAACCCCCCAATGCCTTCACAAGGCGGGAAAGAGCTCCTATGGCCTCTCTTTGTGGAGGAATAGAGAAGATGGATTGGCTGGAGATGGATATATGGAGATAAGGCATTGACTGTTGAAAGAAAGTAGCTGCACTCTGCCAATAGCAAAGAAATATATTTCAGGAAATCTCTCTTTTTTACCCTGCCCTGATATAGGATAGCTCTGGCTGGGATAAGTCCTGTGGGAATGTTTCTTCTGCCTTAACACTTTGGAGTGGACTTTGAAAAGTGCAAAAGGGAATTAACACCCAAAGCACAGCCAGCAACTTTTAGTTGCATTTGCATCTCTACCTTTTTGAGGGGGATTGGAAATCTGAAGAAATAAGAGAGAGGACTCACTCATATCAAAGTATGACATATTCTTAAAACGTCTATTGTTTAAGGACTCATACATCTAGATTCTTACCAGTAACTGCAAGGTAGGAGTTGCTAAATTCATTCCCACTTGAGAAACCCTTTAGGAAGCCAAAGAAGCTTATCAATGTCATTAAAGGATTTCACAGATCCGTGGGTTAAAATGAGAGAGGGTTTTTTTTTTGCAAGGAGTATTGCATTTTAAAAGTGCATTATCATCTAAAACATTTCTTTGCTCCACTTTCACAGGGAATTATTGCTGTAGCAATGAATGGAGTCAGGCTGCATGATCTTTCTACGTTCACTTTCCGTTTAACTGGCTGACAAGTTTCCCGGTCTTTGCTGGATCCCTATAAAACAGGACTGCCAAGGAACCTCTCAAGGGCTGAGAGGACATCTCACTGACCAAAACCTTCTCAGTGAAGAGCAAGGGCTGTTCCCCACCCTCTGGGATTCCTGTCCAACACTCACCTGTCTTTTGCTTCATTTTGCTGCAAAGCATCATTTTGCCAAAGGAACACATAGTAACTGCTGTGGGGTTTTGGCATGGGCTAGGAATGTTTTATAGTTGGACAACTCAGCTGGGCTGACTTCTCAAAGTGCTGTGAAAGGTGAGATCCAGGATGTAGGGGAGAAGCATGATTTTCCCCAAATGACCACTTCTGAAAGTTTGGGCATGAATATTTGTCTGCCAGCTACAGCAAATTAATAGTAGCTCTTTTTGGGATTTCAGCCTAAAAAAAAAATGGAGCCACAGCACTGTCATGAATGATTCCCTAGAATAGTTTTGGATTTCATTTCTAGCTGTAAAAATTGAGCAGAGATGTGGGCTCGCCCTCCTCCACAACAAGTTTCATGGCTGAAGTTTTTCCTGCACGCATTATCCCCACATTTATTTCCTGATGATCCATTATTTTCGACTACCATCTTCCCTGGATTTCTCACTGAGATAAAGCAGACTCCTCCAGCAGCATTTAAAATGGGATTAAAGCAAACTGCAAATTAGACCAAGCACAGCAGGAGCTGAGCACCTAAAAGCTACTTCAGTGCTCAGTATTGATTCCAGAGCCCTAACCTTCCATCCCCAGTCAGCACACTTCTGCATGGAGAGGCATAAACATAAACATCAGGCAGTCGTGGCTTTCCACTTTATGTTTTGAAGTAAAAAGAACAATTTGTGAATCCAGATCTCATTTTGGTTATTATTCTAGCCCACTGCCTTTCTAGGCTGCCCAAATAGAGTTTTTCACTTGAAAACAACACATCATTAGAAAAAAATCTATTAAAAGTCAAACTTCCCTGCAGATCCACTTATTTGTCATTCTCCAGACTTTGGTTGGGTATCTCTGCAGAGCATTGCATGGGAATGCAGTGTTACAGTATATTTAATCTCATCTAACCTCAAGGTATTAGGAAAAAAAGTGAAGAATGATACCATTTTCCTTCTCATACCTTGACTGACAACCTGGTGGAAGAAAGGAAATTAATTTGATTTCTCCACATGAATCTCTCAATTCCTAAGTCTAACTGAGGTAATGTATTCCCAGGTAAAGCTGAATTTTGATCAAATAAGTGCCTAACCTAAGAGAAATATCAGGTGCTTTTACCCCGTGGCTCCTTGGCTATGTGGGAAACGGGAAACAAAGCACATCAGCTCAGGTGCCCGAGGACCCAGGCAGAGCTGTGCAGAATGCATAATCCCTATCTGGCTCAAATGGGAAGTGAAAAAACTGGGATCACCCACATTTACCTGTAGCTACACCACTCCTGCTCACTGCATTTCCAGCACAGCCCCGGCTGCTGCTGCAGCAGCTCCTGCTACACCCTCTGCAACCAGTCTTGGATTTCCCTGGCTGCAAGCAATGTTCCACCAGCGTGTGTGCAGAGCTGAGGGGGCTCCTGGCCACGCAGCCAGACAGGACAGCCATCATCTGTCCTCTGGCACTCAGGTCACTGCCTGATTGCTGCCGCCTTCGCACGTTGTTCCACCACTCAAGGGTTTGGAGACAGCTAAAGCATTTTGCAGATCTACTCTGATTGCTCTGAACCCTGAAAGCTTAAAAATCATCTACAAACAAATGTGGTTTCTCCTATTTACCTAAATACATGGCTTAAAAAAAACCCAACAAACAAACAAAAACCCCCACCTCAAACTCACAAGGAATTAAAATGAAAACAATGCTGTATTGAGCATTTCACATGCAGGTGTGTTTGCTTCAAGGATCATTCTGCATTTCTCAGTTCTTTAATTTCACTTTCAGCCACTTTCATTTCATTTCCAGCCTTTCACTGTTATTTTCTTCCCAACATTTTCTTGTTTCAAAAAAAGCAGAAATATCATTTCCCTGTTTGTGAACACGATGGGCCCAACTCTAACTCCCTTTTTGCAATATGCACACTGATAATACTGAGCTTGTCCCTCACAAGGTCACCATAGAAATATATTTAATTTACTCAAAAAAACCTTCCTAAATTATCTTTCTGAAAAGAGTCAAGGAAAAAATTTTACATATGGAAAAACGTATTATATTTTTAGCTCGTTTCATGTTTGCTTGAAAACTGGGGTCCCTGCTCAGCTGTCACTGAAAGCAATTTCAACTCCCGTTAAACTGAAGGCACAGCAATTACCCCGGTACACGATTTTCCAGCAGCATAATGATGCTTAGAGAAAACACATGCATTTCTCATCGTTGTAATATTTTCAGTAATGGAAGGCTGCATTAAAATATCTGTTCGGGTAGATTTGCTTTCACCGTTGATTAATTTGGGAATGCAGGAGGAAAATTTTCGGGATGGCACCACTAGAGGGACTCGGTCGGTGGATGAGAAGCTGCCGGGCAGGTTATTCCCACCCCGGCGGGGAGAGGAGAGAAGCCACGACACACTCACCTGCACTCCTTCTTCTATGTGTGTAAAACAAACAAAGAACCCACAACAAACCCCCACTTTTCAGTTCGATGTAACACATCATGAAACAAATTACCTCAGCCTTAAAGGAAGGGCAACACGGGAGAGAGCATCCCTGAGCAGTGTTCTGGAAACAGTTTCGTCTTCAGTGCCTTGCAGAGCACTTTCTGTCATTCCAAGAACAAGTCTTGTCTTGTTTTTCCAGGTGTACAGGTAACGGAATATCTTACAAATTTCAGTTCTCAGCCACTATTTCAAGAATCTTCTTGCTAATTTACTGTCGTTACAACCTGACTTCTAAAATATTAATTGGTTGGAACCTCCCACTGACTTCCCTGGGCCAGATTCATTCCCATTAAAAATCCTCAAACCCTTGACCTGCAAAACGCTCCTGCTTATGTTTCAACTTCATGCCTGTTAGTTGTTTCAGTTAAATTAGTGAGAAAATGTGTGTATGGTTAACAGGAAATTTGCTAAATTATGCCTTTGGATTAGACTAGAGGCTGCCTTTGTTTTGCAGCTTTGTATAGTACTTGGTGTGTATTTGGCACCAAATAGTACTGAATATATAGTACTAATATATAACACTAAACAATACTAATATTAGCCTGTGTAGCTATTTCTTAAGTATGAAAGGATCTATTAGGACAATGCAGTTTCAGAAATCACTTTGTTGGTTTAACTTAAAGCAAAAGAGAAAGGCAGCCCTCTCTTTCCCTGGGAGACTTTGATGAAGTTTTCCATGGAAGGAAACAGACTCGCCTCAGGCATGGCCTGTCTCTCTTCAGAGGCTGCACCTCAGTCATTCCCCTTGATGCTGGCTTGAGACAGCCAGCTGTGCACACCAAACTGCAACTGGAGAGTAAAACCAAGGCAGAGTTTGTGGAAGCAGATACAGAGAAATCTTGAGCTCCATGAAACAGGGGTATTTCAGATTCTACCCAGTGAAATGTGGAACCAATTAGAGCACTAAATGTGACAACCTCAAACTGTTCAATTTTTTGCAATCATAAGGAAAAGCAGTAATGACAATTGCTTGGCGCATATTTGCTTTGCCTGAGGTCAAATGCCTTTTTCTTTTGAGACACATTCCTTTAATCTACTGAGGCTGCATGGGCTTTGCCAGCCTCCATGGGGCTTTGCATTCTGTGATGGGGGGTGCCACAGCAGAAGCATTTGCCTTTTGGTTTCCCTACTGCACTAGCAAAACGTGTACTTGGGCTGACACACTTTGAGCCAACATTCAGCTGGAACAGAATCTTGGCCAGAATATCCAGGGAGAAAAATCCAAAGCCCTTGCCAGTGCAGCTACAAGAGTCAGGGGTGTATTTCATGCTTTCCAGCATCCAGCCTTGTTGTCACCAGCATGCACCCAGTAATGGGTAGAGAGGACTGTGAGAGGACTGGTTTTCGTTTGTGATGAAGTCACAACAGGTTTTAAATTTCAGGATTTAGACACTCAAAGGTGATTCTTAACATGTTCTTCAGGTAGGATCATGGCAAAACCTGGTTACAAATTTGCCTGCATAACCCTTCAGGTGCTTCAGTTAAGTCAGAAGTGACTGTCCTTCTACTCAACGTTGCAGCCAGGCTTCCCCTGCTGCATTCCCAAGGGCAGGTACCAGGTCTGGTATCAGAAGCCGAAGGGGAATGTTGTCACTGCACAGATCCAGCCTAAAGCCTAGTGATCAGGCACAGATGTAATCCTCCCACTCATGGAAAGGATTTTGAGCTCCAAATTCATCAAGCAAAAAGTGACCAGCCCAGCTCCACTACCAGGAATGACACCGACTAACAAGCCATCTCTTCTATTTGTATTATATGTTGATGAAAGAATACAACCTTAAGTGTCCAAATACCAGAGAATAGTGAGAATTCACATATCATTTGTACCTAATGGTTTCTGTTAGCTAGTTGTAGGCAGGCCTGAGCTTATGAGAACAAACAAATTGGGTTAGACCAAAGAACCATCCATTGGAGACTAACAACCAACATTTACCCAGGACTGCATGTGCCTCTAGAAGGGCTCAGGTCACCACGTGGATGTTTTGGGTCACTCTGGTCCCCTGTGCCTCTGTACTGACTGTAAAAGAGGTCTGTACCATCCTGTTAAACCACGTGCCAGCGATAGATGAGCTCATGTGTCTCTGCACATTTTCAGTTTGTCGTTGAGACACATAAAACATATAATGGTATATTTTGCTTGCTGCTCCACCAGCTAACAAAATAACTAGGCTCAGAGTAGCACTAAGGCAATACATCCCGGTTCCAAATAGGAAAACTGGTGAAAAAAAGCCTTTGTGTCATTGAAGGGAAGTGTTCAGCCTGGGACCTGTGGGTTGGAGGAACAATTTTAAATAAATTGGTTCTACTCTCTCATCACTCTAAAAATACATAAAATTATTCCTGCTGTTAAATTACCATTTTCTGGTACCTGGCAGACTCCTAATTGATTAGAAAAAGACTAATTTAGTGCAATGAATTATTTGCAAGTGAAGTATCTGAAATATCTACTTTATTAATATTTTTGATGTAAAATTATTATTTTATTCAGATGTCTCAGCTTGTTATAGTTCAGAAAAGTAACTTAAAGGAAGGCTGAGTAAAACCAATCCCTGGTGCAAAAGCAGCTCAATGAGCAGTCATGCCAAGGATGGACTTGTCCCAGGGTAACTCTGTTCATTTTGTTGGCATTGCACCAGGTTAAACTTATCCAGCTAGGTCAGAGTTATTCCCAGATGGGAAAAAAATAAGAAACTCATTAGAATTTGGCAGCAGCTTTTTTTCCTGCTAAATTATCCTGACCTTTTCTGTGAAAGTTCAGAATTTGCCAGTTAGCAGAAATTCAGCCAGGATCCCACCACTGATTTCTGCATGAATTCCGGTTTAGCGTCCTTCCCTCCTGAGCCCTGATCATCCCCTCTGGCAGAGGCCACATCATGGCCTCCTTCCCATCTTTCACCTTTTCATCCAGCTGAGGACACCTTTGAGAAGAGAAGTGGAAAAGATTTTTTGAGGGGAATATCTTTTGTTCAATATCCAAAGTTTCTTCTATTTGCAGTCCATATGGATGGCCACATGCAAGACTGCTTGATTTGCAAGCAACATAATGAAAAACAGCTCAGTGTTTGTGGCTTTTTGTAAGAAACCTCTTCAAAATACTGAAGTTTCACTAAATTCTGAGTCTACTCAGGCTTCTCCATCAACACTTCCATCTAACCAGGCACTGTCACATTTAGAGTGGTATAAAGGGTTTTCAGCACAACACATGGGATGCAAGAATCTTCAAAAGATAGTTGCACCCTTCCAATTATCTTCTTAGTTTCCAGAGGAATGGGACATTTAAGGTAATGTTTACTGACAAATATCTAGCAAAATTCAAAGCTAGGCATTTGAATATGAACCAGTCAAAAACTACAGAGACCAACTCATCCCCCCAAAACTAACTAATTAAAAAATAACCAAACAAAACAGCAACAATTTGAAAAACCCAACCAAACCAACAACAACAAAAAAAAAAATCAACAAAAAAAGAACCCTCATAAAAAATCAGAAGACGACATTATTGAAAGTTAATCTCAAACGTAGTCCCACTCAATGAGACACCACACAGTTCTGCTGCAGGACAAGTCCCAGCACACTCTGCACTCCCTGGACTTTCCTGTACAGGACTGTCCCTTCACATCCATCACCACTCACTGTTTGTATCCCAGCTTGGTCAGGATGCAAACATCCTGAAATATACTATTCCTTTCTTCCCTTCCTCCTGCTATTCCTTTTTTCCCTCCCTTCCCTTCCAGTGATGAGAGATCTGCAGCCACACACTTGAAAATGAGATGCATTTCACTCTCCTTGTCTTTCCTAGTCAGGAATTCTGGTTCCACTTAAAATCTTGAGGTATCTGTAATATGAACAATCCTCACTCCTCCCCTCACCCCTTTTTCTCTCTTGCCATCTTACTCTGACATCAGTTTTTGTCATGTTTTTCCACCAGCCAGTTCAGTCTGACCTTTTCCCACTTTACGTTATGTCTAAAGAAACAAGAATGCCTCAACAATTCATCAGACCCTGGTTTGTCCCCGGTGTTTCAGAGCTCAAATATAACACAGTGACAAGAGAAATGATAAAACTGGAGATGGGGAGACTGGACTGAGTCATACTATCCCCACACTTTGTAGTTTGTAAGATTCATACGTGTACTTTATATTATTTCCTATTTATAGCCTTTACTAGTGACTCACAAAGCATGAGAGCCTTAAGCTGCCTGAAGCCCTTACCACCCACAGTCTGAGCACCCTCCTGTCTAACCTGAGGCAAGTGTGACATCGAACCCTGCATAGCAAGAATTGAAAGTAGCAAACTTTCAAAAGCAGTGGGATTTTGTCACTTCAGCTGCTCCATACAGGAGTGAGACAAGCAACGAATATGCTGCAGTCTTGGCATGGCTTCTTTCTGTCTTTTTATGGTCTCAATGGTGTTAGAGGTCATTTTTCAACCTTAATGATTCTAAGGACAAGATAGATTTTGAAATAAATATCTAATGAAAGCAATTCCCAGCTGAACTGCTGGAAATAGGGCAACACTAAGAAGTTTCAGTCAGTGTGGGATACAGCTCCAGCATGGTCCTCTACCTCTGCTTTTGGTCATCAACCTCCACACAAAACAGGCATCAACCACCACTCTTCAGACCCAGCAGAATGTTGCACTTCCATCCTGTGTGTGCTGCAACTTACATCTAAAGATATGTTATGGCCATGCCCAGTGACACTGTGTCGTGTTTATCCAAAGGCAGCTTCACAGGACACTGCTTTTGGAAGCAAAGTTGATGTGAATAGATCCTCCTGGGGTTTTCCCTTGGGACACTACATTCAAACCGCAGCACCCCTCCTCGTTTGTGACTGACACACCCAGAGAAATTGTGCCATCAGCCAGATCACTTTAACCACTTATCCTGACTGAGCCAACACTCTGAAAATCCATGGCTCCAACAGAGTTTCTCCATGTTATTTTCACCTCAACCAAATGCACCAGAATAGTCAGTACTCAAAAAAATATTGACAGGCACCCAACCACATTAAGACAGAATAACACATTTTAGCAGCAAAGACATAAACTGGAAGTGACATTAGTCCTCAGTGATGATTGTCACTAACCAGTGTAGTTATGCTGACAGCCTAGAAACTATTGCATGGGCAGGATGTTATTTCTCTAAGAAAGACTGAAGCCCAGTGATGTGATGCAAGGGAGAGACCATGTAGAGCAAAATGCTGTTGTTATATCCTGGAGCTAATCTAGGATAGATAAACTAGTTTCAATGGAAAATATTCAGTCTTCCCTAATATTTCATTTCATTTATGTAGGAGAAAACAGGGCTTATGGCTTTAGGCTTTTTTTAAGAGACAAAGATTTGCTTTGTGAAGATTTTTAATGTAAGGAAATACCCCAAGCAAAACTATGTTTTCAGAAAGCCTAAATACTCAACACCAAAGCAGTATTTCCAATGCTTACAGGGGCTCCAGTTCATCCCATCTCTCTGTGAATATAACATGAACTTTCCTATCAGTGCCCAGGCATTCCCATTATGCTTTTATCCAATGAATACTAAGATTTCTTCAATTTCTTCTCAATTATTAATATATATTTGGGGTTTTTTTTGAAAAAATAAACTTTTTCACTGACAAGAAAAAAGTTGGACAACTTTAAGCAGTCTCTAGTTCATGGTCTATGTTTGTCTTAGGTACATAGACAGCATAAAAACCACCAGTTATAGACACAAGAGGTCTCATCCTGTCACAATTTAGTGAATAGGTAAACCACTTGCAGAATACCAACGAGCCAGATGTAGTGCAACTCTGTAGGGATGCATCTCCACAGGAATATCAGCAGCTTGGTGTGGTCCCAGGGTAAGGTCTCAGCTACTCAGAGAATCGTATATTTACTTATAAATATCTGAATAGAAAGAGATCAATAAATTAATCAGTACTAGCTTGACACAAGTGACATTTTTTTGCTCTGTGTCAAAATTTGGTATAGAATTGTTGATTGTATGACTAAGCTATAAGTGGAGATTCAATTATAGTACCTCCACCAGGATGCCGGTGATGAAATCCAGCTCAACTTCTCATTTAACTAATAATGTGCAGGCATAAAAAAAAAATCAAGTAATTTCATCAAGCTGAAATAGGTGAACACACCAATATGCTACAATATAATTATTTGTTGTGCATTTACACGTGGCATAAGCTAGCAGGCCGTGAGGCCCGAGCAGTGAAATTTGCAGACTGTTCTTACCACTTTAAAGAAGTTTTCCTCCATGGTTTTTTGTGCCCCCAAATTCAGCTGTAGCACTAAATGTTAAACTGCAGACTTTCAGGTAACACTGGTTGTTCTGCAGGTCACAGAACTCATCTGACTCAGGCTGCAGGTCCCTCTACCCCTCTTTCTCTTTCTGAAGTGCTGCAAAAGCCAACATCACAGAAACAGGAGAGTGAGACTTGGAGCTGTTTCAGACAGACATGGAGGGAAATCACATGGCATCAAAATACAGCTGCTAAACTGCAGTTCTTGACGTAAAATATTCCCATCAAATCAATGCCTGTATGAAGGCACACTATGGCTGAGGCGAGCAGGCAACAGTGGGAAAGCTGAACATTCTACAAGAAGGAAATCCTACAGGTGCAGGAACAGGCTGTTCCCATGTCCTAAACAATGAACCAGCAGGGAGGACGACCAGCCTGGCTGAACAGAGAGCTTTGTCCGGAACTCAGGAAAAAAAGTTTATCACTACTGAAAGCAGGAGTAACCTAGGAGGACAACAAAGATGCCATGAGGTTATGGGGTACAAAAATGTGAAGCACTGGGTCCTACCCTTGGGTCACAACACCCCCAGGCACTGCTACAAGCTGGGGGCAGAGTGGCTGGAAAGATGCCCAGCAGAAAAGGATCTGTGGGTGCTGGTCAAGAGCAGCTGAACACGAGCCAGTGTGTTCTCAGGTGGCCAAGAAGGCGAAAGGAATCCTGGCCTGATCAGAAACAGCGTGGCCAGCAGGAGCAGGGTCTGTCCTCCTGTACTGGGCACTGCTGAGTCCACACCTCAAATATTATGTTCAGTTTTGGGCTCTTCTCCCAGGTAACTAGCAACAGAATAAAAGGAAATGTCCCCAGGCTGTGCCAGGGGAGGTTTAGATTGTATACTTGGAAAAGTTTCTTCATGGAAAGGGTTGTCAAGGATTGGAACAATCTGCCCAGGAAAGTGATTGAGTCACCATTCCTGGAGAGATCTGCTTATGTAGATGTGGCATATGCGGACAAGGTTTAGTGGTGGACCTGGAGAGTTGGATTAATAACTAGACTCAAGGATCTTAAAGATCTTTTCTAACCTAAATGGTTCTATGGTTCTAAGATCTACCTGGATAGGGGGCTGTTAAATGGAAGACAGCAATGAAAGCTTTATATTCAAAATGGAATAGGAAATAAGGAAATAAATTTAAGGTTTGCTTTGATGTCTTTAGGAATATGTCAATATGACAAGTTGGAAAGAGAAAAAAGCATACCTCAGACCATAAGCCATAAAAGTTTTAAAACCCATCAGTAATCAAATACTTTTCATACGCATGACATTTCAAAATGAAAAGAACTATGCTCATAGTCCAGAGCTGTCTCTGGTCTTTGTCCATCCAGAGATTCACATCCCAACAGCCCATGCAATTCAGGAGACTAGAAAATTCACTTCTCCAATAAAATGTTGAGGTGGCACTAAGTGTGAGTCAGGAAACCTGTGACCAATTTGCAGTCCTTGTCAGGTATAAGGCAATTACTTTGTATGAAGTGTGAGTTAAAAATTTTCATTGAAATAGGAACTTCCCCCTCCCATTTCAATGCACTTGAAGCATCGTTGCAGCCCACCTCTGAACTCTCTCCAGCAAGTCCATGTCTTCCCTGCGCTGGGGACCCCAGAGGTGGGTGCAGCCCTGCAGGTGGGGTGTCACAAGAGTGGAGCAGAGGGGCAGAATCTCCTCCCTCACCCTGCTGAACACGTTGATAAAGCCCAGGACACATTCAGCTTTCTGGGCTGCAAGTGCATGTTGTCAGTTCATGTTGAACTTCTTGTCCATGAACACCCTCAATTACTTCTTCTCAGGGCTACTCCTGATCCCTTCTCTGCCCAGCCCGTGCTTGTGCTTGGGATTGGTCTGATCCAGATGCAGAACCTTGCACTTGGCCCTGTTGAACTCCATGAGGTTCACGCAGGTCCACCTCCCAGTCTGTCCCTCAGGATGGCATCCCTTCCCTCCAGAGTCAACTGCACCACACAGCTCGGTGTCATTGGCATGCATGATGGGCTCAGGAAGGACTGGGACAGAGAGCTGAGAAAGAAGAACATTTCTGAAAGAAAATGGAGTTCTGGAAATCAATTAATGGAGCAGATCAAGTTTTTCATCAGACTTTAAACCTGGCAATATTTTGGGAGACTTTTAAAGAATTTTCCCCTTTGGTCAAAAAAACCCTGTTCTTGCAATCAGTAGAGAAATCTATATTCCTGCAAATTGGCACCAACTAAGAAGAGCAGAGATGTCGAAATACAGAGTAATTTTCACCAGTGCTGGATTGCTGAACTTTTCCAGCTTTCCTGAAACTCTCCCTGGCCCACCATGCATGCCAGGGGCTGATTTTTGCTGACTCCTGACAACTGGGTGGGTGGAAGAGGTTGTTCCCATTTTTTTTCAAATTACTATTTCAGATATATCTGAGAAATGAATGTAAAGAGGGAAGAAATAAAGTTTTGATCCAAGAGAAAACAGATAATTTCCTTTAAGGAAAGGTCACCACTCATCTGTCTGGGACAAAATGCTCCTTTCAGGGAAGAGCCAAACCATAGGCAGGCAGAAATTTATTTTTACCGGAAAGAATTGGGCATGTGTGTTTATAATAACACTTCTCAGAATTATCCCAAGTGAATTGAGTGACTGAAATGTCATATATAAGCCGATAAGCCAATCTCTGTTAGATGCAAGGATCTAAAATGACATATTTTTACCTGTTGTCTACAAAGGCTGAGTATTACACCTTCTACAGAAATAGCTGATACTGCCTCCATCTGACTGTTAGATTACATGTCCCTTGGGTAACATCAGTTCTGCAACTCCTGTGCAAAGCAGAATGTTATTTAACAAACCTAAGATGGAATTAAAATCAGGGAATAATGACTAAGAGTCAGAAAATGTTGATATGTATTGACCACTTGTAGTAGTAAACCCTCCCTCCAAATTTAGTTCCAGCTGATAGCATGACTCATCTTTTCATATAAAGATTTATTACTTGGTACACATTCAGAGTTAAGAGTGGATAAAAAAAAATGCAAACCACACCTTTCTGGATACTATAAAACATCTTTATCTCATTACTGTGGGATTACAGTGGACAGAGCTCCAGAGTCCCAGGGAGGAGATAAACAGTACAGAGGGAGAGAGGAGCTCTGAAAAAGGTTCTTCACCCAGAGGGTGTTTGGGCACTGGAACAGCTCCCCAGGGCAGTGGTCACAGCACCAAGCCTGGCAGAGCTCAAGAAGCATTTGGAAAATGCTCTCAGAGACACGGTGTGACTCTTGGGGTGTCCTGTGCAGGGCCAGGTGTTGGACTCAATGATCCTTGTGGGTCCCTTCCAACTGAGCATAATCTGTGATTCTGGTCTGGCACTTTCTCTAACTGCCTACTCTGAAGGGTGTAAAGAAGAGGGCTTGATTAGCCAGTGTTGAAATACACTTTTATTAGTCATTAATAGACAAGATACAGAAAAGTTTTACCTCATTGTTTATGAGAGGAGCACCTACAACTGCAACATGAAAATTGCCAAAACTGGGCAGATTTTCAAAGCTGAGAATGTCATTGAGGAACACATCTACAGGTAGAAAAGGGTTACAGGTGACAGCACTAAACAGACAAACTGAAGTGCCAGCCCTCAATGTCTATCAACTGGTGCAAGCATCTTCTCAGGCATCAGAGAATCATGTTCTGAAGAAAGTCAGGAATTCAGTGAGCAGGGTCAAGCTCCTTGCAATTTGCTCTGCTGCATCCCACACCAGTCTGGCACCATTTATGAGGACAGTGCTACAAATCTGGATGCAGCACTAACAGCATCACTGTCTTCTCCTCTTGCACTACCAAAGATGTAGCGGTTAAGCAAGTTCCCAGGAAGATGTTTGGACAGCAAATGCAGATGGAAGAACTTGGATCTCTTTACAGAACAACTGCTTTCAAGTGCTAAAAGATAATTCATAGGCCTTGGGAAAGCTAAAGTAAGATCCTTTTAAGGAAAAGGGATGACAGCAATTTGAGGCCTTTTTTTTTGTACTCCTGCAATCTTCAGACAGGCAAAACCATCAGAGTTCAAAACACAGCCTTAAAATCCAGACAAGTTGACTTTACAGATTGGCAACTAAAAAAAGACAAAAAAAAAAAAAAAAAAAAAAAAATGGAAAGAAAAAAAGAAAGAAAAAACTCCACCACCACCAACACAAAACCCCACCAAACCTAAACTAAATAACTATATTGCAGACAACAGGATTTCAAGAGAAGCTGCTGAGTAATTTTCAAAGATATACTTAGGTACATCTACTTCTTAAAACTGGTTGTTACTGTAGACTGTCATAATTAAACAAGGAAATTTTGACTCACAGCTGAGCCAAGAGCTGCAGCCTTGTGCACTTAACAAGGCAGCAAGGTCCATCCTTAATCAAAATGCAGAAGAGACAATTTACTGTGTGCTGCATCCATGGTTTTGTCGATTGCAGAAGATGCTGCTAAGTGAACAGCACTCTTACAAAGAACATTTCTTTGTTCATAAATATTATGTTCAAAGCCAGAACCTCAAACATTTGAAAGTCTTGGCTCTTTTCTATTATTATTCCTTGCACAATGATATTTTAATTGGAAAAAGATAATTACCAGAATATTAATTCTGTTCTACTCTCTTGGAATGAATATGAGTTTATCTGCACACAAAGAAACACTGCAAGTGTTTATTTGGCTGTATCTTAAAACTGATAAGTGTCTCACTATATTGCATGTAAATATTACACAGTATACATATTTTACACCTAGATGTTTACTGTCATAATAGAGATGTTTTTATAGGGCAAGAGCTGTGAGAGTAACTGAATTTCCCCTGCTGCAGCCTTTTAAAAAATCAAAGTAAGGCAGAGGCTCTAATTAATTTCAAATAAGAATGAAAAGTCTGTTGGGCTTGACAACAACGTTTTGCAGAAACCTGATGAAACCTGGATTTGGCTGATAATATGTTAACAGCATACTGTTTCAGTGAGATCCCTTAATTTTTGAAGGATCAAATTATCCCTGTAAGAAAGCCTGGTTTTGACAAAAGCAAAGCAGAAAAATCAACAGAAAGTTGAGCAGTTTGTAGCAGGGATGCCTTGCCAAGCCATTCTTCCAAGGTTTGCAGTGATAGAGAAATTAGCAATGCCTGGGGTGTTCTTCAGAGTACCCAAATGTTTTCCAAGCAATGGGCCTAGGATAGCTGTCCTTCAACACTGCTCCAGAATATCCTCTTGGCATTGTTTCAGACCTTTTTTCCCGGGTGGAAGAGAAAAAGATTCTTTTTTTAATTTTTTTTTTCTGCATTCACTTACCTTCCTGTTAACTTTATTTTAAAATCATACAACTTGTAACACAAAAGCAGAGACAGCAACAGCTTCATGAAGAGTGATTTTTCAAGAAGGACCTTTTACAAGGGCATGTAGTTATTGGACAGGTGGTAATACCCTGAAAGAAGATAAAATTGAGGTTAGATATTAGGAAGAAATTCTTTACTGTGAGGTTGATGAGGCACTGGAAGAAATTGCTGTGGATACTCCATCCCTAGAAGTGTTCAAAGCCAGGTTGGATGTGGCTCGGAGCAACCTGCTCTAGTGGAAGGTGTCCCTGTCCATGGCAGAGGGGTTGGAATGAGGTGATCATTAAGGTTCCTTCAAACCCAAACCCCTCTGTGATTCTATTATAAGTTATTCACCACCAGTGCTGAACTGTTATCCTTTAAGAAGTGCCTTTTTCCTTTGAAAGGAGGTATAAAATATTTCAGTATTCAGTGGGCCAAAGATCACAGCAGCTCCAGATGGTGCACTCTCCTAACATTCTCTAGCAAGTTCCTGGTGTTTCTATACTGAAGAGTGGATTACCCAGTCAAAAGGAGCAGCCTCTGGAGGGGCAATCAGGAGAAAGGCACTGAATGCCTCTGTCCCAGATGATTAAGATTGTCTCCTGAGAGACAGAGAAGAATCACTCCAAGTCTTTGCAGCAGGACTAATGAAGACTGATTTCTTGAAGCTGCAGTACAGTTCCCCAGCTCCATACCCACCCCTCCCTCCTCCCCTGCAGTAACCTCAGCTCCCCTCCACGTCCTCAGCTGCCTCTGCAGGAAGGCTCAGGCACACGCCTGTGCCACTGGAGCCAGAGGTGTGCTCTGGGCCAGCTGGCTGCTGCTGGCATCCCTGGTGAGCATAGAGCCAACAGCCTCTGGTCGCACAGGGAGGGCTCATCAGGCAGACCTGAAAAGAAATCTTCAACTTTCCCACCTCTCTATCAGATTTGATTGGAGCTAACCAACGAGCTGGGAGTTCTATTGCTAAAAGAAAGAGAAGTTCCTGAGATCGCATGTGGGTATCTTCTCTGTCTTTATTAAAGGCAAGAGAAACAGGGGGAGAAATCGGCACGTTATGCACAACCTTAATAAAACGCCAGGCTTTTGGAAGCTAGAAGTGGAATGTCTGTCTGTATAACATTTCTGAGCAGAAGTTCAGGCATTGACCTGCTAGTGCTGCTGCTCTGTTCCTCGACCTTATTCTCCCTCTGCAATAGTAACTTTACTCTCTCGAGCAAAGGGCTTACGGATTCTTAATGCTGCCGAGTTCTGCACAAGCTGCACTTCAAATGGTGGACTCCTGATTAGATTTGAAAAACATACATTTCAACTGGTCATTCACATGTGGCAAAGAGACATCAAAAATCTGTGCTGGCAGGGAATTAATCAGGTACTGAAGTATTTCTTGAGCAGAGGCAGCCATTGCTTTCTTTCATAACAAGTCAGGCTCAATGCAAGTAAAGACATGGGCAAAATATATCTCTAACTGCTCTCTTAATTCCAAGTTCCCCTCTGTTTTCACAAGGAAATAAAATAAAACTAAAACCCTAGCAAGCCTGAAAGCAGAGCTGTACCATAACTACACACATGGAAAGAAAAGCAGTTGGCTGCATTCAAAAATTCTGACGTATGGTCTCTAACTTTAAAATTTAAAGAGTGATGATAAAAACTATACTTTGGGCAAAGCAACTTTTATTAGTAAAAGGTATAAAAGAACTGTTCCAGAGCAGCACTCTGAGAAAGTACAACTTGGGGCATCTATTTAGTTGCAACTTTGGTGCCCCTGAGATGTAGGAGGAGGCTTTGAGAATGCCAGGAGCCCAGTTTGTAAGTAGGGAGCTGCCAAAATGCCACGTGCAGTTCATAGTGCCAGGAGAGGATCCTGCAGGGAAACAGGGATGAGGCCAGCAGGGCCCTGAGGCCAGAGGCAGTATCTCACTGATAAATCCATGGGTTTCAAGGCTTTCCTGACCCCCTTACCTGACCTGCTGAATTACCCACCAGTCCTCCTAGTCATGGGCAAACCCCATGTTGTAATGAACCTGCTTTAAAGCAACCTCATGCCACATGGCTAAAAATCACATGGATAATAAATCACATGGATAACAAATCACATGGATTTCCTGCTGTAGGGTTCAACTCTCAGTAGCAGGTCATATTTTCAATCCTGAAAATTCCTGATCTAGTAAATACTCCTTTGGCCAATGGCTCATCAGTCACAGATCCACTAATCAAAGTGTAAAACCCCATTAACTGCATTAGGTGTTAATCTCAGGAGCTCTGGAGTCGGTCCTGGGTATCACCATGAAAAAGAGACTTCAGATCCTCCTCCAGGTAGAAGTGATGTGCATTGCAGGTGAGGTGAAACAGAGCTGTTCTTATGCATGATCAGGGGATACAAAAACAGACATGAAATTACATGATAAAACTACCAAGTAAATTCAGGAGATTTATTTATTTGTTTCTTATGGATCATCTCAAAATTGAATCTTAACTTACGAAAGTAATCTGGAAATACACATTCAACAAAAAGTATTTTGAAGTAATCGCAAATTCTCAGGAATCTAAGAGTTAGGAAACCTGGCCATGCTTCTGCAGTAGGATTTCTTTATCATTTGTCTAGACTAGTTAATACAATTCCTTTAAAATACTGACACTCATTTTTAAATTAATGAGCACAAACTTCCCAAAGCATTATAAATTCATTAAAGTATTAAGTACAACTTCTTTACAGATTACCAAGCTATTCAAGTTCCCATATATGAATATTTATTTAAAAATCTCATTTTCTATTTGGTTTCAGAAAAAATAGATTTAATATTTCCAATTAAATAATTCTCATGTGAATTCTTGTGAGAAAAAAGAGTCTCATAATACGTATTTTCAGATGAGGGAAAAATAAGCTATTTTATATGCAAATATAACTGATTTCATTTAATTGTTCCTGAGGGAAGGAGAGGATTTGTATGCAAACCTCTTGCCAACTGGTAGACTTCAACCTCCTAATTTTTTTCCTCTCACACCATTAATTAATAACTGCACCTTCCTAATGGGAGAGAATGCAGTTCCTTCAGGGCACTGTATTCAAGACTTCTATGTCCCAAAATAGTCAACAGAAGCTGAGGGTGGTAGGACTCAGCTGTGGAAGCTGCCTACTGCTCCAGTGCAGAGACAAGTGCTAAACATATCACAAGCCCAGCAAAGTAAAAGCAAATTTCCTCAAAAATAGTGCTGCTGGAAGCATTTATTAGCCACCATGAGAGAATTCACTTCAAGCAGCCATGCAGTGATCAAAATGATCATTCCAATGTATCTATGTGAAACACCCGTTGCTGATCCTTATGTTCCGTGCTGTTCCCATGGCAAGTGGCAGAAGCCCTTCACTCCCTGGCACAGCCCAGCGCTCAGGCGAGACAAATAATCCAGCAGCAGGCCACTGAAATTTCATCTCTCTCTTTTACCCTGTGGGAAAAGCCTACAGGGTGTCTTGTAGGGGGAAGCATTTTAAAATGACGTTGTCACAACCACACAAACCACTCCACCTCTTTGGTCCCACGCTAGCACAGCTGGGTTCCAGGCTGCATCAGGGAGACTTTTTCTGTGCTCTCTCACCCTGATGAACATCCCTGAATCTCTCAGAACAATGCATTCTTGACCCTGCTTAGCTAATTCATGCTTCACATCCAATTTATATACAAATTCTTGTCTGCCTGTATTTAGCTAATCACTTCATGCAGTCTAAACACTTCACTAACCAGTCAAAGATGCAGATTTGCAGTATACTCAATATACATAAACCTTAGCCACTAGTTTAGAAAAGAGAGACACCTAAGCAGCTGAGCACAGACAAAGCTAGGGACACCCACTCATCATTCTGTCCCTTTTGCCAAAAAGCTTTGCAGTTTTCTGTGTCACACTCCTCTGTGTCAGTAGATGTCTAGAAAAACAACAAATGGTTGGGCTTTTGTTCTTTTGCTCCTGAATTTGCACTGTGGCTTCTTGATCTCCACACAGAGAATTTGAGGAGCATGTTGTGCTCACCAGTCCTGTGCGTTAATGACCTGTTCCTCTTCAGGTGCAAATTATGGTCTTTGGAGGAGAGGATTTCAGCTGCATCCAGCTGCTCTCATGCCCACTCCAGGCATATCCAGACCCTTGCTTGTTTCCAAGCATCCTTCAACCACCACTCACACCACGTTGTCTTGCAAGGCAAATGGGGCTCAAGCATGACTCACAGCCTAGTGGAGTAATTCCAGCCTCAAGAAAACCCTGATGTGTGTTTGGGAGTGTAGTGAATTTATCACTAGAGAAACCAAAGTAGCATTACAGGTGCCAAATCCACCACTCCAACTGCTGGCAATCATACAGACATATATTTTTTGCTGCCTTCTGAAGTCCTAATACATATACCAGTGTGTACAAAATATTATTCCACACCTTAAAAAAAACTCAAGATGTTTTAAAACAAATTTTTCCCTAAAGAGGCAACAAGAGAACAGCTAATTAGGAGACAATTTTTCTTTTATGTTTTACTCATAGTAGCCTGAAGGAAGAGTGCTTTATAGACAGATAAGAATTATAGTGCAAATAATTATTTTCCAACAACAGATAACATCAATCACTTCCCAAAGCACTGTTTGAGCTTGACTATAGGAGCCAGAGTTTGTTTCTCCGCATGACTTTGAGCTTTCATTCCATGATTATACTTTTTCTACTCAGAAATAGAGCAGCTTTGTAAATTGTTTAGATGAATAGTGCCAGTATTTTTTATTACTTGTTACACCAGGATCTGCTGCAGGTGCCGTGCATTCAGTATTAGCTCCAAGTAGAGATGGAACATTAGCTGCACCTATAGTCAAATTGAAGAACCATGTTCTATTATTTATTGTTCAAAATGATATAAAGATATGGTTCATGATTCAAAATTTTGTAGCTATTACAAAGTCTGCCACATTAGTTTCACAACAATTATCTTAAGCTCCTTAATTATGACTTGGAGAGTATAACAGCCAAAACCTGCCAGCCAAAAGCAAAAAACAGTCATACTCTATGTAGTGACTTATGGATTAAAGCCGTTGTCAACAAAAGCCAATATCGTGTCATTAAAAGTGCTGCTGAATTAGAGATGGAAGTTACTATTCAGCTGGAAGTCATAGCAACAAAACACATGCATGTCTTTCTCTGGCTTTATCATTGATTTCAGGAGTGAATGTTACATGGTTTGTTAGCTCCCCTATCTATACACAGAGATTTTGGAAACTAGCTGAAGCTCTTAAAGTTCCTACTAATGGAACTGAGCATAAAAGAAGTCCTGGTTTAATGAAGTGGTGAAATTTATGTTTAGTATTTTTCAGCAAAATAGATTAAGGAACAAAAAGTGTAGCAATTCAGTAGCTTAAATTGAAAGAAAGAATTGAATCCTATAGCAAAGAAAAAACTTATGTGTCACATCACCCTTCTGCTTTAAGCCTCTTTCTTGACTCCTTGACTTTCTCCTAAAATAGTAACTGTCCGGACACCATCACTTGAAGAAGGTTCTTGTTAATCTGACAGTTGTTATAATTTACTCACAATCTAGAGCTGCGCAGTTTATTGTGCTGGGTTATATTTTAATTCCTATATGCTCACTCAAAACAACAGCTTCCTCAAAATGGCTTTATATGCTTCTAATTTTTCACACTGTTGGCAGTCTTTTGGCACAGGCTAGTTAAAAACAAGATATAATACCTAAAAATTCACATGACACAATTACTGACCCAAAGCAGAAAAATCTTGAAGCTGACAAGTCAACCTGATCTGAAAACGGACAATCATACAGAACAGCTCAAGCAGTTTTGTGGCAATTATAGAAATGAATTGTCTTTAGGGCTAATATTATTTGTTTGTAAAGTGTTTTAGAAGTCAATAACACGTTCATCAACTTCTTAAATCTAGGGAGTTTTAACCATTCTTTCAGAGCTATCTTATAATGAAACACTACAACTCTTGTGACTAAGTCTAAGCATTTTGGGACTGCTAGATTAATATCAAATAAGTCCCTGTTAGTCTGAGCTCAGTACATTAAGAGAAAAGTATTTTGTTCTAGCAATATGAAAATGTCAGGGAATTTTATAATGGATTTCACTATAAGCAATTGAAATGTGATTTAATACTTGACTTGCGTGCGAATTCAGCTCTTAGCAGCTGCACAAGCTCATTTCTGCCATTTGGTTGTAACCCATTCACTGTACTCACTCAATTATTTGACTTCCCACAGTTTCTAGGTCATCACTGCTGAGAGAGAAGTACAACCAGGAGGGAATTTGTCCAGAGTATAAAAGCTTCCATGGTATATTTGGGAGCTGCAGGGTTGGAGCTGGACCCAAACCCTCAACATGGGTTTATGTGCCATCCTGGAGATAGGGCCAGACCTAGGACTAAAGACAAATGCACCTACAGTATAACTCAGCTCAGGGCCAAGTCTAAGCCTAAATGAGATTCCTGGGTCCATGATCAGGGGGTGGGGAGAGGTCCTAGGTGAGGCTGGTCAGGGCTGTTAAGGGCCATTCCTACTCTTGGGGCTTTAGCAGTGAGAAACCAAAGGATGAGGATACAGGTGACCGTAGAGCTCAGGGGTTTAGAAGAATTGTATGTGTCTGGATAGTAAACCTTGGAAAAAAGGTAAGTCTTACCATGTGGAAATCCTAAATGAGGAAGTAGGACTTGAACTCAGAGGGGATGTCAAAATCCACAAAAGAATGACGTGTCATCAAATCAAAAGAGGGGTTCAAAAATTAAAACCCCAACACTACAGCTAAAAAAATAAAGAATGGAGTTTGATATGGAAACTGCCCCCAGGGAGAGAAGTAGGACTAAGGGTACAATGCAGAGGTAGGGCTGAAACACTCAACAGAAGCTCAGACATGAGTAAATCTGGGCTGTGAAACCATGCGCTCTCTCTCTCTCTTTCTCTCTCTCAAAGTCTGCAGGCTTCTTATCTCTTCTCACTTGGCTGTCAGGAGTCTAATAGTGTGTCATATTGTCTCTCCAGAGATGGTCCCCAGATAAGGTATCAAACCACCACTCCCAAGTGACAAAGAGAAGAGCAGTAATTGTAAGGACTGCAATTTGTGATGACTGAGGTGAAGGTCAATTTCATATTTTTAAATTTTCATCACATTTCTTTTTTTTTTTTTTAAGAACAAAACCCAGCCTCCATTAAAATAGAATGATGCAAAGTATTCAATGGTTAAGAAAATCCAACACTTAATTTCCTGTGCCACTTATTCTGGTTATCTGCATCCCATGAGTCCATGGTTTATGATACATGGATAATTAACACGAAACAAATCATCTTTTTACCCACACCATGCTCCATCAAGCACATGCAGGGGTCATTTTTACTGACTCTGCCCATTTGCTAGGTGGAGAAAGGCATGAGAGGATTGTTATTTTTTGACCAAAATGCAACTAAGGGAAAGCCAGGAAAGTCAACTTGTCTGCAGCAGTTTTTTTCTAAATATACTGAGCAAATCAATCCTGCCTTTCGCCTTAAGCTTTTCTTTACATGTGAGGCCTATGTCCCTATCAGTAAACAGGGAAATAAGAGGATGATGTTGCTGCAGGAGATGTACAAGTAAATAATGATTTGGGGGTTTTGTTTGGATTTTTTGTGTTTGGGGTTTTTTCAAAGTGCTTCTTTTACGTCCCAATGCAGATTCAGTCACAGAATTGCAGAATATGCTGAGTTGGAAGGGACCCATAAGTTATGAATAATGCAGAAAAACTGAAGCTGACTGACTGAACTCTGTCTTCTGTCCAGATTCAAGAAGGAATCTGGGAGAAAATCATCTTTATGTTTTATATCTGACTAACACTCAGAAAACTCATTCACTAAGACCTCAACTGAGAATGCACAGGCAATTTAGTTCTGCTGAGTGTTTGACTTCACTATCTACATAATGTTCATCTGACCATTTCTTTGAATATATGATGTACCTGATGTGCTCTTCTAGATGCTTACAACAGGATTAATGTGGCTCTAACTGAAGCTGGTGAGCCTTTCAAATATACATATTCAGGTTAACAAGATGGCTTATTTGAATTAAAGTTTCATGAACAAAGGACTGCTATTCAGACCTCACATTATAGAACAGTTATCTTCTTCAAAATACTTTTAGAAATGTATCTTACTGTGGAACATTTTTAGAGTATCTTGCTGCTTCTAAGAACATTAAGAAGTTTTTAAAGTTTGCAAGTGGAATTTGAGTTCAATAAGCCTTCTCATTTTAAAAGCTCCAGTAAAAAATGTAAGGTTACAGGACTGAGAACTACAATTTTGTATTGCAAAGACTTCCTTCCCATTGACTTGTGATGAGTCTGAGTAGCCTGTCAAATTAATATACACTTCCTATGTGGACTTCATTAATCTACACAGAATACATAGTCCATCAATATTAAAAGTACCTTAACAAGGAGAGGGGGTGGACAGGGAGCGGGGTTGTGTCTCATCAATTGCTGTGCAGCAGGTCAACGTCAATAAATGATTATGGCAAGGAACAGACCATTTGTACAGCGAGGCTGTTCCTAAACCCATTAATTTAGGGGGTAAGAATGAAACGCAATTTTTATATTACTTATCCTTATCTCTACTTGGTTTAATTTTACTTTCCTCTCTCCATCTATTTTCCTCTGCTCTCCTCAGCAGTTGTCATTTCTGTCTGGAAAATATATGTGCTGGAGATTCAGCCTTTGTCATTCTCTTTTCTCTTTCTTTCCTCCCTTTTCCTTTTCCTTCACAATACTTTTTATCTTTCCTTGTAATACATTTCAGTTTCTCTTTTACTTTGTTTTTTTCCCCCTCCTTTGCAGCTTTTTACCTCCTTCCTTTGCAGATTTTTTCCTCCCTCTTTTGCAGCTTCCTCCCTCCCTTATGTATTTTTCTTCTCTCAGACTTAGTTTCTGATGAAATAACCACATTACTTTTATAAAACACAGGTGATTTACTTACTTTTTGGAAGATCTGATGGATTTATAATTTTGGTCTGGTTTTGAGGTTGTAGTAAATCTGCAACATTTTTTTTTATCGTGTTTGAATTCTCTAAGTTTGTCTTTTTTTTTTTTTTTTTTGGATCTATCTAGATCTGTTCATGAAAATTGAACTAGATTTTAGTACAAATTTTCCATTCTTTGGCCAATGTTCCTCTTTGCTGAACATTTTCAGAAGAGGAAAAGATTTTCCTCAGAGGATAGTGACTAACTGTGGAGATGACATTGTCCCAGCCCCAGGTATCCTGGAATGGAAGGGAACATGATAAACCTTGCATCAAAAGCAGTTTGTCTGTAGGAAGAGTTGTGAATACCCAAAGACTTAGAAGGGGGAGAGGAAAGTGGCAGCATTTTACAGCCACCTGAATGCTGATTCATCAGGATTAATTAAAAGCAAATTCTTTAGTACTGAGAGCTGTCATCAGACAGGAAAGAAAAAAGAAACCCCATGGGTATTCTCACTTTTTAGTAATTTCCCTGAAACTTTTACAGGGCAAAACTGAGCTTGCTGAAACCAAGTAATAAAGGCATCCACCCAGTCAGTGAATGTGGAAGGGGAGGAGCATGATTGCTGCTTCTCTGGATTAAAAATGCTTGAGATAACAAAAGAGGATGGGAGGTGGGAAGAAAAGTACAGTTTCTAAGGACAGGCTGCTACTAATAATTAAAATTTTTTATTCTTTTCATAATGAGATTGTTCCTGCTAACCAAATTGGGAAGGAAAGGGCTATCTCTCCTAGCAGAACAGCAACCAAGCTGTCCAAGAAGTGATATTTTTGAAAACAAGCATTTTTCACCGTGTTTTTTCTCACTTTATTTATAACATAAAGGAGAACCGATTGCAGGGGCAGGTTGAATTCACAGACTGTACATATATATTTAAAGTGTATCTGTACCTGAAATATAAAATCCAAAGAGCTTCAACTCTAAGCAAACTACAGCAGCGCACTGTGGTGCTACTGTGTGTGCATGTTTGTGGAGGCTAATTTGTGGTGGTGGTGGTTTATTAGAAAATACGGGATGTGCTCTTCAAATCAAACAATCCAAAAATCTTTCCAAGCTACATTTCACTACTTAAATAAAACCAGAAATGTCATTTTTAGTCGATGCCACCAAAGTTAGACTCTACTAATGCTGCTCCGTGAGATCCATTTTAAATAAAGCTTTTTGTACATCGCATTTCTGTGCAAAATGAATCGCACTGCGCTTGGCCTCCCTGCTTTCCACACCCACTAGCACAACAGATGGATGGGTGATAGGATCTCTCCAGAGCAGATCATGTCCTCCCTTTCAGCAGAGCTGTTGTAGCCACCCTGATCTGAGTGGGCAGCCAGTGTTTGGGACCTTCCCAGGGTGTTTCTATCATAAAATGATACTAAATACACATGGCTCACACCTCTGGTGTAATCTTGGGTTACAATGCATGCTTGTGTCTATGCTTCTGGTTGCCTGCATACAGGAGAAAAACACAACGTTGCCTCCCACACAGGTTTTTTTGTTTGTTTGTTTGTTTCTGATCATTATGAGGGTAAGGAGGTGCAGGAAGGAAGCAGAGGAGAAGGAGAGGAGGGAAAGCCTTTCAATTGTTCTCTGGGCAAGCATCATCACTACGAACAGCAACCTATGGCTGCTCATAACCTGCTGCAAAACTGTCAGGCCCCAGGGCAATTTGGCCTCCTGCTCTGGCAGTAGCAAATGGCCAGAGTGCACAGAATAACTCTGAATAACTCAGAATAAAACAAGCTCTGATTTGTGCCCCCCTTAAGCTCTAGCAAATAACAGGTACAGCATGATCACATAAAACCCAAGGCAAGCGGTGCCTTTCCCTAACATCATCATTTCTTACATGTGATGAGACTCGGCCAGCTAAGTGTGTTCAGTTGGACATTGCTCCTTTGATAAAGAAGTCCTTAAAATGTAGCAATTAGTGGCAGTCTAGGCTAGAATAAGCTCTCACATGAAGCATGAGGGCAAGGCACAAACTTAAAAAAACCTGTCCTCCACACCTGTAACTAAAGCAGAGGAAAAATACCTTGGAGTCTTTCCAAGGTGTAATCATTTAAGTTGCTACTTCATGGATCTTTAATAACATGGCACTTAAAACTCTGTGTAAACAAGGAGTTTTGTGATATTGCAGCCAACAATCTAGTGCTAAGATGTAAAATGCTTCCAACACACCCAAGTTCTCCTTTCAGCTGACTTTTTAGGAAATACTTTTGACCAAATATTCTATCTGATGTTGCATTTTCAGGCTAGACTACAGAGGGATTACGCACTTGTTGCTTTAGTTTCCCTTCAGAGACTTCTGCAACGTTTCATAAATCCAGGTGATCAGGTCCTAGGGAAGATGTCATTTGGCACGAGGAACACATTCTTAGAAGAGATGGTAGACTTCCAAGATGCTGCGAAGAAAAATGATGTCTGACAGGCTCTTTAGGTCTGTGGGAGTTGATCTGTCATCTTCTCAGATTCTCATAAATCACTGCAGGTGAAAATCAGGGCGAAATGTTAAAATTTGTCCAAGGTACCCTAAAAGCCACTTTTAGGAAGTGGCTTAGACAGAAGTTTAAGCTTTTAAGTCTGTCAAAAGTTTCTCTGGTCCAACTTCCTTGAATGAACAGAAAAGTGTTTATTTATTTACCAGAAGCAAAAAAGTGCTTAACCTTTGGTCACAAAGCATTGCTAAAATGTTATCTGTGAGGAGTAAGACTTGGACATGGCTTGCTGAGCTGAGAAGGGATGGTAATGGGTAAATGCTCTGACCTTTATAAGTTATTAAGTTTGAAACTAAGCATGGAAGGAAAATGCTCTGGTCTCAGGAAAGAAGCAGTGAACACATGAATTATTTTTCCTTCTTCCAGAATCTGTGCCAGTAACAGGAATTTCCTCAAACAGTTCCATCACAGCAGATTAGGATTTTATATTAAATATTCTTGCCTGGGCTGCAAACCAAACCTCACCCTTCTTGCCATTATTTAATATGTTGGCCATCAAAGTTTAATTTAAGGAATGAAATATTTATCAAACTTGTTACTGTCCTTTTGTGATACAAGGCTGTATGGGGGTGGAAGGACAAAGATATGATACACGAGACCATAACTTTTGTTTTCAAGTTTCTGTGGCATGCCAGCTTGAACATACAGGTATCACATTTATCATCAGGGTCACAGAAATGTCATGAAGACCCTGCATGTACACCAATGTTTCAGGCTTTCCCTGAACCCTGTGGAAACACACTAGCTGATCCCAGGAGAAGTCTTGTATGTGTGAAGTTTTGAAAAAAGATTTTCCGAACTCTAAAGAGGGAGAAAAAAGTAAGGCTGAGGAATCTGGCCACTCTGGGAGATATCTCTCTAACTGGTCTTTATTAATAATTGTTTTGTGCTGTGGTTATGTGAATACATTTACTGAGCACAGCAGAGCTATTTTCCTTCTTCTGGTTTTGTCTTAAAAAATCATAAAACAGCTGTGTGAAACAATTTATCTAAAAGCAAAGTGGCTTAATTATGCTTATGCTTGATCTTTAATAAGTGGGTTTAGGATAAGCATTTCTGTTTTGTAGCAACTTTCAATTTTCCTTTCCTTTGCCACTGTAGCAGTAATTGCTCGTGTGCTTCTTGCCTGTCATATGAACATGCAGCTCCACAGAGGGATGGGGAAGGCTGTGCTCAAAAACAACCAATGTATTTGGGAGACTCAGCAAAATACCCAGGAGCCTGTTTTTTAAGGCCGATTTCTGCCAACAGGTAGATCCCCATACAGTGTGGAGCAGTCCTGTGCTGATCTCAACACAGCCATTTGGTTTGGTGGGAGTTTAAAATCTGGACCCAAGTGTGTGTGATTCTGTCCTGGTGCTGATTCAATTACCACCGCTGTGCCTGAGAAAGGTTCTCTTTGTCTCTTACTCTCCTCTCTTTACAGCCCAGTGACCCTACAATGCACTGTCTCTTTGGTTTTGCTGAAGGTTATGCAAGCTGGTGGGAAAAGTTGGATTTATGGCTGGGTGTCACTCACTAGGGGAGCTGTGATGCCACAGGAGTGGTGGCAGCAAGTGCACAGTGGCACTGGCATTGCTGTAGCCTTGTTGCTTGCACCAGAGCCCCTGAGCTCCCCTGGCTTGTCCAGCTCAGCCCAGGTACTGCCGGCACCGAGGCTGGATTTGTGTCTGCACACCCAGAGGCTGCTTTCCTCCCTGCAGCATGGTGTGCTGAGGAGATAGGAGTCACTCTGGGTTGTGTTTCCCTGCCAGCAGTGGCTCATTGTGCTCTGTTGATCTGGCTTGTTCCTTACACAGGGCAGCAGGAAATCCATCCCCGTGCTGCTGCAATAGTTTGTAATTTTAAATGCATGGTCCATTTCACTAGCACTCCATCTGTTTGTAGGTTAGACACAGTTCCCTCTGGGCCAGCTTTACATCTTCCCCTGTAAATGTAGGTCAGCTGGCTGCCATGCAGTGTGTTTGTTATCCTTTACAGCATGGGTCCTCACACACGAGTTCACCATGAATTGCATTTGCCCATCCTATAAAAAAAAAAACTCGTTTTGCTAGAGTAGCAAGTGGTTCAGCTGCTTGTGACAGTAGCACTCCTACCAGCACAGTAACAAAAAATTCTTCAGTCTAAGTGTTGCACGCTCATAATGACAGCATTTTCAACTGTTTCACCTGAGGGTTTTTCTGACAGTGTTGTGTTAAGGAGACAGTGATCTCAGCCTTATCAGTGAAATTCATTGTCAAGTGTCACATTTGATGTCCATAAATCAAAGCAAGTCCTTCAGCTTTTCTGCAGTGCTCAGAGACTCTGTCTTCTGATGCTAAACCTAAGATTTGTTCATTCCTGCATTCTCAAGAGCCATCATCAGACCTTTGGAGTTTACATATTAAAAGGATTCTCATAAGTTTGCACAAGCCAGCTGGGTTCAGATGAAGAACTTGCTCTTTCCTTATTCATCTAAATTTGCTACCTTACTCAAATAAGGCAGGGAGTGGTTTACGTATGCAAGTCTCCAGTCCTTAATCTTAGATATGATGCTTAATATGCACTGAATTTTTTTTTGCACAAATTCCTAAGAAATTGAGGCTTATGCAATCCTGATGCACAAGCCCCAAAAGATTTTCCAAAAAAGACAGCAGGAACAAGCTAATGGGATAACAAATCAGAAAACTTCTTTTGAGGTAAACTTTACACAGAGAAGGGGAGTTTTGTGGACTGAATTTTGCATGGGGCCATCCAGCTGCCTGTAGGACCCCAATGTGGTACAGAAAGGTTGGGTGCTGCAGAGCTCACTTTAGCCAAAGCTGTGCCTTTCTGTAGTCCTTAGGTAAATGTCCATGGAGGAAGGGATGACACTGCCCAGCCTAGTGGCAGGGAACAGTCTGTAGCAGGAACTCCTTTTATTCTGGTCAAGAGCTGAGGTGAAAATAAATGGAATAATCAACCTCATGAAGCCTCTGCCCTCCTGGGCGCTCCCAGAATCACAATAAGAGTGTCCGTCCCTAATCTTCCTGACAGCCAACCTGAGCAAACCATGTCACCAACCCAGTTGTGGCTGGGGACACCACCACAAATGCTCTGCCTACTGTGATGTGGCTTCTTCATTACCAGGGCTGTTTTCAGGAGATGTGTGACACCCAGGGAAAGAGAGTGTGGAACTCCAGTGTTCTCAGAGGAACATCCATCTCCCAGTTAGGCCATGGCAGTACAGGCTGGATCTTATCTGCTCAAAAGTGCATTGGTAATTGTCTGAGTGGCCAAGGAGGGAGGGGACAGGTGTGTGCCCTGGTTTGGCAACACCTCTGTCATATCTGGCTGTAGAGGAGAATTAACAAAACGAGTGGCCTTCCCTATGGCCCTGAGTAGCTCCTGCCTTCCTGCACAGGAGCTGAGTGCCCAGGCTCACCCTAAGGCTGTCCATGTGTCACCTCCCTGACCTCCAGGAGACACCCATCCCAGGCTGGCCATGTCACCAGCCCTGCTGCAGCTTGGGTTGTCACCAGAAAAACCTGAAATATCACTCTGAAAAATCTCCTTCAGGGTGTAGACAATGAAAACTATTAGACAGGCTTGAGTACTGGTCTGATCCAACTTGTTAGAATTTATTCATCATAACAAATAAGTTGTACCTTTTTTAATTATGCTTTATTTTTCTCTGTTGCCTTCCTATAGACTTTAATCCATTAGGGACTATTCAAACTCAAGAAGACAGCAGTCTGATGACTTATGCTGAGGGATACATTTGTGAAATCCATGGTTTATCTGGGAGCTGGAGAACGTCTTTTAGAAAGAGACAATTATTAAGTTAGAGAGAGAGAGACAAATCCTGAGGTGAGTTTCTTCTAAGTTTAACTGTTACCCTGATTAAGGACACATACATTATTTCTTGTCTGAATGTATTTAACTTCAGCTAGGTCTGGCTGTCAGATACTGTTATAACTTTTCTTCTAAAATAGAAAGTCTTATTGTATCAGGAATATTTCTTTCTCTCCAGATAATTCTAGGCTGTGATCATATTAACATCTCCTTTGCTAAACTGCTGCCTAAGCTCTTGTAGACTCTCACTGAAGGCAGATGAGACTGGTGCAGGGCTAACCTAGAATATTTACAACTTTTTACAAATAAAAAAATATTTATAAAGAGTATTCTGGATTATTTTTTCTCCCTTTTAGAGGTTTTCTTTTTGTTCTCTCACTATCCACATGTCCAATTCCTGTATCTTGGTTGCCCAGGCAACCTCTGCTGGTTGAGCCCTGGGTGCAGTGCTGGGTTTTCAGTTCTCCACATAGAAGGAGGATGATATGAAAGATGGAGGAACAGGTAATGAGCTTAAGTGGGTTAGGAAAGCCCAATGCATGACTGATGGCAGTAATGGGAGTTTTATTTAAAGGTTAAGAGTGCTAACAAATGCATTTATGCAGATAATTAAAAAAATCCTATGACTTGCAGGAAATAGGAGGGGGAGATTTTACATCAGTGCATTTCTAATATCAGGTGCAGTGTAATAGCTAAAAGTAATACAAAGACATGAGTGACATTTGATAAGCGTGTTACTTAAACTGAAACTGATACAGCTCATGCTTTCCCTTGCATTTGGAAAGCATGAGCAGAAACTACCACCCAGGCAAAATAAGAGCATTTAAAACATTCTGGAAGTGCCTTGAGACTTGACTTAGATGATTAACAATCATTAACAATAGTTTAGATCAAGCCTCTTCAGATAAATAACAGAGGTTCATTTTCTGTACTGAATTTGTTTTTCCTTACTTATCAGTAAATGTTACTTCACAGCTACAAATTGACCTTTGCTTGCTTTTATAAAGGTAGCTGGTCAGGAGAGAACACTCACTCCAACAGGGGGAAAGTTTAAATATTTCAAAAGCCCCAAAAGAATGTTCTCACACTAAAACTTTCTTCTTGTGTGGATTTCAGTGTTTCTTAAGCAGGCAGCTTTCCTTTGGTCTAACAGAACTGAATTATATGTAAATAACTCACCTCCAAGTTAGATTTGACTGGATCCAAATGGGGATTAGGTCAGTTTGTACCCCTTGAGGGTGATGGCAAGGACTGTGAGCTTCTGAATGTTGCAGGCTCTTGGTAGGTAGGTAGAGTATAGTCTTTGAATTATAAGTTTCAAAAGCTTTGGAAAGCTTTTGACAATTTGCACCTCCCACTGACAGATGTGGGCATGGTACTTCAAAGATCATTTGTCTCATTGTTTGTTAGCAGAACAGGTGACTTATTTTAACATGGAAGGAAAAAAAATCAGAGTTAAAATAATTTTAAAATCTCTAAAAAATATAATAGGAGAGATAACAGTCACATTCCTGAAAGTCATAGTGAAGGTCATTTTATAGTGTTAAAAATGCTACCAAAGCAGAGAAAAAGGGAATCTGCACGAGACCTTGCTACCACTTGAATTAAAATATTCCTCCTACAAAATAGTTCATTTTCTCTGTACAAAATAATCAAGGCTACTTCAACTTTTCTTGAAGGAGCTCACAGACTCAGAAGGTTTTGAGGGAATAAAGCATTAGAAAGATTCAGCTAATATTCAAGAACACAAGAGTCTTCAGACACCTGGGTTTTTATTGAGAGCTGAATCTCTCAAATGTTTGACCACCAAAAAGATGCTCTGGAAATGTTACTGTGCTGCTACAGCTACCACTGCCAAATCATACAGCAATAAGGATTTATTCTGTGAGTCTGTGATTTCTGCTATAATGAATGATACAGAATATACCTGCAGCTGTAAACAGGAATTATCAGAGGAAATCTTCAAGAGGAAAGGAAGGAGATGCAGAATGACACAGAGCAAGGGAAAAATGCAGATGCTTTTAAAACAAACCAAGGAGGTTACAGATATTATTGCAGCATTGTCAGCCTTAGGGGTATGTGCACTGGGAGAGACTGAGACCAAAAATAGTCTCTCTTTGCTCCCAAAAAACAAGTAGAGGCTAGATGGGCAACAAAGACAAAGCAGTTCTGGCAACAAGAAGTCAGCAGAAGAGAGTTTTCAAAGAACACTCTTATTTCAACCATCCCAGGCTTAAATCACAGGCAGCTTCAGCCTTTCTTCAAAGAGAGAGATGGGACGATGTTCTGATCAGAGCTGGTTTAGGGATCACTCCTGGGAGACCCCACCCCACTTCCAGCTCCCTCAGGTTCTCTCCCAGATGTCCTGCCCCAGCCTCAGTGTTCAGAGTGACATTGGCTCCAAAAGGACAGACCTGAGAGTCTCTAAAGACACTCTCAAAGGCTCAGCTCTGCTAGGAAAGGCTGTTCGGGCTCCTGATGCAGATGCTGAAAAGCCTGAGCTTCTTTTCCTAAGAACCCTGACTGAAAGTGCTCTGAACGGCTCCCACTGCACAGGGAATGGTTTGCTGCTCCCAGGACCACAGAGACCCCTTTCTGTCCCAGTGCATCGATTCCTGGCTCTGTTCCTGCAGCCACCCCTTTGCCTTGCACCTTGTGCTCACAGGGAGGCAGCTGATCCACGCCAGACTGTCTCCCCTACTGCATTTGCATTTGATACCATATCTGTAAGAACTATGATGGGGCATCTTTTGAGAACCTTTTCCCAGAGACTGTTATCTCGTAGGAATGCTCTCTAGGAAAATGAGGAGGATTTCTTTAAGATTAATCTTTCACTGCTAGATTTGGTTAAAATTTCATAGTGATAAAAATGCTTTTACTGGAGCTCCCAGAAGACAGAATAATTTCATACTGTGTTGGCTTTCATGAGAAAATGAAAGACTGAGCTTCTGGAAGTTTCAATGAAAACTAATTAAAAGAAAAAAAGAAGCTAAAATTAAATTAGAAATGGTCATTAATGTGTAACTTGTGAAGTTGACCTATTATATGCATTACTGTTTTGTTCAAATATGCTGGAAAAAATAAAAGATGAGTTGTTTACCCCTTCTTGCTACAACTTCTTACAATAATAACTGTGGATAATTCATAAGTTTAAATGAAGTTAATGAATTAATTTAAAAAGCCCCAGATTTTTCATAGTTTCTGATCAATAACCTTTCAGTCCCAAATTTGGAGGCTGAAGGGATGAAAGATTTTTATTTCCAGTCTTCTGTTTCTCTTTTAACTATCTTCATTGTAATAGGAAAATTTAAAAGGTTATTCAGAGCGGGAATATGGAAAAACAAAATCTAAAATGAAACCTGAAAACTTAACTCTTATGTAGCTTGGTCTTAATTTTAATTTTAGTGAAAATTCACTTTAAGTGAAAAGAGTTGCATCATTTCTAAAGCATTTTAAAAGTTTTGAATAACATTTTATTCCATGTTCCTCTGATTGTCAGCGTGGTTTGGATGCAATATTTCCTTAATCTTTAGTTGGTATTTGTCCCTTTCTAAATTTTCAGCACTTATTTGATGATGACAATTTCCTAAGACTTCAGAATGTTGATTACTTTTTTGATTGATTGGTTGATTAAAAGTGATTTCTACCATATTTCCTTTAAAATTCTTTAACTAGACTGCAAAATTGCACAGATCATAATCAAGGCACGCATATTCCCAAAATCTGTAGTTATTAGCAAGGTTTCCAAACTTTCTGATCTGCTGTTCCTCTATATTTCCCAGTATAAATTAAAGGGGGTCCCTCTGTGTTTGAGTTCTTTAGCAGTTAAGCATTTTTCAGGTACTTTTTCTTCTCTACTTTTTATACCAGAATTTAAGGAGTTGGATGTTCAAGACTACCATTCAGCACAGCATTTACAAGTGTGACTGTTGCTTCTCTGTTAACCTGGACTAGTGTGAAAACAGGTTACCAAAAAGTTCAGGAATAAAGAGAGTCATGAAAAGAAACCACACAGATGTGTTTGTTCACTCTCAAAATGTAAAAGGTGAAAAGCGGATGTGATCATCCTCTAAAAATACAGGAGGAGAAGAACTGTTTCTATTAAAGGCTAATACTGACAGAGGAATAAACAGATTAAGAAATACTATAAATAGATTGTGAACACATTTACACTGGAAACAAGATGAAATTTCCAATGTGCTAGAGCATGGAAGGTCTGGTCTGATCAGTGCAAAAGCAACAAGATCCAAATTAATTTGAGGATAGAATAGGTGCAGAATTATGTGTTAGAAATATGCAATTGTAGCACAATATATGCACAAATGCCTAAGAGTAATTATATGGTATGACTGTGGGAATGGAGTTGGTGATGTGATTTCCTTTTCCTGGTTCTGTTGCAATTTCAGTCCCAAAAAAGGCAATTTCAGAAGCACCTTAAACCATGTGTCTTACTTAGGGTCTGCTTAAAAGTATGGTCCAGGCCCAGAAGAAAAATTTTGCTTTTAACAAAAGACCTTGTGATGCTTCACACATCATAAACAAGTATTCCTCCTGTTACTCCCTAGTTGCTGAACTTTATTTTCAGAGGTTTCAGAACAAAGCAACCAACCCATGGGTTTCCCATGGAGGTCTTCCTCTCTGCTCCCGAGCTTTGTCTAGCGAGAAAAGGAAAATCTCCCCTGGCCTCCCAGGCATCTGGAGGTCCAGTGAGAGAAATTCCTCTGCTGCTGCAGGATGGTTCAGGTCTGGAGATCCTCAAGGAATGGCCTAGGCCATGGGATTCATGTGTTCACTGCATGTTGCATGCCCAGAAAGAAATGCTTGTACAAAGCCAGTCAGAAACGTGAGCCTGAAACCTCTGAAATTTCTCAAGTTGGACGAGAGGGAACAAGGAGGGTGGTGGGGAAGAGATAGGGGAAAAAAACCACCAGAATACAAGGACAGCTTCTATTAATCTTTCTGCTCTGGGGCTGCTGGAAAGTTTTTGAGGCATTTTAAAATCCTAGAAGCAGCAGTAGTTTGTGTACAGAGGGTGGGTAATGGAGTCAGGCTTCAAGACAGAACTGTTGCACGGCTGCCTGGAGCACATGGTAAATATTTATGGATGTACCAGTCTAGAAGCAGTGGCATTTCCAGGTAAAAAAATGCAATGAGCATATCCTTATCAAACAGCTTCAGTAATAACCTTTCCTAGCCACCATTGTGCTCATGGGTTTTTTTCTTTCATGAATTTTTATATGACTTTCAATGTTTTGTCCTCTGGTTTGTAAAGGAAAATTGACAGCTATACAATTATAAACTTAGGAAAGCGGCTCTAAATTATTTCCATCTTAAAGAGGTAAAAGATATCTAGAAACACCTCAAGGCATGTTCCTGTGGGGATGTTATTTAAAGACCCTTTTTTTTAATCCTCTTTTCTCAAGATAGAACATCTATACAGAGTTAAAACATACCAGATCCCTCTGTGATAAGTCTTGATCAGGATTAATGAAAATAGTGGAACCCTGTGTTAATCTAGATTCTTCCTCTTCCCCTTTATAATAGTATATTTTGTCTTCTGTTTTCATTAAATATTCTTTTTTTTTTCCTTCCGGCAGACAAAACAGTAGCACATTCTGCAGACAAAGTGTGTAGGTGTGTTGCCAAGGACAACAGTTTCAGGCATAAATTGCTTTTGAACCACAAACCCTTTCATTGCTCTTTATTGAAGGCCATCTGTATGTTGTTATGTTAATTGCAGGTTTTCAGCTAACCCTCCCAAATACATAGCAAACACCCAGGTTACAGCCTTTTTCACGGGGTGGCTTTAAGTTTCACTGCAAACAGCTATGTCCCAGCACAAGTTAAGGTTTAAAACAAATTATATAAAGTAGGAGCAAAACCATTCTTGAAAGAGTAGTTCCTGAAATGCTACTAAAAGGGAATTAAAGGAAGCTGGCAAAAAATATATAACTAATGATTTCACCTTATTGATTAAATGTATACAAGAAAAATAAAGCACAATGCATTGCCCTAGATTGCCCATTTTCCAAATTACAATTCCATAGTGGGTGCCTGGATTCAATCCTTCATCACTATCAATTTGATCTTTGTCTTTTCCTAATGAAGGTGGTGGAGTTCAAATGAGTTTCACATTTGCTGAACTTTGGACAATTTTACCAAAAAAAATTGCCTGACAATATGAAAACTTCAGTCAATTGGAATGAAAAGTCATCAATGCAGAAAGTTCCTTTTGCTTTCCTATCAGCCTTGTCCCCTGACATTGACTGAAGGTAAAAATGAGTCAGGTTCTCAGGGAAAGAGTGTAATTGATGGCTTTATGAAATTGCACTGACTTATGCCATCCAAAGACCTGACTGTTGCTCTTTTTTCTTTTTTTTTTTTTTTTTTTTTTGTAGTCACAGGTGTACTCTGTGTCTGGCTGGATGCAATTACAAACTTTCAGGTACACAAACCACATGGCTTTTGCTCTTTTGCTCCTTTTACGTTACCAAAGACACTTCTGATGCTCAATCAATTATAAACATTATAACATTAGTGGTTTAGTTGCAGAATGCTGCAGAGTTTCAAACACCAACTTCTGAAAGAAGTTTAATTAAACCGTTTCAGCCCATCCATCCATTCAGTCCTCAGACCTGAGATGCTATTTTCTGGGGGAAAAAAAGGGCTGAATGGCTGATAGCAACACTAGACGTAGAAATATTCAATATCCATAAAACAATAGTCCTCCAAAAGAAACCCTTAAATTATGGCAGCAAAGAAGGGACAGCAAAATGCACAATTTTTGCATCTGGCACTTAGTTTTATGAGAACATCATGCCAATTTTGAGCATTGATGTCCCTGTTCTCTTAAACACCTGTGGAAATTCAGAGCAGAGATCCAAGCTGGTCTCTCATCAGCTGATAGCCCACACCAAAGAGCCAGGGCAGTTCTCACTTGCTATGTGGATCAGAACACCACCCTCAACACATACACCAGATGTTGCTGAGGGCAGCTCATTTCATAAAGAACACAATTCCCTGGAAGTGAGAACTATGACTAAAAATAGCACAGAGAAGCAGGTCCTCTCTTAAAATGACCCCATCTGTTTTTAACTTGTATTTTCCATGACCTTGATAAAGCTGTAAGGTTGGCCTTCAAGTCTCTCTTTGAGGTGAGATTGCAGTACAAGCTCTGCTAAAGCACATCGTTGGGTTTCTGTTGTGACACTTAGCTTGTTCTCAGCAAATATTTTACAATTTTCTTCTTTAGTTTGTCTAAACTGAGCAATAGAATCAGGCAAATTATATCCTAAGGATACTTTAAATACTTCTAGAAGAACCATTGGATCTCTGAGAGTAATAAATACCAGGACAAACACTCCTTGCTTACCTTGCAGGACTTGTCCAGGGCAGAGACCAAGGATGTGTCAGCCCCTGCTGATCTCTCTCCCTCCTGCAGCACTTGGACCTTGAGGCCCAGAGCGCAAACACCCCATAAGTGCAGTGGGCAGTGTTCTGAGAGCCCCAGGCTTTCCATCACTCTTCACAAAGTTATCTGTTACTGCAGGGCCAAGTGCTCTGCAATGTGAGGCACAGAGACTCCCAAAACCTTCATTTTTCAGCTTGAGTGGTAACTAAATGGTAACCCTGGTGAGTTGAGTTCCTGGCCAGATATTCTTTAACAAGAACTTGACCCATCTGTCTAAAGAGCTCATTTAAGGCTCTTGTTACTGGATTCTGTAATGGTGTCTCAAAGTAAAAGGCAGGGGATCTCAGCAACCAAATATCCAATCCCTGTCCTCCCACCAGGATACAGAGTACAACAGGTAATTCAAGTAAATCAAAGATAAGCCAAATGGAAATACCTCATACTTAGTAGATAAGGGAACATGACTGCAACAGATAGGATAGAAAATAAGGAAAGGAGAATATCACAACATAACAATAAGATTTCTAATATCAGAATAAGAAGAGGTGCTGGACTGGTAGATTGTCAGAAGTGTATGTGCATCCAAATGTCTGTGGAAGTCAGATTATATATCAAAAGGTGAATGAGCACATAAGGGCGAGAAAAGACAGTATTTGACAGGGTCAGAAAGACAAAAATGTATGTATTGATGTACATGATTATTGGGGAAAGACTTGCAGAAGTATCACTTGGAACGTGCTTATAAAGAATAAAAAAGCCAACAAAAGGTATGCAAAGTTACTTTTGTTTCTGGAGTATCTTGGATAAACTTCCATAAAAAGTATAATTACAGAAACTTGTATAACCTTGTGTAACTGTACGTGGGTATTGTCTGGACAGATTACACCTTTCATGTGCACATAGAGAAATCCTACATTTCAAATTATTTTTCAAATGAGCTGTTTGAAAAGGAATTTTGAAATAACAAGAAAGAAAAATGCTAGCATTTAACTTAGCAGAGATGAAATCTGAGGGATTTGAGGGATTTCCCTAATTCACACCAGTGAAAAGGATCACCTGCCGACCCAGGCTTAACTCATTTGATAAAGCAGAACTCCCTAAATAAATGGCTCTGCAAAGCTGGGTTGACTTAAACTCTTTAAACAAAGGAGATGAATCATTGATGATACAACCATAAGTAACAGAAGAAAGGAAACACATAGATTACTTTTGAGAAAAAAGTCATGGCGACATGGGCATTAGTCAGTCTGTCAGTCTCCCGAAAGAAGCAAAAGAATATTCAGTAAAAATTAGACTGTAAAATACAATAAATGGTCTGAAAGTGAAATCCAGCACTTCTGCATTGGCAAGGAGCACAGCAGAGAAGAAATCTCTTTTCCAGCTCTGGTGCTGTCATTCCTATGCTTCACTTGCCAGTTTCCTTTCACAAACCAATCACACTCAGCAGATAACACACATCTTGCATGTCCTCTTCAGTTGTACTAGAAACATGACAATTTTTATCTCTGAAAATCCATATTTTCTTTTGTCCTTCCAAGTCCTGGATTTTTGTAGTGCTTATCACAATAAAAGTTAAGTCCTACTAAAGCGAATTAGATCTATATCACATGAGCTTTTTAATATTTCCAAGTAAAACAAAATAAATCACTGTGATATTTTCACAAATATCTGATTCTCTTTTTCAGCCATCCCCAGATTTTGAAGAAAAGTGAGAAGCTTAGAAATAATTGATTTATAGGATTGTTATATGAATAGAAAAAAACAAAACACACAAAAAACCTTAAAATAAGTGACTTTTTTTTTAGCAAAACAATTATAAATACATTGCTTATCAACTAAGACAGCTAATGGAGACTACACCAAAATGTTTCCAGCTCATTTACTTGGAGCTTATTCTTATTTTAATTTATTTAAGAAAATATAAAAACAAATGTCATGTGGAAATGTATGGACTTATTCTAAGTGCTCAATTAAATTTTTTCCTGCTCTTTATCTCGGCCTAGTCAAAGCAAGGTAAATGCTAACCAAGCCCATTTTCCTATTTTATGATTCCACTTTTACAACATAGTGCAAATAACCCAAATTTTCCTCCAGGAAAGGAAGCACAGACTCCCACGTAAGACTTTCTCCGGTTTCTTATCCTGGCCTGAAGTCAGACTTCACCTCATGAGTCAGAAGTTCTTCACACATTGAATTGTTTGGCAGTTGCTTGAAAAGTGAGAGTAAAAACCAGTCAGGACTGCAGAAGAAGATCCAATGACAACAGTAACAAAATTCTTTTCCTGAGCCCTCTGTCAGGAGAGTTGTGATTGATATTGCCTGGAGCTGCTGTGTTGCATTTTGGGAACTTCTCACTAGTGCTGAATCTAAACTTTTTAAGCAACAAAAACTTTGTATTTCTAGAAGAAAGACTAGCAGCTGGCCCTCATTCTGACCCATTCAGGGACCTGCTTGTCAGAGTCCTGTGGGGTACAGACCTGGAGGGAAGCTGGGTCCGAGTAATCTGGTTTGTGCTGCCATTCCAAGGGACATCAAGGGGCTGAAGAAAAGTGCCAAAAGAAATCTCATGACATTTAAAGAAGAGAAATGAAAAATGCTCCACCTGGGGAGAAATAACCCCATGCACCAAAGAGGGCTGGAGGTCAGCCAGCTGGAAAAGTTCTGCAGAAATGGGTCTGAGCAGGGGGGCTTGTGGGCACCAAGTTAACCATGAGCCAGCAATGCATCCTCACCCTTCCAGCCTCAGCAATTCTGTAATTTTTTATGTTGACATGTTTTCATATCCTCATGAAACATTTAATGTCACATTTTCCTCAAACCTAGCAAAAGCTTATCAAGTGCCACTCCTGCCAGCTGGCTGAGGCAATAGCCTAAGCACCAGAGGGGACTTTCACCCACCCTCTTTCACCTGTTTGTAACTTGAATGTGAATCTCTGACGCTTCCACACTGGTTAATCTGTAATGCAGGTCCTAAGCACCACAAGTATAAGAATTAGAACATTTGTAAGTACAATAAGCTTGGCAGAAAAGCTATAATGATGTGGACTGATCAAAAGATGACTTTCATTGTGCAGCTGAGAATGCTGCAATTCAAGAGAAATTAAAGTCTTCAAAGCTGTGGCTGTGCAGCTTAACAGATGGGCTTCTTCAAAGATTCATTATTAATCTAACAGAAACTATAAATACCAGAGTGTGAATTGAACAACCAAACCACACACCTGCCAGTTTAAATCCATCAGGACTATGGTGCAGCAAGGACAATGGGGAAAAAAACACCTCAAACTCCCTGTTGGCTAAAGAAAGCAATATCAAGCATCTTGTCTTGATAGGTGAGACACAATGGTTGTTTTGACCATATAAATTATTAGAGTAAATGGGATGTAATTCAATTTCATGACATTTTTAGAAAAAGAAAAGCACAAATGAAAACACACTTTTATAAAGATGCTATCATCCTGGGGAACAAGGAATCTTTAAAACCTGTGATTATCCTATGGAGAAAAATTTCAGACACGTTTCAGTACTGTTCTTCATCCTCCCTTTCCTGCACAACTCATGTCTCTGCTTCTGGTGCTTAGATTACTTTTAGAAAATGGCTGGTTTTTCAGGTCTGAAAAATGCAAAGAGGCAAAGGGAAACACAGAAAGGCTGTGTAACATAAAAATTCTAGATATACCAGGGGTAGATAGATGTCAGTTGAAAGGAAACATGAATATAATAGGATTCTTCAAAATCACCTCCTGCTTTGGGTTTAGAAGAGCCCATCCTGACAGCCACGCTGCTGTGGTGGTGCAGCTGTCAGTACCCTCAGCACCTAAATCAGCACAAACTGCTGCCTTTGCATGTGCTGAAATCTCACCATCAGCTGTCGTTAACCTCAGAAATAAACCCCTGTGATCAAGAGGACAAAGGGTAAAAGCAGGGAAACAGCCATGTAGAATATTTGTATTGGACCTTCCTTTTCCGTGAGCTGATAGATGGGACTGCTCCAAAAGCAAGGACAGTGAGGTTAACTCCGTGCTGGGCTCTTTGCCACTTTCCTGGACAACAAAGTGAAGGTCTGTTCTTCACCCTGGAGGAGAATGTCCGTTTGGCAGAGACTGCTGCTGGACAAGAAAGTTTTCAAAATTACTCCGTGTCCCCTGCACTCTGCAGTTACTTCCACAGAAGATGTGACCCTTGTTGCTTGGTTGCCCACGTGTGGTTACACGCAGCAATAATCTCCATCTTGGGCAGCAAATACAGGGGAAAATCACTTTCACTTCTGCTCAGCTCTCATGTCTGTTTTTGACTGCTGTACTGTCTCATTTCATTTAGTAGAGTTCTTCTGAGCAGTGATCTGCATTTCATCTCTTGGTAGCATGTTGTAGTTTATACTTAATATTTAGCTGAGGTCTGGTAGGCTTCACTCTGTTTTCTCCCCACCACTTTTCATCTGTTGTAGCTCCTCCTTTCAGTCCTAAGGGATTGTTATAACATTGAGTGTTAATCCTCATTCTCCTTTGAAACCAAAAGGGAGTTACCCTAGAAAATGATAGCTTTCCTTGCTCAGAGTGGGTTACCTCTCACTCCTAAAAAACCAAACTGCAAAACGTAGAGTTTTGTCTCCCTCTCTGAGTTGTGTGTTGTGCCAAGAGGCCCAGCATCTGTGCCTTGATTATCCAACACAGCAGCTCTGAGAGGTGAGGCTGGGTTTCCTTGTGTTTGCAGTGTACAGAACGAGACTGTCCCAGCTCTGCATTACCTATATTTTAGACCAGGGGATACACAGACAGTGGGTTATGGAGATGCAGGCACATCTTCTCTAGGTGACTAAGGTTAATTCCACAACTGGGATCTGCAGGAGCCTGGGATTACACAGATTTTCAGAGTCTGGGCACGGAAAAGTTTAGCTATGACAACAGTGGGGTCCTGTACACAAACACAGCTCACTCTCTAACTCAGCTGGAGATACCAGCCTGGTGCTGTGCTGAAAAGGCTCCCCCTTACTGAAAGGCTAAATCCTCCTGGATAATACAGCATTTCTAATCTGAGCTACCTTGCATCCAGGTGGTTCAACATGCTTACTCCTCGATGGCTGTGAACTCTGTCACCTGGGACAAGCAGCCTCTTTGGTTTGACTGTCCAGCTATATAAAAAAAATTAATTGCCCTCTTCTGTGAGTTCTTGTAAGGATTGCCACATTGAAAATTTTTATATACTCAATTAATATGGCAATAAAAATATGGCTAATGAAAAAAATCATATTTATTAATATAAGTAAAATTGCATTTAAATGCTGTCAAGCCTGAGTCAGGTATACACATCGAAAATTCACAGAATCATAGATTGTTCTGAGTTGGATGGGACCCACAAGGGTCATCAAGTCCAACTCTTAAGTAATTAGCCTGTACAGGGATTAAACCCATGACCTTGGTTGGCATCACGACACCCATGCATTGTAACCCATGACCTCCATGCTCAAACCAACTGAGCTAATCTCAGGGCCGTTTAGGGGTTTATGTTTGATTTTGTAGCTGGATGAGAATCAGTTGTCTCTGAACCCTGAGGTGTGGAAGCCCAGCCATGGTAGGAGTGCTGTGACTTTGCCCTCCCATCTGTGTCATGACTGTTCACATTCACGTTCACACAACCCAGGCTGTGCTGCTGCCCAGGATTTGGCATGAATTCTAGAGGAAAACAGAGGCTGACATTTGACAGGGAAGAGAAGGATGGTAAACCTTTGTGTAACATATATTTCCACCAAGACATGTCACATTCCAGTCCCCATTCCCATGATCTGCTTTCTCTGGCTGACACCATCATTCTGCTCCCTTGCAGGAAGGAAATGTGCAATAAATAAACATTAGTCAGAATTTTTTAGCTAGGGTTTTAATTAATTTTTCTTGAAGCAACTTTGTCACAGTTCCCTATGCTCATGCAGGGTTAAGGTTGTCACAAGTGTGGGAGAAAAAGAAAAGAAGTTCTGTGCAAACAGTGTAGGCAGGGAGAGCAAATGAAGTTGGCTGTTTGAACTCAAAACTCATTACTTTGGAGGAGAACAAAATTAGAGGCATAAGAAGAAAAAGACCAGAAGTTCCTGAAGAATGCTGTATACATATATTCTCCAGAGCCTCCATCAGCACATGGTTGTATTTGGAAGGTGAACACACACTGCTTTCACTGGAGAGAAAAAGTAACATGAAAAATGAATAAATTAGCAATCAACTGAATTTAAAAATTACTTTGACAGAGAAGTAAAGATATATTCCTTTGCTTCACACAAAAATAAACCTATGAACCTGAAGAGGTCTAGTCTTTTATCTAAACTGCTTGAGCTCTGGGATGTCAAAAGCCACCACAGTGACTCATTTCAGGCAGTGTTATTCTGGCAGTGTACTATTCTAAAATATATTCTTTATCTTTTCTTTGGCTATTGAATTCTCCAAACAATGCACACACTGCCTGGTGAACAATGCAGACATCATTCTTAAGAGAAGCTGAAATAAATGCTTCTTTCTTCCTACTGTCTTTCAGCTTTTCTTTTTAATAAAACAGTTGTGATTTTTTTCTTAAGGTGCTTCATATACTCTGACAAGAGCATTCTCAGACAAGAAGGGGGGAAATTCTTTCTTCAGGAGGACATTTATGTCAGTAAGGTTCCCTGTTAATTTTGATTGAGAAGTGGAGAAGTTTTGTTGACAAGAAAAAGAACCCTCAGTCGCTCTTGGAAATGTGAAAGTACATCCTAAGCATAACAATAATCTTTGGAGGTCACACTCAGTCGGCAATACTTGTCTGAACCCAGTGCATGCCACAGCTGAACAGGATAGAGGGGCCATTTTATTTTCAGAGTCCCTGGAGAACCTATAAAATCTCCTCTAAAGTTCATCATTCCTCAGACTCCATGTGCTTCTACAATATTCAGCAATTGCTTATTCTATAAATCTGTCAGTCTTGATGCAATTTGAAAAGCCCTGGGTGGAGTTTTTAAAAGAGCTGGCTGTGGGTTTTGGCTCTCATCCCTGCTTCCAGATGGTAACACAAGTTTAAAGATATTGCATACATTTCCACCCAAAACATAAACAAATAAACATAACCCATGTTAAAATTGCTGACAAAATCAAGGACCAGAAGTTAACAAATGTGAAAAGGCAGGGTCACCAAACAGCCTCATCTCTAGCTGGCAGCAGGTTCTTCCCAAAGGAGTTCCAGCTCCTTCCCACCTTCCCAGCCTGAGAGCAGCACCATTCTTTGGCAGATACCCGAGTCCACCTCTGTGCTAGTTCTGCCCATGGTTTTGCTTCACCTGCACAAAGCCAGCCCAGGCCAGCTCGAAGCACAAGATGCTCAAGGGAGCTCTTTCCACGAAGCTGATACCACTTATTGCCATCTTTACCTGGGGCAGTTCTTTGCCAGTCTGATATAACTTATATATTAAAGACTCATCCCTGTTCTGTACTCTTGCAGCAATACTCAGAGCAGCCTTAGGCCAGGTTTGGACAGACTGACTACACATATTTGTAGAACCAGTTTTGTTCATTATACCTCACTTTGGGCTAATCTGCAGCATATACAGAATAAACTTTGCTTCCTGGAATCCTTACAGAGAAACATCCTCCCCTTTTATAAGATTTAACTTTTGTTTATGATGCTGAACACAAATTTCCATAATGGCATTGATATATCACTGTCTACAAGTCATTACCATGACTGAGTTATTTATGTCCCTAAATGTTTACGTATTCCATTTCAACCACAAACTATTTATCAAACAAAGGCAATCACTGTGAAACAAACTCAGCCTTTTGCTTGTGAAGAATGATCCAAATATAAGCACTCTCTTCCTTCTGACTACACATTAATCTTCCATGAAATAAAAAGTCTGTCCCTTCTTCCAAGCCAGGAGCAGCAAAACGGTTTCAGGCTGAATTCTGGAAGTACTCTGTAGAAAATTGCTCTTTTGAGAAATTCTGGTCAACATATTTAGTTCCATCTGCATATTTCATAGCATAATAGCCTGGTATTAAATGTACATAACAGCAGCATAAGAAAAATAGTTATGAAAAGAGCAGTAGTCATTTATTTGATAGCAATTTGCCTTCAAAGAGTCATGCACAATTAGTTATTAGTTTACATGCAAAACTCATCCTATTCTCCTATTCCTTTTTTATTGGTCCAGATGCCTTCTTTTTTTTTTTTTTTTTTTTTTGGTCCAGATGACTTTTTTTTTTTTTTTTTTTTTTAAGGGTTGAATTGTTCATCAAGAGCTTTGCAAAGGACCTGAGAAAAAGACTGAATTCCCTGGAGTGGGGCCCAGCTTTTGTTTTGGCTGAATAATCTGCAGTCATCCTGCAGAGCCTACGCCAAACTGGACCCTGCAGGCTGATTTTGCTACTAATAATTTCAACATGGTTTGCTTGGACCATCACTTCCAGGCTGTCCATCACTTGACCCACTGTATACAAATCTACTGCCTGCAGAGGGACTCCCGGAAAACAGAGACCTCCCAAGTCCATCCCTCTGTGCCAAGGCAAGATCATCCATATTTAAATCATTCCCCACAGGCTTTTTTCCCAACAGTTCTTAAAAAAGTCTCAGTGATAGAAGCCCCATCAACCATGCCAGCAGTAAAAACACTCTTCTCTGATTGTTAACAGCAGTCTTAAACACTGCATTTATACCAGGTGTTGAAGCAATTCTGATAGAAGCTAAGCATTTAATACTCCAAATCACTTAAAACTTAAATGAGGCACATTATTTTAGAGTTAGTTCAAAAAGCAATCTTGGCACAGGAATGTTTTTTAAGCAATTGCTGGTTTTTCAGCATATTTTTCTAGCAACTAAGTTTGATTTGTCCTGGTCCTAAAACTAACACTTATCCCTTCATGAAAATAATGCAAGGTACCTATCTCTGTAACACAAATCACAATAATTGAGGCTATAAAACATACATGCAGACCTGCACCATAAAGTTCATGGTCCCAGTTGTTGTTTATCCACACAAAATATTCTTCTACTGATTTGCATATGAGAGACACACATTTCTGGATTTTATTGTCATCATCTGTTTGCTGGCAACTAGGAAACATGAAAGCACTAAAATCAATGAATAAATTATTTGCTGTCAACAGTCCACCAAGCACTCATTTTTTGTTAAAACTAGAATACCATTGGTTAGCTTCAAAGGAATTCTTTCTATTTTTTTCTTTTTCTTTTGAACAGATCAAATTTCTAGAATAAATCCACTAAAGGAAAAGAAAAAAAAAAAAAAGCCATAGAAATTATCATCCTGTGGTGTCTTGGGTAAAACAATATGAGTCAGCCTAAAAGTAGCCGTGTCTGGCAATGTTCCTTAGCCAGGTCCTGCCCTGGGCCAGCCACTCCAGCTCACTGAAGGCCCCTGAGGCAGATCCCTGCTAAATTCCCCAGCAGGCACAGGGTTCTCCAGTGAGGGTTCTCCTCACTGACATTTATGCAACAGAAAATCAAAAATGAGGCAGCCTTTGCTGTGACAACTCATGTCAGTCCCTGGAGAGCTTCAGAAGTAGAAATGAATACAGTAGACAAAATGAAAACAAGAAGTCAGCGGGCTTTGGAAGCCCAGGAGCTGCTTGCCTGGTAAACAAAGGATGTTTGTGGTGGGAAGTCACAGGGTAAGATATGGGGCTGGAAGAAACACTACCTGCAATGACACAGGAGCATCAGTGCATCATTAGGGGCACTGTTTCTTTCAGCTCTGTACAAGCCTGTCATGTTCTACAGACACAAGTCCTAAGCAAGAGATTGTAACTTTCACAGCCCCAAGAAGACAGTAACAGGTCAGAATTTTTGTCCAAGATGTCCTCAGAAATGTGAGGACCCAACAGGAAGAAGTGGATGAACGTGGATGGGACACAACTTGAGAAGAAATGACAGCTTTTCCAATGTCCAGCTGGAACACTAATGTTTCTACCAGTCCAGAAAACCACATCACCACCAAAGCCTCTAAGAGCTCTGCTACTTAACCTAAGCTGTGCTAGTTAGTTTTTAAGACACAGCCACATAAGTCATAGTCAAGTGTGGTTTTGATTGCAATCCAAATCTATTAATACGTCCTTTAATTGCTATTCATCTCCTGTGCACAGGGAGCTGAGCTGATGCAAACCATTTCAGGGCTTTTTTACCTGGGTTGTCTTTGCACAGAAGTAGGTGAGGAAAAAATATGTAGCCTATCTGTGTGGCACACCCTTGAGACAGTTACCTCCCGAATGTACGAGGTAAGGACAATTTTCCTTAAACTGTTCACACTACTTCTGTAAAAGGCCCTGGACTAGCAGATGGATTGGAAACATCTGAACATTTGAAAATTTAAATTATGTGAAACGTTGTTGTTCATTATTTGTTCCTAAATTTGGCTGGAAAAGGAAGATTTGGGAAGCTATCCAGGCAACAGACCAGGACAGGAAATTTGGAACCAAACCATGGAATACAGACATGTGTTGTGCCATTCTTATTAGCAACATGCCAAATCCAAAGGTCTTCATCAGGCTCCTTGGCTCTGAGGGATTAATTAACAGTTGCTGCTAACGAAGAGCTGTATGATAGTATAATCCATATCCCATTTCTCTTGTAGTAATGTGAGCTTATTTCAGTGAGTTCTACTTTGTTTTATATCTACTTTTCAGGAACTAAAAAAACATACATTCTTGTTCAAGCTCACAAAGCAATTTTGTTTGTTCTGGTAAAACAGCAAGGATGAAGCAGGCTTATCTGTAAACAATTTCTTTTTCTTTTATCAGTTCCACATTTTCCACAGATTGCTTGTCACAATATCAGAAAAGCATCACTTGAAAAAAAGACGAGCCTGACTCAGGTATTGGACTGCTGAGATAACACTGCAGAATTGAGTTCAGGGGAAACTAAAAGCAAGATAATGTATCAGAAGTTCAGCTCGCTAAGGGTTAGCTAATATTATTTTGTGGTCCTAAAATACCTCACACTTTAGATACCTTACAATTAAAAATAACTACCACAAGAGTAGTGATTACACCAGAATGCAATATTGGAAAAAATAGACCATACTAGCAGTATGACTACTAGCATAACAGAGGCTGTGAAAAGGGGCTCTTTTTATTTCTTGCCCCTTTATTCATCAGCTGCTAAACCCAGAACTGTCAGTATAGTTCTCTAAAGCCTGTGACTGTATGTGTGTGAGTGAAATGCTTTTAACAATTTGTCAGAGCAGAAGCACTAATTTATCCCCAGCTCGGTTCTGCTGACACATTCAGTGCAAACAAAGGGCCCTGCACTAAGCGAGCAGTGAGGCTGGGGCTGCCGGGGTGCCCAGATTTCCTGGCGGTGACACCCCAGACAGGCGGTGGCTCCGAAGGCAGGAGCAGGGCGGGTGTGCCCTAAATGCAGATAATTGGCCGGGCTGGTAAAGCCAACGTGTGCTGCCTGCAGTGCCAGACAGGGAGGGCTCCCCTGACTCCTCATACACCCAGCAAACACGCTCTTTATCAGGATCTGAAAAATACGTTTCGGTTGTGCATTATCCTGGCAGTCACCACCCATTGCCTCTGTCACAGAGATAACAGGAGACTCCTATACAGCAGAGGTCGGTCAAGAAGCAGAGAAAGTTTCCCAGCTTTACTAATTAGACGTGGTAAATTACAGACGACTCAAACTATGACTCTATTTGTGTTTAATGTAAATGCGCTTAAATATGCATTTTACATTGTCAATATAACTATCAAAGTTGTTCAAGAGTACTATGAAATATTTTGCAAACATTAATGGGACAGCATCTTCCTTTCAGAGCAATTCTTATCGTGGATTTTCCAGGTGACATGAAGAATGTTTGCAATCAAAATAGGAAATCAACTTTTTTTTTTTTAACAAATAAATGCATCTGAAATTTACTTCTCACCTCTTGCTGCATGTTAAGATATATATAACATACAGGTAAGATGTATCACCTCGTATAGCTTTCTCTAAAAAAATGAAGAAACATATTACTTCAATAATGATCTAAGATTTTTAATTCAAACTAGTTCATGTTGACACTTTAATGTATTTATGATGAAAGCATAAATAAAAGCTCACCTCTTGAAAGTTAATTTAATAATTTGAAGCAATTATCTCTGTTTATATATGTATGGAATTAATTTTGTTACACAAAATTAAAAAATAATTTTAAAGCATTAAATTAAAAAGTAGAAAATGTTTAAACTATGTTATATTGTTACATTACACTTAGATATAATACTATATCTTATAGTGTGTTTATATTACAAGATACTAAGGTAGTGATGCTCAAAAACTTGAAAACTGAAGCAAGTATGTTCCCATCCTCATAAATTCATGCTCAATTTAGGTTTCAGCATGGTTCAATGGTTTGAAAAGCAATAAAACAGCCCTAGACAAATGGGTGAACATCTTAAAATAAGAATCTATATGGACACATTCTTTGCTCTTCAGGTATGTTTCTGACTTATATTTTGCTGGTGTGCATTGTTCCCAGACCACCTGAGTGGATGACAGAGACTGCAGTTTAACCCTTGCTGTGCTATGGCCTCTTCTCAGTGTAGGAGTAAAACAGCCCCTGACAAAGGGAAAGGATGCCCTGCTGAGGAGGCTCCAGCACTGGTGGCTGACAAGTGGCTCTGAGTGGGGCAGGAGCACCCAGGAGCTGAGTGAAGTAAAGTGCAGAGAGAAGACGACTCTGGCTGAAAGCCTGTCCAGTGCTTGTGTAGAGAGGCTGAAAATATATATATTTTTAATCATTCCCAGAGACATATTGGTACAAAAATCTTTGTACTGTTAATACCCCACTCATTTTCAAATTTCACTATGCTAAAAAATTAGCATTTCATACTAAATCTGTGTTTTCTCACCCTCTCTTCTTCCCTGCTATCTCTGATAGATGTCTGTGAAGTTTTATTTCTGCTGAAGGATCTGGTTATCTCCTGCCCTGGCTGGAGCTCAGCTGGGTGAAGAGGTTACATCCCCCAGTTCAGCAGTAGCTTCTCACCACCACCTCCCCAGGAAACACTGGCACACTTTCAAAGTGCTCGCTGCAAACTGCTCAGCTGACGCTTCAAACTGCTCCCTAACCTGATTCAGTCAAACCCATCAGGTTCAGTTAGACCAAAATCAAAAGCACCCACCCAGGCCAGGGATCTGTCAACCCCAGCCCCTTCCACTGTTTCATCCCACCTTCCTACCAGAGGTCACCGGCTCCTCAGAGCTCCCGCTTTAACTGATGCCTTTGGGGTTTTTTATGTACCAATAATTGCAGAGGGGTTTTTTTTTTTAATGCACTACAGTGAAAGAAAGAAACCAGCTCACAACAGAAATGAGGGGAGAAGGTTGACTTCTGGGCAAGGGCTGGAACAATCATCCTTGTAGGGAAAGATGGGTGGCAGCTGGAGTCCCTCACCCAAACCTGCCACTGCTTCAGCAGAGCTGCAGCTTCCCTTCTAACCCAGGTTGCTCTAGGGAGCCTTGCTTCCAGCTGGTGTTTAGGGTAATGGGCTTTTCCACTTCCTGAACTGGCCAAACACAGTCTCCTCAAGAAGGAATTTGAAAGGTTTTATAGACTGCTCAGATTTCAAGAACACTAGCAATACATTCTTTCCATATAAGGGGGGTTTTTTCTCTTTACCCACAAGAAGGGATTTTAAGCCTAACACTGAAGATGCACTGACCATTTCTAACACAGCCTGGTCAGAACTGTAACTGTCTGTAAGGTAACTGGAGTGTTGAGGTGGTAAAGAAGGAAAGGACTATAGCTATTATGCAAACCAAGAGAAAAAGGATTTGGAGAAGGGAATGAATTATCTCCCTCAAATTCAAGGACAAGATAAGATATCCCTATATCTTTAAAAGTGAAAGCTATTTAGAAAGAGTTATGACTTTGTACTCTTTCCTGGTTTTGCAATCCTTGTCAATAGTTATATTTTATTTAGCAAAATGTATTTTTCAATTTGTATTTTGTGTATTTGCAGACTGATCTGATGTTACATTCCCATAAAAAAAACCCAACACAACCAAAGCAGTGTCCAACAGCTGTCCTCCCACTACTACCCAACAAATCTTGTTCATCCTGGGTTATTTCCTCTGTATCTTACAGATTCACTTTCACCATCTTCAATCTCTCAGTAACTCCTCAATATTGCAAGGCCAGGCTGCATTTATTTAGCTACTAGCCCCAGAAAGGAGGAATCAGACTTAAATCTTTACTGTAGGTTTCCTTGCAATTTAACCCAAAACAGCAATGGGACATGCTTTTCCAGTTAAGGCATTAATTTTACCAGGCAAACACGTGATTCTCTGAAGTACGCTGCAAAATAGCTATAAAAAATAGCAAATGCTTAGCTGTGTGATCCATGTTCTGTGCTTGACAGGCCAAACGGGAATGGCTCTCATACTTGCCATTCCATTACTAAGCTATTTGTTACCATTAACTTTTGTAGAGCTTTTTTCTTCTGCTGGAACCACGATATGGCAGAGCAAAGAAACAAGCAATGCTGCCAGCACTGAACGAGCAGGCAGAACACATTCCACTCAAAAAAAAAAAAATCCTGAAAAATATAGTTAAAGCAAGATATATTTCCAAAGCTGGATCTGCACAGAATAAATGCATGGAGGTATTTCTGAATCTCTGAACAGCTATCCTGGAATAACCTCTCGTGCAGACACCATGGCTTCATCTACACCGCGTAGGAAAAGCAGGCGTGCAGTCAGATTCACAAGCTGTCACAAGCACAAAAACCTCAGTCTGCTCTCAATTTTTAAAATATGTCTTGATGTACTGAGGCAGTTTCTAGATAGTTTAAAACTCCATTCTCCTTCATCCTTAATTCCAGTGTTAAATTTTTATTGTCAAACTAATTCACCTACTCTCCCATGTACCTCTCCCAACTGTGTTCCAACTCTACTTCATGAAGTTTTCCAGACTTTGATTGTTTCTTTTCAGTTTCTTTGTTATTTCTCAGGTGACAACAGTTTTATTCTTGACTAACTATTATTCCAGACAGAACCTAAAAAGCAACCAGGTTCAGGTCTACAAAGTCAACACAGCTATTTGGGGCTGCACTGCAGACTGTCCCTTGCTTCAAGCCACTCCTAGAGCAGCCATCTCAGTACTGTAGGAAGGGTATGAAACATCCTTTTATTTTTTTTTAACTTATCCAGATAAGAAGGACCCCACTATCTTTATGCATATTAAGAAATTGCAAACACACACAACAGAGTCTGCAGAAACTATGATCTTATAATGTAAAGAAACATCAGTGGGAAGTCCAAATTCAAAATGACTCATGGACATTTATAAAGACTGCAGGGACTGGTTCTTACATAATTTAATAACACTTTGTACAAAACTGAGTTAAAATATGGGGTAAAATGAGATGGTCGTCAAAGGTTGCAGCAAAGGAACAGCATCTCAGAGCATTGTTTCTTTTGCTTAACTCGGTCACTAAAAACAGTTCTTGTTTTGTGCAACAGTTCTTGAATAAGTTGGAGGATTCTCCTTTTCTTGTGAGCCAATGAATCCATTAGGAGCCAACAGTTTGGGCAGGACTCTGTAGTTTTTCTGAAGACATTTTCTGAGGCATGAAAATACGTGAGCTTGAAAGAGGCAGGCAGGTTTACAAAGGTTGTGTGGTTAAGTACCACGAAGAAATCCTCTCACTTTTGTGTTTCTAGAAGCAGTGGCTGCAGGAATTGAAAGCAACTAGTGCTGCAAAAGGTTCCTGTTGTGCTGCTGTTTCTTTTGACATGGTTATTATTTTGCATCAACTTTCCAACAGTGCCTGTGTTTCTCCCTAGTGTGGTAGAAAGATATACTTTGATCTACCAGCAAATTGAATCCAAGCTGGTTAAGGTAAACGGTTTCTTTTCCATTATGGGGGAAAAAATCACATATACTTCAGAAAGTAGAAAATTTCACCAAAAAAAAGTAAAAAAGTAAAACAAGCTTAACATGTGGCTCTGTTATGAAGTGGCTGTGGCTCAGCCTTAGGTCTCACTGCAGCACCAAAATCTGCACTTGCATTTAGAGATGAAGCAAATACAACCCTTCTCATCAACGGTTTGGCCTTACTTCAGGCAGCAGAAGGCATTCTAGAGACTTCCTTCCCCTGAATCAGTAAGGAACATCTCAGAATCACTAAGAAGAGCAGCTAGAAAATTGCTACAAGAGCTGCAAGTGTAATAAATCACACAGCTAAGTCAAGGGGAAAATGTTTGCTTCCTCTTGCAAGACGTGACAAACGGGAAAACATGATACTCTCAGAAAAGTAGGCTTTGTCCCTTCCCACTTTGGCACTCATAGCCCCTCTCTGCTGAAAAGATGTCTCTGCTGCATCAACAGGGATTTTTAAGCTTCTGAAACAAATTGGTCCTGCAACCCTCACTGCTTGTCGTAATAATAAAAGGAGAATAATTCCTAAGAAAAGTACAAGCTAGATCTTTAAAAAGGAGACGAAAATGTCCCCATTGTTATAGGAAAATGTCAGCCTGATGTACAACTGAGAAAGTCAAGGCTAGCAATACTTATTGCCAAGCCACAAAAAAATGAGTGAAATTGCGTTTTCTAGTTAGTGTCTCCACAGCTTTTTACTTTAGTTTTATCATAAATGAAAAATTAACACAAAAGCTATAATTCTCCAATTTTAAAACGTTTCATTGGTATGTCTAATGCATTAGGGTTCTGTTTAATGTAAATAAATGTATCAAAATTCGTCTGTTGCCAATGGCAGCAACAGCATAGGAAGGGAAAGCTCATACTCCCTGTCACTTTACCAAGTCACTTTGCTGCTGCACTAGAATTACTGCTAATTAACAGAGGCATGACTGAGAAGAAAATTAGGCCTCATCTCTAATGTGGATCTAAACATATTGCTGGTGCTTAACATGTAAGTGTAGTTAAAAGAAACTAATTTTCTTCCTCTATACAACCACTCTTACTAAATACATCCTCTAAATGTCAGGCTCCCTGATGAAGTAAACAGAGTATGAGTCATAATCTTCTTTAAATGCAATGCCACCATACTGAAAAAACTGGAAATTACTTTTAATTTTCCCTTTAATGACATTGAAGAGTGCATATCTGTGAGATGACCAAGTCTGACACCTGAGGCAGAAGCACAGATGCAGTTTCTTATTGTCTGTAAATCATCATCCATTCAGCCCTTCTTATTCTACTATCTTGCCTTGGCTTTTTTCTTCTCAAAATTCAATAAATCATATCATGAGATTTAATCACAGCTTTCTGTATGAGTTATGAAATAATCATTGTCTGCTACATTATTTCTCCTTGATAACTTTGTTGCATAGTGGAACTCCAGACAATGTCCTTTGCTTCAAATAGCTAATTTTTTATTAACAGTGAAACAACAGCAGCATCCCATAATAATCCCTTTCATTATGCTCCAACACCCCAGAAAGTCCTTGGTGTTTTTTGTATTGTGAGACTCAGATACAGAAGAAGGAGACCTCTCATGAGACTGCCAAGAAAAAAAAAAGCTGGGAGAGACAAAAGAGAAAACCTTTATTACTGGAGTTTAAACCTGAAATTTCATATCATGCACTAGAATAATTATTCCCATCCTGCACTAGAATAATTATTCCCATCCTGAGATCAAGTTCTAGAGCTGATCCAAAGCACAGTGAGCTTTGTGACTGAACAGGAAAACCAGATTACCCCAGTGCTGCTTGTTCACCTTTGCCTTCCACAAGGACAAAAAGCGTTCTCAGAGCTTGCACCTCTCCCTGGCTGGAGTCTCACCACCTCTAAAACAGCCCAGACTCCTCAGAACAAGAGTGGTGAAGATGGCTGAGTTGAACCATGCTACAAGCAGCTCAGTTGAAGGGAACAACCCGGTGGGGAAGTCAGCTCAAATGCTTTCTGGGTGCTTGTATGTGCAGTCCCAGTGACAGGCAGTGCAATGGCCCAAGCAGCTGCAAAGCTCTGGACTTACATTTTGCATGAGATGTGTGTGTATCATGCTAGACATGCTAGGCAAAGACAAGGCATTACTCAGTGCATCTAGGGGAAGTGTTGCCTACAGAAGGAAAGGAAAAACAGACCACCAAAATTTGCTTACATACGCTCTTCTAAAATACATCCCAGCTTTCAAGTCATTTACAACTTTGCTAATGTCTTATCTGTCTTTCCAGCTTTGTTTCTGAGTTGGTTTGGCTTCTTTCTGTTTCTTTATGTTCCTGTTGTTCCTTAAACTACTTGGTTTATGTTGGCTTCTTCTACTTTTATCATTGCTGTTGCTTTTTTTATTTTCTCTCAGCTTTCCAATATTCTGTGTATTTCTGACTAGTAGCCAGTGAACAACTATATTCCATGCAAGTCAGGTGCCTTATAACATAAGAATCCTCTGAAAAATAGTTGTGTTTGTTTCTCCAGTTACACCTGGAAAGCTCAGACTATACACAGTTCTGTTCTAGAGTAAAAGATAGGGAGCTTGAAACCTGTATTTTGTTTGAAACAAAAGACTATTTAAGGAATCACCAAAATTAGCTGGTTTATGGAAATAGTTTGTATGGACAAGACAACTATATGAATTACTGTCTTTCTCCATTGCATCTCAAACAAAACACAACATATACTTTTGCACTCCACCACCACCTTAAAATTATTTTCTGCTACTGTAACTCCTCTACCTTTGACTAAGGTAGCACTGATTCATCCTGCATGGGAGTGAAGGAATGAGGATGAAATGTTCTCTAGATTTAGCAGAAGACATTGCCATTGATCTCATTTTGCAGTGACATCAGAAGCCAGCTGTGGTTACCCCTTGCTTGTCATTGTGGAGTTAAAATACTTTGACGTTTGGTAATAAAAGACGTAACTTACATAGATGCTCTTTACAAAAATCTATTTACTAAAGAGACTTGCAAGGTTTCACTGCACCAACTGAATAACCTTGAAAGAATTGGGTGCTTGCTCATTTCACAGTTACCATGACACATATGGGAACTCAAATAAAAGTGACCATGACATACAGCAACATGAAGTTCCAGAACTAAAATAAGGACTTGCGGAGTGCTTATGTTTCAAAATACATTTTTTGTCAGTCTTGCTAAAGAAACGCATATTTGCAAACTGTGGTCACACCATCTTTACATCCAGTTTGCTAGAACAGCATTCTATCTGTGTACACTTTAATTTTGGAAACAGATGGGGCTTCTGCTATGCTAAAAATGGAGCTGGTAGTTCCACTGTTGTCAGTAGAGCTGGGTGCCAGCTCCACTGCTCTGTTTTGGGACTGCTTCACTCCAAATTCAGCTCCCAAGCAATTCCAGGCTCCCTCAGTGACAGCGCAGCCAGAACTCTGAATACAGAAATTCAAGGGGAGCTGTGTTCTCTTGGGAACACAGGAGAACACAGCCTGTCAGTTTGCCTGTCCGTTTCAACTACTGTCGAATGACAGTTGCTTGTTAGGGGAAATAACCAACAGGAGGTGTTTGAAATAACATTTTCTACAAAGAAAACAAACAAATTAACAGACAATGAGAGTGACAAGACTGAAAGCTCATCTATTTGGGAGCGATAAAGAAAGTCAGTCTGAATTAGTGAAGGCTCTCAACACACAGGCGAGACACAAGGGCTGAGATGCTGTGAATTTAGAGCCAAACTTCAACAACTCTTGCAGCTGTCTTTGTGCATCTTTCTGCCACCCAGAAAATGGAAGATAATTTACCCCTTTTACCCACTGTCTATCTCTTATGGTGTGCACACAGCTGCCTCTGGTCAGTACTGCTTTTTAAATTCCGCCTTACCCAGCAGTAACATCCAGATATAGCGCACACCTACAGCAGGAAAGTGATCTCACATTAAACTCCTGTGGCAGAAAGGCTGCACTTTAATTGGACTGAAATGTTATTTCAATTTAGCGTAATTAACATTCCTGGTAAGCTGACCAAAGGCTACTTTAATTCTGAATGTAGGTGTTCACAGAAGGACTAAATGCTTTTTAATTAAATCAGTATTAAGTGCCAGTGGAGGCTGGGGGTATGCTGCTGACAAGCCCTCAGAAATTATCACATGCAAGTACTCATAAGAAAAAGCAAGCTGCATGTGCTATCTTAACTCCCTCATCTGCTAAATTATGGTGTCCTGTTAAAACATTTCACGTTGTTTGACAGTTAACAAAGTTATGTAAGAACCAGATTTGTGAGACACCCTCACACTGATTTCTGCTTAAGTATTTAATTAAGTGTAAACCAGACACGAAGCCCTGGACTTCAGGATAAATAAAGGTTAAAGAAAGAAAAGTAAATATCAAATGAAAATTAAATGCAATAAAGGGGGGTTTTATTCATTGTGGTATTTTCCCAGGTTAAGCTTCTGTGAATTTCGTAAATGGCATCTGTTAACTACTTAAGCCAGATAGCAACCTCTACAGAACATCCTAACAAAATTCCACAAAATTTTACCAGAGGAACTATGAAAAATTGAGTAATACTGAAATGAAATGGAATTTTCTCCCACACATACTATGTGCATGCAGCCAGAGAAATGGGCTTAGGTGGAGGTCACCAGTGAAGTTGGCATTTTTGGAAGCACATAAGTACTTTAGAACCAATCATACAATTGAAAAGTTTCCCTGGTGTTTTCTCAAACTATATAAATACTACTGAAGAGTGCATCCTCCAGTAAGACAGGCTCAGCTCTTCAAATCAAAGAGCCTTGGGAAGCCATCTGCTCAGCACAGGCTTGTACTGTGTATGATCAGGCACCAAGATGTAGAAGTATTTATGAACTCTCAATTTCCCCACAGGGTGACTTGTCAAGCTCGTGCCAGGGCACACACCCTGGTGAAACCACCAGCTGCTCATGAGAAGATTGCTGCAGCAAGGCACAGAAGACACCCATAGTAAGTAATTCAGGGTGTGCTGTCACTGTTATGACTGCCCAGGGATTTTTTAACAGAACAGGTTTGGAAGAAGTCTGCTTGCCAAAAGCCAAGCTACCCACTGAAAACATGACCACCAACTGAACAGGAGCAGCACTACCAAGAGACATTTCCTTTGCTCTGGAATGGCTCACGAATAGTCCTGTGACATGAACGTCCATCTCAGGTCTGAACAGACAAACTTTTTCCCTGCTCTTCTGAGGTTCTTCTTTGATTTGCATCATGGTCCTCACTGCAAGGTAGTAGGAATGAGTTTTCTCCTAGGTCCAGACATGCTGGATGAGGGTTTGTGCCCCAGGGTGTCGCTGCTGCCCTGCTGCTCCAGGAAGCTGCCTGCTCACCTCTGCCAGCTGAGCCACTTGTGTGATGGGGTCACTCAAAACCAATTCTGCAAAACTGCTATTCAAATAATTTTCGTCTCTTTCATTAAAATTAAAAGGCAGCAACTCCACAAATATCTTGGGTAGGAGACTTCAGGCACCAGCAGAACACAGCTGAAGGTTACCGGCAACAGCCAAGACCTCCACCCCGGACTGAAGCAGAGCTGCCACCTCCTGTGTGCAAAGATGCAAGTCCAGCCAACCAGCTCCTCTGCACGAGTTTTTTCCTACTTTTCTGCCTCCTTACAAGAGAGAAAGTTTTACTTAATACACACAGTCAGACAAGCCTCAGCACAGCTCTCTATCACACCAATCAAAAGATTTTTTCTATATGAAAATATATTTTTTCTGGATAAATGAATATTTATTTATACAACATTAAGTGACACGGCTCAAAAAGTGGAAACAAACGAACCAGCAAACCTGGAATTTAGTAATTATTGTCACAATTTCAAGTTTTTCTAGGTCTTAGAAATGTACTTTTTATCCTTCTCAGCTTACAGCATGATCTGCAGCCTCAGTCAGCTACCTTGAGTTTCTGAAACCCAAGCAGGTACTAATTATGTAGGCAAATGCATCATTTTATGGTTGCTATCCATTAATCCATTTAATTGTTCCATCACTATTCTTCCTTGATGTTCATCTCTCCCTTTCCTTCCCCAAAGCAACAGAGCTGATTTATAAAAGCCTTTCAGTTCCTATCTGTAGCATACAAAATCCTTTAAAAAGCTAATCTCAGGTTTTGTTTCATTTGACACTAACACATTAAGCCTCTGAGAACTCTCTGTATTGTGCTGTCAGCTTACATTTCTCAGTGCTATAGGACTGAAAAGGGAAAAATTAAGTGGCAAGCCAGGGCTCCCTCCGTCAGCACTGGTAGGCAACTGGTTCAATCTCACCTCTTCAGTGCATTTTTGAAGGCAGCTGAACAGATGTTCTCCCTCTGTGGGCCCAACTTTAATTTTCTCTGTAGCTGTAACATGTCCCTGCTCTGAGGTCCCACCAGCCTTGCACGTAACTTGCAGGAACATCCCAGGCTTTTCAGTTCAGGCTGTGGGTACCAGTTCTCATCGAAACCAGCCACATCTTTCCCACGCTGAGGGAAACAGCAATTCTTAATGCTTCTGTTGGGCTGCAGTGTTGTTTGCTCCCAGCCAGACACAGGAGCCAGGCATATTTGCTTTTGTCACTCATGACAACAGCCTGCAGCTGATAAAAGATCGTATTTTCAACTGGTTTTCTTCTGTTCAGACTGCTTTCACAGCATGGGTACCGTGTTCCCACCTTCTGCCTGTGCACTGGGTTCTCTATTATGTGAGACAGGAGGTGGTTCACGCTGCCCAAGTGCATTTCTGAATCTGATGGTTCATGACCTGACATCACACACCAGTGAAACAGAGCAAACATGTGTCAGACCCTTCCCCTGCAGCAAACACAATTTTACAGAAACTTTGTGCTTGCATAAACTCCCTGCAAGAGGTGCAGAACGCAAACTCCTTGTGCTTCATGTTTTCTTGCCAGGGGGTGGAAGGGAAGAGATATCAATATCAATTCATTTCAATATCCCTGTTGGTTTCTCCAGGCTTTAGCAGAACCCCAGAGGGAGAGGAGCTCCCTGTTCTGTGAGAGCAGCCCACACACAAACTTCATACCAGCTGAGGCAGAAGGGCCCCTCTGCTGAAATGCTGTAGCTCCCCAAAGAGCTTCACTGCTGCTGCAGCAGATATTGGGCTGTTGGTAATGGCTTTCTTCCTGGACAGCTACAATAGTCTAGCACTGGTTCACATTTAGTCTGCTAAAAGGTCATCTCACAAGGTGCACAGTGAATACCTTGGTCTCTGCTAAGCACAAATAAAAAGACAAAATCAGAATAATTTCGTTTGGGTGATCAAAACTTCCCCTTGAAAAGCTGCTTACAAGAAACCGGGACTAGCATGCAAAAAATTTCACAAGTAGAGAAAATAGATAAATGTATTTCATAATATGCATACATCTGTATACATAATGCATACAGCAAATGTATTCAAATGGCACAGATGCTCCTATAATCAGAATATAAATGAAGAATTTTTATGATGGATTGTCCTGTGATTGCTTGAAAGTCAGCCAGTAGCTACAGGGAAGTTAAGAATAACTAATTTACAATGCATTTCTAAGTAAACTACCCATACCTACACACACATAAATATTCAAATACATATATATAAAATGCCAAGAAAACTATGCATTATAATCAGCCTGTGTAAAAAACTAAACTGTTTTTTGATTTTAACTTGAAAAATCACACAGAGATAATAATCAGTAAGTGCATAATTCCTATATTATATTCCTTTGAGACCTTTATTTGTAGGATTTTCAGATGTATAAACACTTGATCAGCATTTATAATATGCAAGGAATAAAACTTTCTGCAAATATTTATGCTAGTGAAAAGTAAAAATGAAGCACTTCTCACAAGCTGGACAATTCCTTAATGTGTTTTGAGTTGCTTGAAGGAAAAAGGCTATTCAAAAAGCCACGCTCCCTGCTGCATGGAAAAATACAGGTATCTCCTGAAAAATGGATCTCAGTATTATCTCCTACCCCAAAATGAATTGTGGTCTAGTCATAGATCACATTACTGGGTATTTTGCTTTAACTTGCAAAAATTAGCAATCCTTTATGTACAATATCTCATGATGAAATACTCCTTGCAGGAATTAAAGATGCACCAGTGGGTTTAAAACTGCATTTTTATAAAAACAGTGTTTAGATTCTAAAACTGCTGTGACTTTTATAGAATTCATATCAAGAAACAAAAAACAGTGTTATGACTAATTTTTGCTAGATTCAGTCCTTTTGTTAACACAAACTGAATAGATGTGCTCTGGATATCGGTGGGTGTGTAGAGGACTTTGCAAGCATTTTCATTGCATGAGAACATTACTCACTTTTGTCCTAAGTGGTTTTTTAGTTTCTTTTCCTATTTTGTAAATGTACCTACAGGGAAGAAATCTGTTTCTCTATAGAAGCTATAGACACAGGGTCTACTATCCCCTGTGATACTGCAACACCTGAGCCAGGCACCATATGATTCATTCAGAGTTAATGGAGAAAATCAGGCACTTCTGGAACACATTTCCTTTCATCCCATAGCAGACAGCTCAACCAGACTGCAGAACCCTCTCTTTAAATTGTTCACTGCTCCCCATTCCTTGCAAAAGGAATTTAGGGGAGCTAGCTCTTATGCTAATCATTATAAACAGCAATTAACCATGGTGAATCCCTAGAACTGCTGTTCAGTTTAAAGAACCTGGTTACCCATTTTCATTAGGTTCTTGTGAAGCAATAGAAAACCACTCTTAGAAACATACTCTGAGCTGCTTTTTGGCCTCATGGCAATGGGTAGAAGCAAGAAGGAGCCAGCACCATCAGCACAGCCAGTTTAGGCCACTGTGCTTCATCCTGTGCCCTACAGGAAGGGCTTGGAGAGCCACCCTGACACAGCACAGCATCAACAACATTTCCACTGCATTACTGTCTGGGGAGGAATGCAGAAAAGATGCACAAAAGGCCATTGACAAGCACACAGACGAGGGCTGCTCTGGCAGACCTTGGGAAAACAGTCTGGGTAAGAGTCTGAGCAGGGAGGAAAAGGCAAAGAAGCACTGAAAGACCCTGATCTCCAGCAGTAAACAGACCCAAAGCTAGTCCCAGCTTTCAAATCTGACCAACAAATTATTTGCATAAGGCATGTTTACTTCTAGTATATATTCAGTCATTAAAAGCTCTTGATGTGATAAATATTTTGTTTCTGGTACAGTCAAATCTCAAACTGCTCAAAAGCCATTTATTGCTGTTCTTTAATGTTCCTTAATAAATGCTGCATGTTTAATAGTTCTGGTGATTTCAAATATTGTGATTACCTGTGACATTTTCACAGTGTTCCCCTGCTAGGAAAGACTGCTTGGGAGCAGTTAGAGAGCAGCCACCAGGCTCTGCTCATTCAAGCTGGACTAAGTCCAGGACAAGGGGAATCAACTTGAACCTTTGTACTAGGTTTGTAACAATATTTTGAAAGGAGGTTTATCCTGACATGAACTTCCTTCAAAATGTAGAGTTTCTGATCCCAAGTGAATTGGCTTTGACATTTAATCATATTCAATTTTCAGGAGAGTTTATGCAAGACTTGAATAGACAAATAAAAATATTTATCTCTCCATACATCCTTATTCACTCCCACCAAAAATTTATTTCATTTGGCTACAGAGCTGTATTTAACTTCACTGAAGTGTATCAGGCAAACAGCTAGGACAGGAAGAGCACCTTCCCCTATTTTAGATATATGGCTTCAGCTTGGATGCAGGACTACAGTTTTGTCTGTGAGGGCAGAGATTTACGTGGCTTCATCTGCATGCACTAGAGTACATTCACTTTTTTGACTCTCTGAAGTACACGAGAAGTTTCACAGTGGATAGGCACAAGCTGTGCTCTAGAGTTTAAGTCTCCAAGTGCTGTTCCATAGACAATTTTATTTCTTATGGCCTTGGACTTGCCAGTTTACACAATCTGCAATACAAATTCCCTCTCAAGTTTTCATTCCATCACACTGCAGCACTTAGGACACATGGGTGCTCTGCACCTGGATAATGCAGTCCCAGAAGATTCACTGTCACAGTCCCATCACCTCATCACTCCAGTCAGGAGTACGTGCTGCGATAAGGCTCCGCTCATCTGTCTCTTATGGGTGATATTCAAATTCAACCCGATCTGGGACGTGATTCAGTGAATTTCTTCCTGGCAGAAGGAAGCAGGAAGATCTAAGCCAAAGCCTTTCCTATCACTTCACCTGAATATCTAATGAGGAAGGTGGCAGGTGCTGAGAGAGTGAAGCAAGAAAAGAAATACAGGATCTTTCCTTGAAGGAAAAGAAACAGAAACGAAGATTGTGTTGGGTTTTTTTGCTTTAAATTCACACAAATGCATTTGTAATCTCCAAAATCTCTGTATCCACTACAGTTAGTGGATAGAGATATTAACTGCTAGAAATACACGGCTTTGGGACATGGTGGGATGTGTGCAAGATTCAAGACAGAACAGGGAAATACCTGCCTTGTTTATTGCTCTCTTTCCCCAAGCATCCATTAGAACCACAGTCTGAGCTACTCAGTACAAACTTGGTACTCAGTTTGTCCCTCCTAAATTCTGATTGAAAGATCTACTAATTAGTTAATGCTGTTATGTTATCAGACTTACATCTTGAAAAGATACTTAGATGCTAGAAATCACCAATGAGCAAGGCTGAGCAATTTTTCCCCAAAAGAATCCCATCCTCACCGCAGCTTTGACTGAGATGTTTTTAATATTATTTAGAGATCAGAGTTTATGATCTGATCTTCCAGGTATAGGTCCCTTTAAGTCTCATTTCAATTAACACATGGTGATTGAATACACTAGTACAATATTACTGTTCCTTCTTCATTGCACTGGTGCAAATATATTTTCTGTAGGCTCAGAACCTACCCCTATGCCCCTTTTATAGCTGAACAGAAGAACCTACAAGAGACAGAGCTCATGCTGACTATGGGTCTGAGGACAATACTATTTCTTATTGATTTCTTTCATCTAAAAAAAATAAAAATTCTAGTCCACTAGCCAAGTGTTTGATCTGGCCAGAATAACACTACAGTAGTTAAATAAATGACCCATAAATTTTCAGTAATTTACACTCATTTTATGTTTAAAAGTCCTCCTATAAAATTTCATTATCCCATAACTTTTCTGCAGTATGTTGGTTAATACAAGGAGAGAGCTAGCCAAGTAAAATACAGCTATGTGGTTTTTATTATTCCCTTTCAAATAACCAAGCATAACTTTCAGCCCTGATGTAAGAGGGCATATCTTAATCACAGTCATTAGGGTCTGTCTTTAGCTCTTGATGTTGAAAGCTAGAAAGATGAAATCTGTTAGATGAAAGAGAATGCCAGTGCTTGATGTATAACTCTCCTTTCTTTCCCATTCCTTGACCATAAAATTTACATCCATGGAAAATCAAAACATTTTTCTAGTACTATTATCAAGCTTTTATTCCCCAAGCTTTCACTTGAGAAATTATGAGGCTAATTTATATTTACTCTAAATCAATATGTTAATTACTCTACAGTCTTTATGTGTCTAACAGAATTAATGAGAAAAAGAAAACACATCTCTCAGCCTCTTTATTTCCTCCACACTAAATGCCTACAGAAGTTGTTTAAATGAAATAAAAGAGAATCTGTTTAGAAATATTGGTTAACATGCAGAGGCCTGTGAAGTCAGAAAATCTATTCCATGATTATTTATATATAACATGGAGATAAACATAGATATAGATTATATAGATATCAAGATAGACGATATAGATATAGATATAGATATAGATATAGATATAGATATAGATATAGATATAGATATAGATATAGACAGATATATTTATTTCTCTGGGTGAGGATTCAGACAGCTGTGCACAGTGACCCAGCAAAATAAACTCCTGATCACAAGGCACCAGTATCAACAGGACACAGCTTCAGGAACAGCTCCATTTCCTGCATCCATTTCTGTTGAAGAAGAGACAAATATTCATGTTGATAACCAGTCACACAATCAACCAATTGTCAGCTCCCAACCTCACATCTTTTAGGATGGTACTTGAGCAAAAGGAGGAGCACAAATCATCTTTATCATTGATTTGCTATATATCACAAATGACCACAAATATAAACAGGATCAGTCCCTGTGTATCAGCTGCAGATCCAACTAAGCAGGCTCACCACTCTGTTTGCAAATACTGTCTGTCTGTTCTCTTACTTTCTCACTTTGTCTGGGTCAATGGATGATTGTTTAATACAAAGTAGAATGGCTCCAAACCATGACCTTCAGACAAAGAATTCGTCATCTCCTTCCTCCAAACTGAAAGCAGATGTGGGTTCAAATATTTCTTTCAAATTAGTCGGTCCAGGAAGAAGCTGGACCCAGCCTTACACTTCTGGGAATTTCCCCAAGAGGAGGGCTAATAGCTATTCTAAGAGGCCTTTTCTCCTTATGGAAGGAAAAACAAGACTTAAGCAGAACTTAGGCAGGACTCTAGCCAAGTTAAAATGTGAATGAATCTATTGGTTTCTGCCCGGACATCTTAAGTGCTTTTAAACCACACTGTATCTGGTCTAAGTTAATTCAGTTGGGTTTGAGGATACACCTATAATAGTAAAAAAATAAAAGACAGACCAAGTTTGCCATGATTGCTGGCATTACTAAACCTTTGGCTTCTCTAGTGGAGCTCCGTCTTATGCTAACTACGAATCTCCCAGAAAATGTCCAAGCTGTGAAATAAGTGTGGCCACTCTGGGAAGGGGAAAAAGCTGGATGCAAAAGGTGCCATGTTATTTTCCATCAAAGCCACTATCAAGGCCCTTGCACACTTGTTTACTAAAACAAGCATAGCCAGCCTGTCTCTCCTTGGGTATTTTTCACTGTACCAGTCCCTCTTTACTAGACAAGAAGATCTAGAAGTTCAGTCCTGCAAAAGATAAATATCTGTGGCAAACCAGTGTTTCCTTTCTCTGTGTATTCCCTCATTCTATGTATAATGGGATAAACTGCAATGATTTTACCCTTTATTTGTACAGATAGGCAGACTGGACACTGTGATGCATATCCATCATGTGGCAATAGCCAAGTTATGTAGAAAACAGGTGAAAAACTAATCTCAGGAATATGGGAATACATTATCTTGAGGTCTTGAAAACTCAAGAGATGTGACCTAAGCTTACCATTTACCTTAGATGCAAAGAAAAGTCTGTGAGCACCTATTCACACACACAAAAAAAAAAAGTGGTCAAATAACATGATGCTTTTATGTTGGCCCTTTGTTGGACTGCACATAAAGATACGTTTGATAGAAAAAACAGGTACTATTGATCACAAGAGAACAAGAAAGGAGCACTTTACATCCAAGGACATTTGCCAGCAGTGTTACCTTGGATTAGAAAAAACAAATATTCACATATGGGGAAAACAGGTTCACTGGGAATACGCCAACAAAATGAAATTAAAACAGCAAGAGTAGGAAGCTTCAACAAATCACAGAGTGAGAAAAGGCAGCACCTTCTCATCTGTGAGGCTGCCATCTGGTGAAGATTTGTATCCCATTCCTTTGCCTGTCTTTAAAGCAACAAAAGATTTAGAAATGCTGAGTGAAAAAGCAAACAGACAATAATCACTGTCCCCACACAATGCAAGCAGTGCTTGTAGAAGCACTGCCCAAGACTCTCCTTGCTGAGAAAGGCTTCTGGAGGTGAGGGACCAGCTTCTGGGGAGGAAAGATTTGCTGTGGGGCTGCTCTGGGATAGTGGAATTTGTGTTCCTGAGCAGGGCCTGGGGGCACAACATTGCCCTTGTTTCACACATTTCTCTGCACATCACTAGGAGGCACAGTAATAGTCTAGTCCTAAACCATGGGCTGGAGTTCAGCTCAATGCTCTTGGAAAGAGGAGGGAGCAAGGGAGAGCATGGCATGTCAGGTAAGTACTAGATCCTGTCCTCTGCAGTGACAAAATGGTCCCAGCAAGCAGAAGAAAGTGGGAATGAATATTAAAATATTAATCAGCAGTCAGGTCTTTTTTTTTTAATGTTTCAAACACTCTTCTGTGAGATTTCTTACAAGTAGATCTAAAATAGAGCAAATCAAATTTAGATCTTGTGGAGGAAAAAAGAAGAGTAGATGATTTCCTTTCTAAGGTAAAACAGTATTGAAAATTAACTGTACAGTTTTAATATAAAGCAGAAAAATGCCAAGAAGAAGGACTGAAAGAAAACCTGTTGAAAGATGACTCAGACACCCCACTGATTGAACAAAGCAAATTTTGATTCAAGTTTCTGCTGCAGATGGGGCATACCAGATTGGGTCATATCCATGAACCCAAAAAGTGCTCGAGCCAAAAAGCCATTGTCTCCTCCATGGGTAAATGCCTTTTCCTGATAACTTCGCAGCAGAAGTCTTGGCTACCTTGAAGGCTAAGGCAATTCTTCTACAGAAACTGAGTAACATTAGCAAGAGAGCATTGTTTGACACATATAAACCAACGTTGCATAGGGGATGCTGGGTGTTTAACAATTTGAAACACATCTTTAATTTAGGTGCTAACTATCACAAAGTCTTCTTAGCACAAATATTTTTCATCTCTTCTGCTAATTCCAGACTTTCTGTTTCTTTGCTTTAGTTACTGAAAAACAATCTGCCTATTTATGATATTGTGATGTCCAGAACTGAAACCCAAAGTCTTCTGGTCCCAAAAAGTGACAAAAAAAGCAGGCATATATTTTCAATCCAAGGGTAAATAGCCTCATGTTTTACTAGTGGAGACATATAAAAAGGTTTTTCTGCCCATAATTCACTGTAAACTCCATTTATTTATTTTTTTTAGAGAAACTGAACAGTTCTAGTGTTAAAATTCGTATCAGTACTAAAGTAACGCAACTTCTTTTCCTGATGTGCCAGAGAGGACCTCTCTGTGCTTCAGTCTCAAAGAACTGCCATGGCCTCACCTGATGAATGCCTCTTAGAAGAGCTTGTCTGGTTTAAGCCAGAAAATTGCTTCTCTTGAGAATGCTCTGTGAAGAACACATCTACATGTGTACCAGCTTCTCAGCTGTAAAATCTATCAGATAATGTCATGGTGTTATATCATAATGTATTGTGAGGATAATTTCTCTACTGTTTTGAATTTGGATGGGTACTGATACAAAAACCATTATAGAAATTTAATCATAAAATAACTGAACTTGTTACTCTGCCATTCAGTGTTTACTATAAAATTTCTCTCTACCACTGAGTTTTCCATTGTTTCCATTTTTCCTCTTGCATTTGACCATACAGAATCAACTCTTGTCTGTCCTCTGCAGGCATTCTGATTTTCTCTCATTTTCCTGTTTGACTATTTCTCCCTTTCAAATTTCATGTTATCTGCAAATATCATTAACATTGCAGATTTCCTTTTTATTTGTAAAAAATGCAGGACAGACATACATGTCCTTGAAGAGGAACACATGAAATCATAACTTCTGATAAAAAAATTAACCCAGTTTGCAATATAACAGTGACTCAAAATATTTCTGTTACTGCATAGGAATCCTGGACATACATAAACTGTTGAGAGGAACAACAGAACTGGGTAGAGTACACAGACCCCTTTCTTACCTGGCAAAATCTGATTCAGTGAGTCTAAGCCAACGATAAACCCAGTCAAGCACATCTTGCTGACATCCACTGGAATTCTGGGGTTATACACTAACCATCTGTTGAAATGATTTCATTACGTAAGAATATTCAAAGTTTTAAGGGCATTAAATTTATCAGCACACATGTTCAAAGAATTTAAAGGCAGATATTCTGTAAATAATGTAAGCACTTCATTTATTTATCAAATCAAATGTATTTTGTTGAAGCTGGGTCTTCTATCAAAGCCTGTAACTCTTAGATACCAAACTAAGCACTGCAAATCCTATTTTGAAATGGACTTCAAAGGGCCTCTGTCTTGTGTCCCAAATTGGTAAGGCAGAACTAAGAGCACAAAACACAATTTGTTTCAAATGTTTGAAACTTCATATGTGACTTCAAAATATTATTTTAGATTTCTGATTCACAGTTTGTTGTTCCTGCATGATTTGTGTTGTCATTTGAATTCACAATGCAAGCTGACATAAGGAAACAAAAAGTTTTGGCTTAAAGTAAATTAGAGACAAAGATTATTTTGCTTCTTTTTCCACTACCTTAGTTGCACAAGTAAATCGTGTAGTTCTGACTTTTTTCCTCCTGTTTTTAACTAGGTGTCGTGGGTTTACCCAGGAAGGGTCAGTCTTTCAAGTGACCTATGGTGCAGGAAACATAATATAGTGTATGGGCTCATTTTGCAATGAAATAATAGTACAAAAATGTAAACTAGAATCTGCTCACAGAGCTGTACTGATCTTTGTAAATTGTGGGTGTATTTGACCTTTCTAGATATTTGTGACATCCTGTCATCTCACTCTGCACAATTAACTCTGAAGCAGTTCTAGATACAATGTCATCTGATGGCAATTAAATAAGATCAAACATTCAGAAAGTAATAGTGCACATGGATATCATGATAACCCTTATAATATATTCATTGCTATCTAATAAGCAGTGTAGAGAAAATAGAACAAAATTCTGAGAAAAAATACCTTGTTCTAACTCTGATACTGCTGCTCATGTCCTCTGTTTGATGCTCTTTTTTTAAGTACTGGATTATCAGTGCTTCAGGTTGAAAAAAATATGTTCATTTTAATTATTTCACAGTTATTTCAATTATGATCAAACAAGACAGAAGTGAGTTTAATTGCTTTAATGCTTCATATTTTAGAAGATTAGCTCTGAAAGCATCTAAATGCACATCATTTCCTGTTTTCCCCTTGCTCCCTGTGGAGAGGGAGTTATCTGCCAGCCTAGCCCAGCAATAAATTAAGGTAACCCCCTACTGTCACAACAGTTCTGAAGATTGCTTCTTCACCACATTGTTCCAGAAAGAGAGTAAACAGGTGCATTATGAGTGAAACAGGATATTTTAATAAATCATGAAAAACTGTATGTATTTCTCAAGTTGAACAAGGTTGTTCTTGAAGAATTTATCATCACAAACATCATAATTCTTGGCATACAGAAATATGTCTGCTTGCTCCTGGAACATAGAGCAACACAGAAGATAAAGTAAAATGTACAGTGGTATTACATGGCACAGACTTTGATCATTCCTTCTGCTCTGCTGTGGGTTCTTCTTAGGATTGGGCTGCTGTGAGCTGCCTTGGAGAACACCCTTTCCTGACACCAGCATGACAGCTACATACACATGCCTATCCTGGCATTCAAAGTACACAGCCCACCATCATCAGAGCTTTCTTCTTATTCTAGTGAACACAGGTGACGTGGTTGTGGTTGTTTCTCTTCCTGCTGGGAAGCTTCCATCAAGAATTTTAATTTCCAGATTAATTTTGTGTTACCGCAAAAAGAAACCTGAGATTCATGCTCTACCCGAAGGATCATTTTCCCTTCCCAGATCTGCAGGAGCTCTGGGTTCATCTTCCCCATGCACCCTTCTGCCATGCTGTTCCTCTGCCTCTTCTCGTGTTTGTTTAAGGATTTCCCATTGTGCTTTTTTTTATCTTGATAAGGCACCAAATCTCCTGGTTTAGACAATTCCTGTGTGACAGCTGCAGCTGGAGTACAGCTCTCTCTGGGGACTGTGCACCTCCCTTAGTTCTGGGCTGCCTCTCAGCCACCTCTGTCGATGCTTCCCTTCTGTCTCTTTCTTCTCAGCCATAAGCTGTTGAATTTCCCTGCCTCTTTCTGGTTAAAGCAGATTCAGCTTTATTTTCTGCCAATACAAAGAATGAGGTTGCCACTCTTACCAGATGCTCAATCTGTCCTTGAACCAAGGACACATGCTCAGAATTTCAATCATATGCAGGTTGATTTGACTTCTAAGGGGCATGAAAATGTGGACAAAACCAATAAATTATATCATCCTCCTGCTTTCTGTTTTGTTCTGGTGCTTTAACTAGTGATTTGGTGTAAATTATATTTCATTTGCTTTATTTACATGAGGCAAAGGATTTCATTGACAGGAGGAGATGTTTTGGTTAAGTTCATATTAAGCAAACATATTAACTATTAACTAATAGTACTTCATTTAATTTTTTCTTCCATTGAAAACAGTATTAAAGTAATAAAGGTCTCATGCAACAAAAATAATTTCTCCAGATTAGCCTTTTTCAATGATAAAATATTTTGACAACATGCTCAAAATTTTTCTTACACTTCAGGGACAGGCAACAGCTTCCTAATGAGGTAACTGCTTCTCCTGTATATTTTTAACAAATTCAGAAGATTGCTAATTGGTGCTCATACCTTCAAGAAAAGCAGGTAAGACAGTCAGCATGACTACAATCCAGTTAATTTAACACAGACAAATTCTCAATTAAATCCTCTATCAGCTTATCAATTAAAATATAAGTACTGGAACATAATTACAGCCAGGGATGATGAGTTTATAGAAAGCCAATCTTATGGACTCAATCCTATTTAATTAATTGATGAGGTCAAAATTTTCTTTGAAAAAAGATATCTGTGAGGATATATTTAGACTTTTATAGGGCATTTGACTTATGCATAACCACCTGATCATCTGATATAAAAATTAACACTATGTTTTATTAATATAGCACATAATAAGTGAACTAAAAAGTGGCCCACAAACCCCTAGAATTAGTCATGAAAGGGAAAGCACCATGGAACTCAAGTAATTTTAATATGATTCCTTAGGGTTAGCACTGGATTTTGGAATATAAGACATTTTCATACATGATTTTGAAATAAGGCTAAAGCAATCTTAGAACAATTACAGTGCACAAAAAGAGGTGGGATGATAAAGAGCAAAGATGGAAGAGTTATATAGAATGATCTGAAGCAATTCAGCATAGGAAACAATTAAGCCCACAAAATATTTTAATAAAATCACATTCACATTATTCCCATAGAAAGAAAAGTGCAAATCATGCCTACAGAGTGGAGGGTGTATTGGCAAAGTTGTGACTTAAAATGAACAAACTAGAGTTCAAATGGACAAACAAATGATAAACAGAATTATCATCATTAGTCTCAATGCTATAAAGACACAAGGAAGGTTTTTATATTCCTTCAGTGTATGAACCTGGGAAAACTTCAGTACATTTTTTGATAGCACTGAAATGGAAATGATGCTTCCAGTTCTGGTGCCCACATTAGGAACGTCATGGCATAAAACTGAAAAGACAAACATGAATGAATTAAAGCTATATTGCCTACCTTTTCAAGAAGACACCTACAAGGATGCTGAGTCATTGCAGGAAAACCAGGAAGCAGTGGAATACAGGTCAAGTTGAACACATTCAAATTGGAAACTCAACTAATTTTCAACTGCAAGAGTGATGAAGCACCAAGACCTTCAAATTAAGACAGAGTGCATCTTTGGAAGAAAGTCACAGACCTGTTACAGCCCTTGGTTCTATCAATTTATAATAGCTTAATGAATAACCTGTCGAAAGTAATAGGAAACCAGCTTGAAGCTCATTGTCATCTGAAGACACTTCCCATTGAGCTAAGGACCACAAAAAAAAACCCTGTGACATTTACAAAGTTTTTAAACCTTTAAAGTAGCACTTGAAATTAAAACAGACAGTTCCCTTCAGCTCAACCCATTCTTTTTCTTTCCTTGGGGCACTTATTTGCAAAGAGCTTTAAGGAAAGACCACAGTCAGACCACAGCATAAATGACACACAGACTCTATTCTGTGTATAACACAAATAGATGAGGCCAGATCCTCTATTAGCATAAATCATTGAAATCACTTTTTTTGGCTCTGTTTCACAGGAAAGGAGGAAATTCCCAAAAGCAGGGTTTTGACAGATATGATTTTCACATAACCTAGAAGAAGGATGAACATATTGTTCAAATAATTGCAAGATGATGCAAAAATATTTTGTGATGCTGTTCAAGAGGCTTGGAAAGGCTTTCCAGGTTAGAAAGTGTGAAAGAAGCTATGAAAAGTTTTAAAATGTGCAGAGGATCTATAAATTCAACCAAACAATTCAACTCAGTTTACTGCTTCTCACTTCTGTAAAGCTGAGATTACATCAGAAACATCCCACATCTGATGTTTAACGTGCACCTTAAAAAGTGCAGGAGTAAAATATCTTCTCAGCATTCCATTTTGGTCTATTTAATTCTTGCATAATTTGTTTATTCTAAGGAGGAACACTGTAAAGAACTAGAAAGGGTGAAAACCTAGTCTCTCCCTTCAGAAGATAACATTTCCTAGGAGAAATCAGCTGAAGCTCACATATCTTGTCACTAGGATGTTGCTCCAACAGCATTAGGCTATTAGAAATGAGTCACTGGCAATTCCAGAGAAACATGTAGGCTTGGGGGAAAAAAAGAACTACAAAAATGTAATCATGGTATTAAATCAGCTCAGTTGAGGATCCACACAAGCAGACTAGTGCACAACCTTGCTGAGAAAGCCATCCATTACGAATGCAGGGCAGTGCTTCCCAGCCTTGTTTCTCTCTCTTGTTTTCCCTGAGTTTTGAAAAATGACAGACAACAGCCTCATGGTCACTACACCAGCACCCTCAGGTGAATCCCAAAAACCTTCACAGGTTTGTAGAAAATCAGCCTTTCTGAGCAGTCTCTAGCCCATTTCTCCCCCCTCTTGGTTGCCATCTCCTTATGCCAAACCATGGCAGTACATGGAGAAGCCTGGGAGCAAGTTTGTCTGTGAATAGTGAGGAAAAATAGTTTTGAGAATTTCAGTTTCCTCCCCACTTTCTACCTTAGGCTCTTAGTCACCAACACCTCTTTTCCTAAATTTCCATCAGTAGCTGGCATATTTTTTTAATCTATTCTTACCATCTTTAATGTTCCCTGTTGGTTTTGGCTGTAGCTGGGTTTTGCCATTTATGACTTTGTACCTAAGTACCCAAGCAATGCTTTGCATTCTCCTTTTGTTGTTTTTCTTTATGGATGTCCACCTTTTCCCAGATCAAACCTTGGAGAAACCTTTCCTCAATCCAGCCTCCAAGGGAAATTAAACACATAGCTACATAAAGAATGTTGAAACAACAGATCATGTTCAGCAGACAGACACAAATACACAGACTAAAAAAGAAGCTTGGCTTTGCTGTTTTTTTAAACAGCCCTTTCAAGTCACCTTTACAGGGTTTAGCTGCAGGACCACAGAATTCAAATTAGGAAAAAGCATCTTTGCCAGACTTATTGAGAGCTGAGTCCATCTGTTTCAACACCCTCTGTCTAACAAGGGGTAACAGGAGATGTTCCAAAGACAGACAAGCCCACTAAGGGCAACCACAGGACAACACGAGCTTTGAGAAACCAGCTTCCTCCATCCAGACATATGAAGGCTGTCTTCTTTCTTGAAGTGTGTAGCTTTTTGTACTTTTTTTTTCCTACAGTCTTTTTTATTTTAATCACCTCTGATACATCAGGAGATTTTCTCATTATCTTTTATCCTTTTTTTGATCCTATTAAGCTTCTGGCAGCAATGATATCAAGACACGGTAGGGTTCAGAGGTTAATTGTGCCTTGTATTTAAAAAGTACTTCCCTTTTCCAATCTGTGTTCATTTTTAAATAATGCTAAAATGGAAACTGAAAAAAAATCTATAGCACAGTTTAAAATAAAAATGAAAGGAGAGAGAGAGAGAGTTAAATTATGACACTCAAATAATTCTTTCCTGTAAGCCCTGGGGGAAATTTGATGTCACTGAGAAGTTAATGTAAATTGCTACTGTTAAGGTTAGATTAGAAAGAAAATTTTAAAAATAAGTCATTTAATCAGTTCCTCAGCTGGTGTGAATCAGTTCAGTTCTTTGGGAGCTTTTGAGCCTGAAGTGATTTATATCACCTGAAGATCATGCCCTTTGATCTTTAAATATCTAATAATTTTTATGGATCTCCTGCAGCCTTCTTTTTTAAATCATAGTGTACAGAACCAGACCTTCTACTTCACCTGCAGCCTCACCTCCTGCTTCCTATGCCTCATCATTTTGTTCATAAATCCCAGAGTTAGATTTATCCCTATTTTGCAGATCCTGATTCAGTTTGTGATCCATTATAAGATCATCACCCAGTCAGTAACTCCACATGCTGTGTTTTTAATGCTCCCTTCCTGCCTACAAACACCCATCTCCCTCCATGTCTTGAGCACCTGAATTTACTAAATTTCATCTCACTGATTTCAAATCACTTATGCCACTAATCAAGACAATTTTGATTTATAATTGTTTCTCTCCCTTTCATTTTTCCTCCAGGAACTGCCTCCTGCCAGCCAGGGACTGTCTTTTTTAGCTCCAAACTCAGTTCTGCATCAAAATAATTTCATTCAAGCAATGTAACAAGTAGCACCACACTGGCATACTGTTGGCTATACAGCCACCTTAGGACTTGCTAACCAAAGCTCAAACCCAAAGATTTTGAGATTTAGTTTCCTCTCTCATAATATACATACCACTGCATTGTGTATTATAAACCTACTACATAATATGTTTTACTATTTGGCATGATTGGACTGGATGATCTCAAATGTCTTTTACAACTAAATTAAAAATTACCCCAGCTGAAACCAGCACAGCACATCATGTTTACATAAATGAATTATTCTGTATATATTTTCCTGTCTTACTGTAAATATCATAGAATCACAGAATAAGCTGAGTTGGAATGGACCCACAGGGATCATCAAGTCCTACTCCTAGCCCTGCACAGCTCCATCCCCAAGAGTCACACCGTGTGCCTGAGAGCATTGTCCAAACACTCTGAACTCTGCCAGGTTTGGTGCTGTGACCACTGCCCTGGGGAGCTGTTCCAGTGCCCAAACACCCTCTGGGTGAAAAACATTTTCTTATCCAACTTAAATCTCCCCTGACACATCTTCAGGCCATTTCCTCCAGTCCTGTCGCTGTTACCAGAGTGACGAGATCAGTGCCTGCGCCTCCTCTTCCCCTCCTGAGGAAGTTCCAGGCTGCAATGAGGTCTCCCCTCAGGCTCCTCCAGGCTGATCAGACCAAGTGCCCGCAGCCACTCCTCACATGGCTTCCCCTCAAGGCCCTTCACCATCTTTGTTGCCGTTCTTTGGACACCCTCTAATAGTTTAATATCTTTCTTGTATTGCGGTGCCAGAACTGTCCCCAGGACTTGAGGTGAATACATCATGCAATGTGTCAGTGCTTGCTTATGTGTAAGCCTGGATTCATGTGAAGGATGCTTCCATATGGAAGAAGATTATATTGCAGCTACACTCCTCTTTTCTGAAAGAAACAGTTTTATGCCTTCCATTTGCTTTTGACAGCTAATGAGTCAAAGGAGAATTGCTCAAAGCTGCTTGACTTATTCTAAAAAAAAAAAAGCCTTAAAAAGAACTGAGCACACACAGATCTCATTTCTGCCTAAACACTTTCCACTTGTTCAGGGAAAATGCAGAAATGGTTGACACACTCAGTAACAAAAGGTACAGTCTATTTTCAGTGTCAGACAGCCAGCACCAGAACTAATCTTGTGAACATATACTGTGCAATGTAGGCAGCAATTATTTCTTTCAGAAAGATTCAAGGAATACAAGTGCTATGCTGCTTTTCATTCTCTCCAAAAACTATTGGTTGTGCTCACCTACTGGGATTTATCTTACCACCCTTTCTCTTCAACACGCACTTGGAGAAGGAAATACATCCTATAAGTTTCTCTGTCAAGAACATACAGCTGATTCACCATTGGGCTCTCCACAGATGTAAACATTGCTATCTGTAAAATGTCACAGTGTTTGGCAGAAATTAGTTACTGTGCAAAGAGCAGCAACCTTCTCCTGACCCTACAGAAGGTCTGAAAATGATCCAGAGAGTAAAATACTTCAAAGAAGTAGCCGGGGCATAACCTGCTTCTTTCACCAGAAACATCAGTGCCCTATTCATCAGAATCAACCACTGATTAAGCTTGGGCAATCATCATTTGTGGAGTAAACACACATAAATAGCCATTTCCTATTAAGGCACACATATAAGAACATTTAAATTTGCAGCCAAAGCTGATTGCCTGTTGACAAAATTACAAAATACATCTGGGTTTTCCAAAATTTAGCCCATAATCTACTAAATACAGAGGTGGAGTGCTGTGATAGATGAGTAATGGCAGCAAAGGTGGTCAAAGGAATCTGAACCTGCATCAAGGCTTCATCCTATATCTCAAAGAAGTTAACAGAAAATAAGTCATGGCCTTTGCAGGACCTTAATAAAGGGTCCTGTTATTTGGAACAGAGGAGAAAAGAGGTGATTTTCCCTTTTTCCATAACACAAGAATCTGGTTGTAAATAAATGAGGCATGGGAGAGGTGGGGCATCCGTCCAGCTGCAGAGGTACCTCTGGCCTGTGATCAAAGTGCCGGAGTCCAGCTGTGATGCACTGGTATGGACCTGCCTCCAGGCTGACAGTGATGGGATAGATCAGCACTGGAGCTTTCTTTCATGACCATCAAATGCCATCCATAGTGGCTTAAAGTATTTCTTCCTATTATGAAAGTTAGAATCTCTATACCCAAAAGTGAATCTTTTGCTAAATTGCTGTCCATAGAAGTTCCTTTTCTGCCCAGGAAAGGGGTTGCTACTGCTTGGTTGGCTGTTCTTAACAGCAGCCAACATCAACACTACCCATTTTCGTTCACTTTCCCCATCACAGTAATGCTGCTGAGTCTTTTTATGGGCATTTCCAAGGATATAGTAGCATTGCAATATGTCACAGTGTCATCAAAGCAATAAAAAAACATGGCAGTACAAAGTGAAGGACCTCCCTTAATCCAAAGAATAAATATTTTCTGAGGAAAGCATCAATGTTTAAACAGAGAGTGTTTCAGTGACTGAGAGACCACGCAGATCAGCTTTGCAAGCCCTGTGTCAGATGCAAATTGATGTTAAATATCTGGTGGCAAAGAGCAAGAAAGATGGCAATTAATTCAGGAACTTGAGCTATGAGTAATTACATGCCTGAGACATGTTTAAGAGGTAACTGGCTGTGCCCAGCCAGCATCTTGCTGATCACCCTTTCTTGTTCAACAGCCACAAGCAAACTGGCACATCTATTATTTTTACTAAGACACTTCAAGTTGGTTGCTCATTAAGTTTTATAGTATTCTTTTGATGGCAGATGGTTCATAAATATCCTTAAAACATCATAATGATCATTTTACCCCCAAAATCTGACAGAGCAAGAAAAAAAAAAGAGTTCACAAAGGCACTTAATGGCACCATAAAGACACTTCTCCACATAGGGACCCCTGGGGACACTAATCTGCACCACTGTGAAACATTTTCGTGATTTGTTTTGGCCACTACAGTTACAGAGATTCCAAGAAACCTTTAAAAAGAAAAGATTTTGACCGCTCTGTGTTTATCAGGAGGCATTCAGGACTTACAAGCTCACCAGAAGAGGAGAGCTGGCAAAAAGCACCATTCTTTTCTCATCTACTGTAACACCTAGAACACATCAGGCATTTTTAAAAAGTAAAGCGATGTTTCAGAAGGAGGGGAAAAAAAAGATGCAACGTTAAATACCCACCTTCTTAATAACAATTTGCATTTCAGCTTGTCAAAAAATGGCTTGAAATAATCTAGTCTCTTTCATGTAATTCGGGCAATTATCAAAATAACGCCACTTACTTGTAGTGTACTTCAGTTACTTCACTTGGTAACACACTTCAGATACTCATGATTATACAGAAGGAAGATCCTAGACACAAGTAAATGCAGGTTATCTTTTAAAGGGAGACATACAGGAAGACTCTGAAAGAAAGATTCAGTTGTCTACATCATCTAAAGAAACGCAAGGCAGCCACCCAGCTCGATTTTCCCAGGTGGAGAAGCAGCGCCTGGAGCCGCTGAATTCGGGACTCGCAGCCGCTGCTGCTGCGCTGTCTCTGCTGCCTTGTCCCTTTCCCCACCTGCTGGTCACGCCGGAAAGAAGCACAGCACTCTGCAACAGGAAAATATCCAACTCAAGTGACTGTCCTCACCCCGAGGTACTTCCACGGGCCACTAATAAAATTGTTCTGCTATTTTTTTTTACTGTTAATAGTGAGATTAGAATGTCCAATGAGATTTCCCAGTAAAACAACCATGAAAAAAGTGCAAAATACCTGTTCATTAAATCTTTTCAGAAAAGAGAATAATTCTTTCACTTGAATCTTAGATTCAAGATTCTGCTTAGATTCCAAATACAAGAAACAATATGGCTGCTGGGTTAAACTCAGTAATTATGTTCACAGCACTGTCAGATCACAGATAACAAGTGATGTGTTCACTATGGGATTTAAAGGCACTGAAATAATCTGCCAAAACAAACATTAAATAAAAAGAAAACAAACAAAAAAGCAAAAAAAANAAAAAAAAAAAAAAAAAAAAAATCAACAAACAAAACCCAAAAGCAAACCTAAAATTATTATGTCTACACTGTTCCATACCTTAACAGAGATAAGGACAGCAATGTCTGTACCAGACAGATTTCCTCATAATGCACCAAAGGGCAGTGAAGATACACCATGGTGGTGGAAAGTAAAAGCACTGCTCCTAGGAAGGCTACACAGTCAAAGGAAAGAAAAAAGCATGATGTACTGGCAAAAGACAGACAACTTGAAAAATCTCTTTTCTCTCAATATTTTATACCTCTGAAAAGGGCAAGCAATTTTCCCTTCTTCTCCCAGCTCCATTTTTTTCCACTGGATTAAAAACTACTAACACAAAACAAAAAAAAGGCAAATTAAAGCAAAAAGGCTCTAATCTCACAGCAGTTGAATCTCTGTGTACATCCCACTCACAATATAAATTAAGAGTGAGGGCACTTTCCTTATTGCTACTACAGCAAACCAAAGAGCAAAGTACTCAAAATTCAGGGCAGGCTTTCCAGGAGAAGACTGTTTGCATTTTGTGTCTGTGTCTGGCCAGCTGTCAGACAAGACTGACTGGCAGCTTGAACGAGGGTGTTCTCACAGCTTCGGCAGCCAAGTCCTGCTCCCTGGGCATCCATCCACAACCCCCCATTTCTGAGAAAGACTGGATGCAGAGCTGTGAGCCGAGCACCGGGGGCTCAAAGAGAAATTAATGCAGGTGGAACCACTGATCTCTGAACAAAAATTTGCCGCTCCTGCCACAAAGGCATCCGAAGCTGCACTCACCTATTCAGAGCTGGTAAAACCTGTTACAATGAAAGTGCAGAGGGAAGAGAGGAGCTGAGTTGCAATTGCTGAGCAGTTTTCAGCTAGTAGTATTGTACTATCACCCAGCTGGAACTGGCCTAAAGCAGTGCTTATGAGATGGCAAATGAGCACTAACACTCAGGAACAAGTAAGAGTGTTCACTGAAAGCTGCTCACAGCATGTGAAGCCCAGCCATGAAACCACTGCCACATAAACCCAGTGTTACCGCACCAGGCTCCCACCAGAGAAATGTGCCAACACCTCAGAGAAACATCCTAACATGCTACTCACAGTTCCAGCACAACACAAGAGCAGAAAATCTTGATTGTGAAAACTATTCCTCGTGATAACATGTCGGTATTACACTCTGTGTGAATTCCCAATTAATTGCAATTTTTGTATGAAAATACACTTTCAGTGATATAAACAGAAGTAACCAGCAATAACAAAACATATTGTCTGGCATCAGTTGATGCCAAATGTTTAGACATTTTAGTGGATACCTGCCTCAGTATTTGTTTTAGCTGTCACTTGGTAGGATTGTTACAGATTTTATATTTCATCTCTGTTGATTCTCAAATATCTACCATTACTATGTCCTAAGGAAAGCTATTGATTGCTCACTCTTGTGTATTTTCTATAAATAAAGCTAGATTCCAGCTCATAAAAACATGATAAGATCTCTAAAGATAGAGTTAAGGGGGATGTACCTTACCAGGCTTGAGAGTTGAGCCTGTGCAACACCTCAAGAAGTTCAACAAACAGAAACTATTCAAACTATCATTTAAAACTTTAAATCTGAACAAACAAGCCCCAAAACCCATAAGAAATGTCTTAATGTTATTACAAAGCATACTCAGAAACCTGTATTTACTGTCAGCAAGCTGTAAAACTTCCTCTAGAAATTGCTCTAAATCTGGGCTAATAATTGAAGTACTGACAGTAATATTGTAAACAGACAATCCAAGTAATACACACAGAGATTTTCTGGTTTCAGATGTATAAAAAAATCAACTGTTCTGAGGCTATACATATATATTCCATAAGTAACAATATAGTCTTGAAATTTGTTGTCAGTTTAGGGATGAACAAATAAATACAGTCCTTTACTGACGTTTAAGGGAGAAGGCAAACACATATTTCTTTGTTATTTAATTCAGAGTATTTCTACAGCTTTAATGAAACTGTAGCTAATCTACAGGCAGATAGTCTCTAAATACCAGAATTTTTGATTGCAATATGACACCTGAAGTCTCTTTATACTCTCACTTGCATGAGATAACTACACAGCAAGTATTTAGCCTCTGTAAAATAGGCTTCAAATAAAGCTAAATTAACTAATGGGTAGTGATGGTAAAAAACTAAGGAGCATAATGACAGCATCACGTGAACAAATTGAGACTTTATGCTTGAATTCCTTGTGGATCAAGAGCTTTTTTATCAAGAGTTGAGCTGATTCTTACTCCACATCGTATTTCATCCATTGCCAAAGCTGGATTAATGCCATTTTAAGGCTGTGGATCACACAGGAAGCAACAGGATAGAGGATTTACATAAAATAGAGGCATTTTATGCTTTCTGCAGTTTCCTTCACATATGAATGCAGAATTATATAAGGTTGGCATTTGGATGCAAAAATGTTCTCTTGCCACTTCTGCAAACACCAGGGAAGTTTCTGTGATTATAGGAGATTTGCTGGCTGGCTCACCACCTGCAGGGATGCCACATGTGGAGGGGAACAGCCATCACACATCTGTGACAGCGTTGAATGCTGGGGAGTCCAGAAACAAAGAGCAGGCAGTGTGCTGCAGTAGCAATATCTATTCTAGTTATCATAGCATTGCACAAATAATTAAAAAGTAGTTTTAAAACTCACTAGTCTTACCATGTGTGTTTGCAGCTTCAATGAGTCAGGCACATATTTCATTCCCCTTTTATTAGAAGAAGAAAAACCCTCAAAACCAACCTTCTACCAGCTTAACCCTGACTTCCTCCAAGCCCATCTAAAAGGCTCCACAGGTGAACTCAGGAAATCACTCTTTTCAAGCCAAACACATCCTACACAAAGGTATCAGGGTAGCCACCAATGACTGGAAAATAACTGAAATTCTGTTTTTCCTCTTTGCACCATTTGGAAATAATCTCCATCTGGACACAGTATGAACTTAATTTTACAGGGGCCTCCTTCTCGTCAACAAACATATCAGTATGTTTATGACAATAAATAAGCATCCTGAGGAACTCTTCTTACTCTGCACATAGCCAAATGAAGGCTAACTCAGGCATCATCATCCTTTCATTGTGTGCAAGTTCATACAATTTCCTGGCTTTTCTTGACTCTTGCCTTCTCAATAAGCAAAACGTGTTTCTGATTCTTACAACAGTAACTGCCCTGTCAGCTGTGCTCCCTTTCAGTGCTGTCCTGCTTCATGGGAGCTGCAGTTTCCCCAGCTTACTCTATTCCTTCCCTTAGTCCATAACCTTCACTGAAATACATCCAACATGCCCCTTAGTGCAATTCACCTCAAGAGCTCTTTTTTTTTTTTTTTTTTTTTTTTTGGAAATGTGCAAATTCTGTGCTGTCTGTAACTCAGCACTGATTAGGGCTGAACTCAGGGTGTGATACACAAGACAGCACTGCAGACCAGAGCTATCGGGGAAGGCTCAGAGCTCACCACAGCTCCTGACAGTGGCAGGCCAGGTACCTGTACTACTTAGCAAGTTGGATAATGTGGTACATGATCCATGAGCAATGGATCCTGCTTCCTTCAGGATCAGAAACAAAATGTAAAGGAAGAAGGGAAAACCTTCAGTCAGTTCTTTGCTCCCATCCTGCCATTAGAGTTAGACCCTGTTTCGTCTTCATGCAATGAACTGCAACCTGTTGCTCAAAGTTGGAGTGGGAGAAAAGTGGATTTTGGAACTGTTTTGTTCCAAAAAAAGTGTTTCCAGTGTCATCTTTAATTTTTCCTCTGCTTTCTATTCAATGATTTCCTTACTTTCTTCTTCAGATTCCCTGAGCTCTTATAGAGTTCTCACATGGCTTATTCACTCTTACCCCTAGATCTCCCCTGCAGCCCCTTCCTGTGTCATTGCTCCCACTTCTGTAGTGTGAAGAATTCCCCAT
>VZTJ01001041.1:0-12562 GCA_013397795.1 Orthonyx spaldingii
TCCCCCTGGCCCACCTGCATCCCTGCATCCCACAGGCCTGGCTGCATCCCTTCCACCAGGCAGCATCCCCTCGACCCACCTGCATCCCTTCCACGGGGCTGCATCCCCTGGGCCTGTCTGAATCCCCTTCCCTGAGCTGCCTCCCCCTGGCCCACCTGCATCCCTTCCACCAGGCTCCAGCCGTCCCAGCTGGCTGCATCCTCCTGGCCCACCTGCATCCCTTCTCCCCTCCTCATCCCCTCCACTCCACCTGCATCCCTCCCACCAGGCAGCATCCCCCCAGCCCCGTTGCCTCCTCCCTCCTCACTCCTTCCTCTGACTGGGGTGAATTTAGGGTTGGTGGGAGCTCAGTGGGCTGGGCTGGGCAGGGAATGGCCAGGGATTCCCAGGGCTGAGTGGGATCCCTGCAGCTGGCACAGAGCGAGGAGAAGCGAGGCCGTGACCCTGGGGAGACGCCGGCGGGGCCGTGCTGCTGCTGTGGGGGTGGCTGACGCGGAGCTGGGGCTGTGGGTGGGGGGATTTCAGAGCCTCATCCCGCTCAGGCCTTTTGGCTGGTCCTGGAGTCCCCCTGTGGGGCAGCTGTTGGCTCTGGACCATGACTGGAATCCCCTGTCCTGCTGTTTTTACTCCTGAAGTTCCTGGGTGCTGTGGGGACAAGTGGGGCATCACCACGTCACTGCTGTGCCGCTCATGGGGGAGATCCCGGGTTTGGGGTGCAGCTCCCTGCTCTGCATCCCAACCTGTGCTCATTCCCGCTCCCATCCTGTCCTCCCTTTCCTTGATCCGAGCCCTGTCCCATCCCAACTCTCTGTGTGAGGGGCTGGGAGCTGTTGGTCCTGGAGCAACTTCAGGAGAGGAACAACAGTGGTTTTGGGGTGGGCTGGAGACTTTTTGGGGTCCAAATCCCCAGGAGAACCTGCCAGGAGGTGCAGGACTCCAGGAGCTCATCCCACGTGTAGTGATGGCCTTGTTGAGGTCGGCACTGAGGATTCCCCCCTGTCCGCATCCCTTGGACACGGAGGGGAGCAGGGGAGTGTGGGGAAGCCATCCTGGTGGGATGCTCCCTCCCAGTGTCCTGGTGCTGCTAGGGCAGCTCAGTGGGGGCTGCATGAAGGGTTTGGAGGTGGTCAGGGGATTTTATCCCACAACTGCTCACAGGGAACACCTCTCCAGCCCCTATGGGTCCCTCAGTGCCAGCCCCAGGGAGCCCTGGCCTTGCCATCCCTAAAACACCCCCAAACTGGGAGCTTGGGATGTTCCAGCCAAGGACATCCCTGCTGACACTCTCCGGCTGTTTTTCACCTCAAAACCAGGGTGATTCCCACAAGGGGAGTGAATCCAGGGCCAGATTCCCGCTGCCAGCCCTGGACTGGCTCCTGGTGTTGTCCTGGGTTGCCACCAGTGCCAGCGGGAGCTGAGCTCGGCCCTGAGTCCCCAAGCCCCCGAGTGTCGGTGTCCCTGAGGCCCTGCTGCCACCGCCACGTCCCAAGGACGTGACACAGACTCCGAGGCCTTGCTCAGCTCCTCTTCCCTTCCCGTCTGGTGGCAGCAGAGCCGGGCCAGGCACTGCCAGGGCCGAGGGAACGGCGGCTGGGATGTGGCACTGGGAGGGCACTGGAGACAGCGCCCAACCCTTGTGTCAGCACGAGCCTGGAATAAAATGGGTGAATCCATGTTTTTCATAGGCTAAACCCTGATTTTGCTGGATTAATACAAGTTTTTCCTTTCTTTTTTTTTTGTTTTAAGCCACCCTAAGGTAGACGTGAGCTCCCATCCTCGTGCATCCCGCTGTGCAGTGTTTTTGGGGATGGGTCCCATGGCTGCAGCCTGGCTCCAGTGGCAATCCTTAGAGCTGGGAGGCTTTTTGGGTCTTGCTTGTGCCTTGGGAGAGGCTTCAGTGGTGGCTGGGATAAAACACCTGGAGCGGGAATCCAGGCTGGTTTGCTTCCTATGGGGCGGCATCCAGAGGGATCTGAGCGTTCATCCCTCGGCCCTGCTGGGCTCTGGGGTTTGATCCCTCTCCCAGTGTGGCAGTCGGGCTTTGTGGCTCTAAGTCTGGGGGCTGGGGTGTGAATGTGGATGGGGAGTGCTGCGTTTGGTGGGATTTGGGAACAGCAGAAGGAAAATTTGCTCAGAGCTGGGCGACGTTCCCGGCTCTCCCGTGGCACCAGGATTCTGTCTGTGGGGTTAAACCCCATCCCAATGGCAAAATGTGGGGCAGGGCTCCCAGGAACCCGTGGATGGCTCCAAGGAAAACCCAGGGATCAACAATTCCCTCTCCCCGGGCTGCTGTGCTCCTGCCAGGAACGGGAAACTCTCCCAGGACACTTTTGGCTGCTATGTGAACAGTGTGGGTGAGGATGGGAAGAGGCGCTGTGGCCATTCCCAAACCTCCACAGGCTGTGGAGAGGCTGTCCCAGCACTGGGATTTGTCCAGGGAAGCTGTGGCTGCCCCTGGATCCCTGGCAGTGTCCAAGCCCAGGCTGGACAGGGCTTGGAGCAGCCTGGGACAGTGGGAGGTGTCCCTGCCCAGGGGGTGGAACGAGATGAGATTTAAGGTCCTTCCAACCAAACCATTCCATGATTTTCTGGTTCTCACTGCCTGAACGTGCGGATTCTCTGGTGTCTCACACCACGGATGAGCACAGGGCACCTCTCCCAGGGCTGGATCCTCCCGGGATGCTGGATGGAAACATTTCGGCTCCTGCATTCCTGACAAAATCCCCAGGGACCATTCAGCATCTCCTGAAATAAAGGATGTGCAGAGCCAGAGACATCTCATGAGCCCAGCAGGGCCTTGGGAGAGGCCTGAGAGGGAAAATAGAACCGTGGCGAGGAATTCCCCGGCCCCAGGCTGCTCCAGGTGCCTCTGGAATAACGAACCCTTCAGTGGGAGCCGGGGAAGTCGCTCCGGCCATGTCTCTGCTTCATGGAAAAGAATATTCAGGGGGTGCAGGGGAACCTCTCACTTCATGGATGGGATGGGATGGGATGGGATGGGATGGGATGGGATGGGATGGGATNNNNGTGGGATGGGGTGGGATGGCCATTCCCGGTGGCTCACCGGCTGCCAGGTGGATGAACTTCCCCCTCCGGGATTTTCCGCCGCCCGTCCCGGTCTCCAGGCAGGGCCGGTGCTGTCGCCAGCCCCGCTGACGTCAAGGATCCCATTCCAGGGGGGAACCGCCGCCCTCCCGCTCCTTGGAGACCGGCTCGGAGCCTGCTGGGCGTGCGGGAGCCGCCGCTCGCGGCCGTGCTGGGTTTGGGATGAGCCGAGGGGAAATTCCTGCTCGTGGGGATGGGAAGGGGATGGAAACCCGGCTCCAGCCCCGGGTGATCCCAGCCCCTCGCCCTGCCGGGGTCACCCAGGGTCCCGCGGAGTGACGTGCGGTGGGGACATCGCTCCTGTGCCAGCACCCGCCCCCGGGGCTGCAGGGACGCTGTTTTCCAAGGATTTGGGGGGTCCCAGGAGCTGCTGGAGCCTCCAGAGGGAGGGGAATCCTCGTGGTTTCCCTCCTTTCTATCGGAGCACTGCCCCTGCTTTCCCCTTCCAGTGCTGGAGCAGCGAGAGGCGCTGGGGAAAGGTGGGAAAACAACCCCGGCGCCACAGGAAAGGGTTTGGGTCCCCTCCAGCAGCAAATTCCAACCGCAGGAAAAGGGGGGGAACCGCGGGACTCCGACCCCTCCGCTTGTGCCCCCTGCCCTCTGCCAGGTGGGGAAACTGAGGCACGGAGGAGCGGGGGGAGGTTGTGCCACAGCAGGAACGCAGCGTTTCCCACATTTCCTGCAGGATTTCCCACATTTCCTGCAGCATTTCCCACATTTCCCACAACGTTTCTCACATTTCCCATATTTTCCACGTTTCCCACATTCCCCTCAGCATTTCCCACATTTCCCGCAGCATTTCCTACGGCATTTCCCACATTTGCTCCATGCCGGGCTGAGCAGGAGCCGGAGCCGCTCGGCACCCCGGGATGGGATTTTCCCCGCGGGATGGGGCCGTCTCCGTCCCTCCCTTTTCCATCCCCAGCAAAACACCGAGTAACGTTTGGATTTCCCAGGGGGATTTTTGGGTTCGTTTTGCCCTGGCTGGAGCAGATCCACGGACCAGAGCACCTTTTGGGCCACCAACGACCCCTCCCGTCACTCAAGAACTGTGAGGGTGCATTTCCTCCACCTGGAAATTAAAATTCCTCAATTTCCCCCACTCTTTCCCCATTCCCAGCTCACCTCTGCGGGGTGGCGCTGGGGGCTGCCCCGTCCCCAGCTCTGTTCCCACCCCAGGACCCTGATTTTGGCACCGCTGATGCCGCGGGGGCTCAGGCATCACCTTTATTCCCTTGGGGATCCCACCTGGAGAGGCAGAATGGAGAACGAGCTGGGGGGGGCGGGTGCGGATTTTTTAGGAATTCCTTTTCCTGGCGTTTTGCTGCAGCCGTGTCCGTGCAAGGGCGTTTTTTGGGAGGCAGGAGCTGCCTCTGGGTGTGCTCGAGGTGCCTGGGGCTGCTTCTGCTCCAAGAGCCCGGAGCGGGTTTGGGGTGCGAGATCCAGGCTGATCCTTAAACCTTTGATTGTTTTGGGAGTGTTTTTCCTTAAAAAGCAGCGCTGGGTGCAGGGCAGGGCTCTGCAGAGCTCAGGGGGTCCCTGCAGCCCCCCAGGTCAGGCTTTGCTGGTCCCGCCTCACTCGTGGGGGTTCATTTTCAGGAATTAATCTCCGTAGCCAGGCTGGGGCTGGGGAGAAGCTGCCGGGGGAGGTGACACCCCCGTCCCCAGCTCCTGGCTGGGCTGTCATCCCCCCGCGCGCTGATTTTGGGGTGATGCCAACCCCTGTGGCCGTCACCGAGGAAAAGGAGCGGGAGAGATGGGGAAGCTCCCAAATCCCGCAGCGGGGTTTTCCCCTCGTGTCTCCATCCCAAACCATCCCGGTTTTTCTCTTTTTTGGGCTGTGCGGGAGCAGAGGCACAGCACCATCTAGCGCTGCCGCCGCCGGGAATCACCCGGCTGGGAAAGCAGGAATTCCCGGCCCTGCTCCGCGTTCCCGGGAAAGGAGGGCAGGAGCTCCGCAGCTTTATTTTGGGAGCGGCCGGGCTGCGGCTGGGAACCGGGGGATTTGGGGGATTTGGGGGGATGGTCAGGAGGGATGGGGGTACAACGGAGCAGAGGAGGGGATGGCTCTGGAAGGAGGGAGGAAGATTTGGGGTGGTGAGGGGGGAACGAGGAGAAAACGCCACATTCCAGCCTTGGGATGTGATGCTGTGACCGGACCCCTTGTGGGGTTTTTGTGGGGTAAGAGAGGGGAGTGTGGGGGGTCCTTGGCACTGAACCTGGGTGTAAGAGAGGGGAGTCTGGCCTGTGGGCGTCCCCTGGCACTGAGGCTGGGAATAAAAGTGGGAAAAGTGTCCCGGGGATGGCTGGGCAGCGCTGGGAAGGGGCAGTGCTTGTAGGAAAAGTGGTCCCTGTCCCCTCTGTCCTCCTCACACCCTCCCGGGGAGGAGTCCAACCCCTGAGGGAGACCCCAGTGCTGGGCTGGGGATGCAGGAGCTGAGAAAATGCGGGTTTTTTTGAGGAAAATCCCTCTCGGACACCAAAGCTCGACGCTCCTGGCTGCAGGAGCTTGGCAGGGGCGTTTTGGGGCAGAGTTTTGAGCGCTGGGATGGGGCAGAGCGAGAGCTGAGCCCCGGCTGCCAGCGGGGGGTCCCAGGAGGGTTTTCCCTTCTCTTCCAGAGCAAACTGGTGAAGTATTTCAGCCGGCAGCTGTCGTGCAAGAGGAAGGTGGCCCTGCAGGAGCGCAACGCCAAACTGGAGGGCTTCCCCCAGCTCCTGCACTGGTTCCGCATCGTCGACATCCGCAAGGAGGTGATGGAGGTAAGGGCTGGCCCTTCCCACCCGCCAGAGGAAGGGTTTGCCCAGGATTTTGGGGATTTTTGACCCCACCCAGCAGTGAGGACGCCCCACTGCTGTTCCCAGGGAAGGATGTGGGACATCCCCAGGTCCCCATCAGTGTCCTCCTGCCACCTCCTGGGCTCCTGCAGGGCATGGGTGGCACCCAGAGATGATCCCAGCTCCGGGGAAAAGGGAATTCTGTGAGGAAGCTGCCAGTCCTGCACGTGCCCAAGGCAGGGATGGGTTTTCCTGGTGCTCCCGGGCATTGATTCATCAACATGTCCTGAGTCTGGGTATTCCTGGGTCTGGATATGCCTGAAACTGTGGAAAAACTGGAGATAAAGCTCAAGTTCCTTCAGATTTTCTTGGAGATCCAGGTGGAAAATGAATGGTTTTGGGTCTGGGACCTGAAGAAAATGGATTCTCACTGGTGGGCCCGGAGGTTTAGAGGATGTTCCAGGGGAGTTTATTCTTCCTCCCTCATTCCCAGCCCATTCCTCCCTCATTCCTGGCCCATTCCTCCCTCAGGAAATCGCCCCCGGGCAGCTGAGCCTGGAGGATCTGTTGGACATGACCGATGACCAGGTCTGTGCCACCGTGGAGAAGTTTGGGGCCAACAGCGAGGAGTGTGCCCGGCTGAACGCCTCCCTGTCCTGCCTGCGCAGCGTCCACAAGTCCGGTGAGTCCCCTCTGTCCCCTCGGGCTGGCCGGGGGGGGGTGGCACGGTCCTGTTGTGGTGGCACCGGGACATTGGCAGAGCTCCTGCATCCCTGGGGCTGCCTGGGAACCCATTTCCTGCAGGGAAAACCTTAGAGCTGCACAGGAAGAAAGATTTGGGGGTGCTGTGGGTGAGAACTGGGACCCCAAACCCCGCTGTCCTGGGCTGATCCTCCAGCAGGGGCTGCAGGAAAGGAGGAGGGGATTCTGCCCCTCTGCCCCCTCAGGTGATTCCCCACCTGCAGAGCTGCCCCAGCCCTGGGGCCCAGCACAGGAGGGACCTGGAGCTGCTGGAGAGAGCCCAGAGGAGGCCACGGAGATGCTCCAGGGCTGGAGCCCCTCTGCTCTGGAGCCAGGCTGGGAGAGCTGGAGATGCTCACCTGGAGAGGAGAAGGCTCCAGGGAGAGCTCAGAGCCCCTTGCAGGGCCTAAAGGGGCTCCAGGAGAGCTGGAGAGGGACTGGGGCCAAGGGCTGGAGGGACAGGACACAGGGAATGGCTTCCCAGTGCCAGAGGGCAGGGATGGATGGGAGATTGGGAAGGAATTGTTCCCTGGGAGGGTGGGGAGGCCCTGGCACAGGGTGCCCAGAGAAGCTGTGGCTGCCCCTGGATCCCTGGCAGTGTCCAAGGCCAGGCTGGACATTGGGGCTTGGAGCAGCCTGGGACAGTGGGAGGTGTCCCTGCCATGGCAGGGGTGGGATGAGAGGAAGGCCCCTCCAAATCCAACCCATTCCATGACTCTTAGGGGGTCCCCCTGACCCCCCGCTCCTGCAGGGGCTCAGCCAGGAGGCTCCGGGCAAAGCCCTGACACCCCGCAGCTCCAGCATCGCTCCCGGCTGGCTCAGAGCGGAGCCCCCCGTTCCCAGACCCCTCCCCGGGCTGGGTGTGCGGCTGCCGGGGCTGCGCCGTGCGGGCTGCGCGGGGCCCCGGGCGGTGGCAGCAGAGCTCCGCGGTTCCGCCGCTGTTCCATTCCTATTCCATCGCTGTTCCATCGCTGTTCCATCGCCGCTCGGAGCCGCTCCGGCCGCAGCTGCGGGGGCAGAGCGGGGCCGGGGCCGCCCCTGCCCGGGGAGGGCCCGGGGGACGCGGCGGGGGCTGGGCAGGGTCCGGCTGTGCTGGCGCCGTGTCCCAGCCGAGCCTCGATGGGTCACAACAGAATCGGTTGGGTTGGAAAAGATCCTTTAAGAGCGAGTCCCCAGCACTCCCAACGCCACCAAAGCATGTCCCCAAGTGTCACATCCACATGGCTTTAAATCCCANGCCGCCCCTGCCCGGGGAGGGCCCGGGGGACGCGGCGGGGGCTGGGCAGGGTCCGGCTGTGCTGGCGCCGTGTCCCAGCCGAGCCTCGATGGGTCACAACAGAATCGGTTGGGTTGGAAAAGATCCTTTAAGAGCGAGTCCCCAGCACTCCCAACGCCACCAAAGCATGTCCCCAAGTGTCACATCCACATGGCTTTAAATCCCACCGGGAATGGGGGATCCAGCACTGCCCTGGGCAGCTGTGCCAGGGCTGGACAGCCCCTTCCAGGAAGAAATGTTCCCAGTATCCACCCTGCCCCTCCCCTGGCCCAGCCTGAGGCCGTTCCCTCTCCTCCTGTCCCTGCTCCCTGGGAGCAGAGCCCGACCCCCCCGGCTGCCCCTCCTGTCAGGGAGTTGTGCAGAGCCACAAGGGCCCCCTGAGCCTCCTTTTCTCCAGGCTGAGCCCCTTTCCCAGCTCCCTCAGCCGCTCCTGGGGCTCCAGCCCCTTCCATGCTCCGTTCCCTTCCCTGGACACGCTCCAGCCCCTCTGGCACAGCCCATCCCCAAGGATGGTACCACAGCTCGGGGGAGCTCTGGGGCAGCAGCAAACCCCTGCGATTTGCGGATCCCAGACCCCTCTGCCTGGGTCCTGTCCCCTCCAGAGGGGCTCCTCTGACACAGCTGCATCCCAGGGCTCAGGAGGCCGGGAATGAGCCCTGCTGGGATCCCATCTCTGTTTTGTGTGGAGCAGCCCTTGGGGACAGCAGGGGACAGTGACACGGTTTCCATGGGGGCAGCCTGGTGGGACCAGCGGTGTCCCCAGAGCACGGAACGTCCCAGGGAGGGACCCCAGCTCCTCCCTGCAGAGACCTTGGCCACATCCCCCGGTTCTGCCCTCCAGGCTCCCCCCATGGCACAGAGCGGCAGTGCCACGCCGGGGCTGGCTGTGCCCAGCCTGCCATTCCCAACGGAGCATCCCACCAAATCCAGCTCCCCAAATCCAGCTCCTGCCCTCCTTCCCTTTGGCATTTCCATGAAGTCTCCCTGCTGTTTGGGGAAGGGCGGCCGTGTCCCCTGGGAAGGCTCTGGGCTGCTCTTTGTTTAAACACCTCTGACTTTTAAAGGCTGCTCCAAACAAATCCCGCTCTCCCCCTCTGCCCCCTCGGCCCAGGGAATTCCCTGCTTTGGAAAATCCGCCTTGGCCTTTGGCTCAGCAGCTGCAGGGAAGTTGCTCCAGCTCCTCCGGAGTTTTCCAGCTGCTGGAGGTGGAGGCACCGGGGTTCTGTGGGATGCTGCTGCTCCATTTGCTCCTTAATGGGGCAGCTGATGGGGCTGCCAGCATTCCCGCTGCTCCCTTGGATCCCAGCGGGACGGAGCCTCCCGCCAGCCAGGCGTGGAGTGTTTGTCTTTCCCGGCGCTCCATTTCCCTCCATCCATCATCCCGCTGCCGGGAGCCGCGGCTCTGTGCCCTCGGCACTGCCGGGAGGCTGCCCTGGCTGTTCCTGCTGGGGCTGGGGGATCGGGATCCTTGGAATCCCCAGCTGCTGTGGGTCTGTGCCCTGCTGGGGCTGCCCCATGGATGACACAAGCCTTGGGGACAGGGAGGTGACAGGCAGAGTCCTGAGTGATGCAGGAGCTCCCAGGCAGTGGAGGAGACCAAATCTCCCTGAATTTCTGAGAATTTGGGTGCGGGAAGCTCCGTCTGGGTGGCAGATGGGCTCCCTGTTGCTGCCTCTGCCGAGTCACGGCTCCATCTCAGGAACTCCCCCTCTGTTTGTCCCGTGGGAGAGCAGGAGCAGACTCCCTGCCCCTCTCCTGCCCACAGGGAGCTGGGAACAGCGGGAATTCCGGCCAGGGCAGGGCTGAATGTTTCCTGGATGCCTTGGGCTGAGCGTGGGTGGTGGGAGCAGATCATCCCACCCAGCCAGGCCGGCTCCGAGATTCCCCATGATCCAGGCAGTGTTTTGGTGGGATGTGGGATTGGGATGGGCACAGCAGCACTGCTGGGACCTTGGGAATGTCCCCTGGGCTCTTGGGGAATGGGCAGTGACGGGGTTGTGGCTTTGGGGTGCTCTAAGGGGATGCTGTGCTGCTGTTATCCATCCATGGATCCATCCCTCCGTCCATCCGTCCATCCATCCATCCATCCATCCATCCATCCATCCATCCATCCATCCATCCATCCATCCATCCATCCCTCCACTGGATTCCAGGGATTTTGAGCTGCTGCCTGGCTCCAGGACAGTGAGCTTGGCCCAGCCTTGAGGAGCTGTCTGGGAGTTTCTGGGATGGGGATGGAAAATCATCCCGGGATGGCAGCAATGCTCTCCTGGGATGCAGTGCTGGGATTTTGGATCCATTGGGACATGGCAGCCCCCCCAAAGGAGCCCCAGATGCACCAACTGCCTCAGGAATGCCTTTTAATCTGCATTTGATCTCCTTGTAAAGCAAAAGGTTGCCCTCATCCCAAAAATGTAATTAATGAACGAGTTGCATCCTCCTTAAGAGCTGAAATTCCTTGGCAGGAGCCGCAGCAGCTGATTCCGAGACGCCGAGATTTGTATCCATAAAGCAGGAACGAGGTTCAGGATTAACCTTTCCCATCCATCTTTATTTACTGAGTCGTTAATTAGAAGCCTCTAATTTCCCAGGCCGCTCCTGCCGGGGTGGGGAGCTGGAGGCTGTTCCATGGAGATGGATTTTGCCAGGATGGGCTTGGAAAAGGAGTCGCTTCCCGAGCCGAGCGTGCTGGGGGCAGCAGGGAAAACCCTGGAGCATCCCATCACCCAGAGTGGCAAACCCCCTCCTGCTCTGTTGTGTTCACCAGGCTGGATTGGGTTTTCCTTGGATGTGGATCCTTGGGAGTGGGGTTTTGTTAGCGGGTTGGATCTGGGAGTGGGATTAATTTAATGTGGAATCCGAGCTGAGCGGGGCCGCTGCGGCTCGAGGAGTTGATGGGGTGTGACTGCCGAGGGATGTGCGGCGCTTGTTAAGTGTCCTGCAGGGAAAAACGAGCGGGAATGGAATATTTATGAGCCCTGGGAAGGCTGAGGGTGGCTTGGGGACAGCGTGGGGTCAGGCAGGGCCGTGAGCAGAGAGGGAAAAGCTGGAAAAATCCCGGTTTGGGGGGATTTGGGAGTTGTGCTGGTGCAGTGGAGAGGAGGGAAGGGTTGTCCTTCCTGGTGCCCTGGTGTTGCCCAGCTGGGCAATTCCAGAGTTTATTCCAGAGGGTGCCGTGCTGGGATGAGGGTGCTGGGGCTGTGGGGGTTCCCAACAAACCGTGGGCATTCCAAAATCTCCGGTTTGGTTAAAAAGAAAAACAACTGAAATCTACTCTTCTGAAAAAGCCTCTTTTAAAAGCCCCCTCTCCAAATTTACCCTAAACCAACAACATTTGGCCACCTGGGAGCAGCTTTGGGAAGGGAAGGAGCGCTTGGAGCATCCCCAGGGAGCAGCTGGGATGTGGGGATGCCTCAGCCATGGGAATACCCAATTATTCCCAGCCCTTTATTTTAAGGAAAACAAAGCAAACCTTGCTTTTTGTCGTTTGGGACAGGCAGAAAAGAGGTGGAATTTTTCCATCTCTGCATCTCTGACTCTTCCCGGGAGTTTGTTTTCCTGTTGGTTTTTAACGGAGCGGTTTGGGAAAGGTTTCCCCGATGAGGTGGGGTGGAGGGAGGGATCTGAGGGGATTCTTGGAGCCAAGTTCATCCAGAGGGAGCATCCATAGGGACAGGAGAGGTGGCCCGCGGGCTGGGGGGTGCCTGTGACTGATACCCAAACAATAACTCACGTTTGGGATCTAAACAATGAAGTTTCGAGGAGCAGCCGGGCGGCCGATTGGAGGAGAAACCGGGCAGAGGGGCCTTTCCCTGCGTGGTTTTCCAGCCGGGAATCAGAGCAGCAGCGCCCGGGAGGGAGCGGAACCCGCCAGCCTTTAGCGGCCTTTGGAGCAGGAGGAGCTTTGGGATGCTTTTGTTGGTTTTTTCCCTGTAAAGCGCATTCCCGGTTTAATCCGATCCCATCAAGCGCAGTGCGCGCTCCCTGCCGCTTTCCCGCTGGGAATTGCGTTTTCCCGGTTTTTCCCGGCTGTTTTCAGCCCGGCCCGGGGTTGTTTTTATTCCCGGGAGCATCGGCGGGGCCACAGGGGCGCAGGGGGATCCTCGCCCCATCTTCATTAACGCCGCTAATTAGCGCCGGGCCCGCTCGGCCTTATGCAAATCAACGCGAGCGCAGCGGCCAATGGGAAGCGCAGGATTTGCATGGGCGCGCGGTGATTTGCATACGCGGGGTGGCGGAGTCCGGGGTAATTAAGCGGAGGGGTTAATTGGGGCAGGACTTTTCACCGGCCGTGTCCCCACAGCTCCAGCCTATAAAGGGTTTTTTAATCTGAAGTTTTTAATTTTTTCAGGATTTTTTTTGGTAAATATTTTTATCATTCTTATTTTTAGTTTCATTTGTTTTTATGTATTCATCATTCTAATGAATTATTTTTATTTTTGAACATTTACATTTTTATTTTATTTATTTTCATTTCTTGCTTATTCTAATTAATTTTAATTTAGAACGTTTTTACTTCTTTCATTTAATTTATTCTTACATATAATTCTTATTCATTCTAATTAATTTCTTTTCTTTTTTAGCGTTTTTAATTCTTATTTTACTTTATTTGTTTTAATTTCTTATTCATTTCAGTTAATTAATTCTAATGTAAAACATTTTAAT
>VZTJ01001041.1:12714-26581 GCA_013397795.1 Orthonyx spaldingii
ATTCATTTTTAAGATTTTTTACTTCTTTTCTATATTATTCTTTCATTGATACATTTAAAAAAATATTTTACAATTATTTTGGGATTTTTTATTTATATTTAAAAAATATTTTACATTTCTTTGGGAATTTTTTTATTGTTAATTTTAAAATATATTTTAATTATTTGGGAAATTTTAAAATTGTTAATCTTTTAATATTTTATAATTATTTGGGAATTTTTTATCCTTTATTTTGATGCTCTTCTCTGAGAAAATAATTGCAGCAAACTCCTCATCTCCCATCCTCCACCCCTTGACTCAAAGCTCTCTTTCAACCCAAAGCTTTCATTTTCCAAGCCTTTCCTTTTCCTCGGGAGCTTGAACTGAAGCATTCCCACGAAAAGGCCGGAGCGAGGGGAGAGGACCCAATTACCAACCCAAACAGGGAGTGGGGGAAGGAGCCGCTGGAAAATGAGGAAATTTGGGTTTTCTTTGGAGGGGGCGATCAAAAGGCCTCAGTCAGGGCACCTTGAACTGGGATCAAGGACAGAATTCCACTTGGATCATCCTGGGATGCTCTGAAGGCGCTGCCGGCAGCTCTTTGCTCCCGGAGGGGAGGGATAATTAGGAGTGGAGAGGAGCCTCCGTTAATTACTGCCCCTTCGTTATGCAAGTGGCACAAGTGGGCGGTGAGACATCAGCCTGGGCCACGTGAGAGGTGTCCCCATCCCAGTGAGGTGTCCCCATCCCAGTGAGGTGTCCCCATCCCAGTGGCACTGTGTGCGGTGGCGGGGGGGAGCTGGTGCTGGTAGGGGACACTTGGGGACACCTCCACTCCTGGTAAATCCCTGGCTTGGAGTGAGGAGACCCCAGAGTGGGTTCTCCAGAGAAATTGTGGATGGCCTGTCCCTGGAAGTGCCCAAGGCCAGGTTGGAGCACCATGGGACAATGGGAGGTGTCCCTGGCCATGGCAGGGGTGGCACTGGATGATCCTGTGAAAATCTCTGTGCTCTTCATCCCACCCATCCCTCTGCTCTGGAGCCAGGCTGGGAGAGCTGGGGGTGCTCACCTGGAGAGGAGAAGGCTCCAGGGAGAGCTCAGAGCCCCTTGCAGGGCTAAAGGGGCTCCAGGAGAGCTGGAGAGGAACTGGGGACAAGGGCTGGAGGAACAGGACCCAGGGAATGGCTTCCCACTGCCAGAGGGCAGGGATGGATGGGAGATTGGGAAGGGATTGTTCCCTGGGAAGGTAGGGAGGCCCTGGGTGCCCAGAGAAGCTGTGGCTGCCCCTGGATCCCTGGCAGTGTCCAAGGCCAGGTTGGACACTGGGGCTTGGAGCAGCCTGGGACAGTGGAAGGTGTCCCTGCCTACGGAATGAGATGTTCCTAAAGGTCCCTTCCCACCCAAACCATTCCAGGATTCTGTAACACAGAGAAACTTCTCGCTGGGATGCAGAGCCAGGACAGAATCACAGAATCACGGAACGGTTTGGGTGGGAAGAGACCTTCAGGATCATCTCATTCCATAGGCAACGACACCTTCCACCAAACCGGGATGCTCCGAGCCCCCCCCAGCCCTCGAACACTGCCAGGGATGGGATCCTTGAACCCCTCCGGGGCCGAGCAGGGAGCTCCCAGCGTCTGCCCGACCTCACGGCCGTGTCTGTGTGCTCTCTGCAGGTGGGAGCCTCTCCAAGCAGGACTGGACCATCCAGTGGCCCAGCACGGAGCCGGGCAAGGAGAACAGCCCCGGCTGCGGCGCGGAGCCGGGCCCCTGGGGCAGGACGCACCCCAGCCCCAAAGCGCCGCCCAAGTGCGGGCAGCACCACTGCCACGCCGGCCCGGCCCTCGGCCCCGTGTACTCGCACGTGGACCGCCTGACCGTGGAGGGCCCCCCGGGGCTGTGCCCGCCGCTCGAGCCCGGCCACCGCTCGCTGCCCCCGTCGCCGCGGCAGCGCCACGCCGCGCACACCCCCCCGCGCACCCCCAACATCGTCACCACCATGACGCCGCCGGGGACGCCGCCCGTGCGCCGCAGGAACAAACTGAAGCCCCCCGGGACGCCCCCGCCCTCGTCGCGGAAGCTGATCCACCTCATCCCGGGGTTCACGGCGCTGCACCGCAGCAAATCCCACGAGTTCCAGCTGGGGCACCGCGTGGATGAGGCGCACACCCCCAAGTAAGTGGTGCCCCCGCCGCGCTGCTGCGTTTTGGGGGGATAAACCTCGTCCCAGCGCCTTGGGAAAAGTGCTTTTGTCCCTAAATGTCGGTGTCTCGTTTGGAGGTTTCACGTGGAAAATGCTTTTCGCAGGGATGCTGTGGGATGGTGTCGGCTCTGCTCGCCCGGGATCTCGTTTTGGGGCGGATGAGGAGCACCCAGGGGCTCCAGGATTGCTGGCTGGCACAGCCCTGGCGTGCTGGGATGCGGGATGGGAGGGCAGGACGGTGGGATTTGCCACGGGAATGGTGGTGAGAGCGGCGTGGGGAGCGAGCGCACGCTGCAGAGAGGCGGCAATAACCACCTTCCAGCTGGAAAGCGGACCTAGGGATTTATAACCCCTTACGGAGAGCACAGTTTGTGATCTGGAGACCCCCCCGGGATCCCCTCCATCGCCGGCGGTGCTCGGAGCGCGCTCTCCAGGCGCTGCCGCAGCCCCGCTGCTGCCGCTCTGCGGCGCGGTGCCGGCAGAGGCTGCTGCTGGGCAGGGAAAGGATTCCCCGGCACCGCCGCGCTGCTTTCCCAAGCCTTCCCACCCCTGTCGGTGGCCGTGCTCGGAAAACCCTTCTCCTGCCGTGGCAGGGCTGGCACAGGGACCGGTGGCCACTTTGGGACGTCACCTCCTCTCCCTGAGGATGTGTCAGGACGGGGCTGGGCCAGGCTGGCTCCTAAAACAGAATCCCGGGACAAACTGCTCTTTTTGTCCCAAAATTTGGAGTTCTTGAGGATAAAAAGTCCGTGCCAGAATCCCGGGAAGAGTCCCCTGAGGGATGTGGGGGCAGCCTGGGTACGCTGGCTCGGCGCAGACCCTCCGGCCTGCCCGGGGTGTTTGGGCAGCCCCAGCTGGGCACGGGAAGGGTTCAATCCACGGAGGTGCCCCCAGTGCCAGGCCTGGAGCTGCCCTCGTTGGGGCAGAGGGGCTCAGAGGGAGTTTTGGGGTGCTGGGTGTGTCTGGGGGCCTCAGCCTCGCGGTGTCACCCGTCCCCGGGCCGTGGCTGCGGCCTCTGCAGGGAACGAGGGCGATCACCCAATCCTCCTCCTCTCCCCTGAGCCAGGAGTCTTGGTCTCCAAGGGCTTTTAGCTTTTGGAAACGAAACTATTTCAGCTGGAAAATGCATCCTGGAATGTCGCCCTCCCCCTCGTGCTGAGGCACCGGGAAAAAGGTGTTTGCAGTGGGAGCACCCCTGTGTCCCCGAAGAGGAATCCCACATTCCCAGGGAGCAATCCCTTTCCAACCCAAACCATTCCTGCAATCCCAAGGAGCAACCCCACATTTCCAGGGAACATTCCTGCATTCCCATGGAACAATCCCACATTCCCAAAGAACAATCCCGCATTCCCAAAGAACATTCCCGCATTCCCAGGGAACAATCCCACATTCCCAGGGAGCAGCCTCTCCCCTCTCCTGCTGTTATTGCCATTCCAGCCCCGATCCACGCTCTGCCCTCTCTAGGGAAGGTCGGACGGAGGGCAAAGCTTCCCCTGTTTGACCCCCAGGGTGGTCACTGGATATTCCCTGAGGATTCCGAGTTAAGTTTCCCCAGCACCACCGGGAAAGGAGCACTGGGGACACTGGGAAAACTGGATACAGTCAGGCAAGGAGCAAAGGGATCAAGGTTTGGGTTGGAATGGACCTGAAATCTCACCTCATTCCAAGGGCAGGGACATTTTCCAGCACCCGTGGCCACCCTGCCACGGAGCTGGGGCGAGGTTTGGACACCATCAGATCCCTTGGCCACCAATTCCCCACAGTGGGGATGGGAAGCCTTGGGTTTCCTGCCAAGGGAAGGAGCAGGGAAGGGCGTGGAGATGGAGATGTCACACAGGGTGACACAAACAGCGATGTCCCCTCTGCCTTCATCGCCCTCCACCTTCCTGGCACTGGGATTTGTCCAGGGAAGCTGTGGCTGCCCCTGGATCCCTGGAATGTCCAAGGCCAGGCTGGACATTGGGGCTTGGAGCAGCCTGGGACAGTGGGAGGTGTCCCTGGGAGGGGTGAAACAAGGTGATCTTTAAGGTCCTTTCCAACCCAAACCATTCCACGATTCCTTTGCTCCTTGCCTGAATGCATCCAGTTTCCCCAGTGTCTCCAGTGCTCCGTTCCCACGGTGCCGGGCAATTTCAGCTCCTGATTAGGGAATTAATCAAGGGAAGAGCCAATATTGACAGGGCCCCGTTGTGCTCCGGGGGCCGCTGCGCCGGGTTGGATCCGGATTCCCGAAAACCTCTTGGAGAAGCAGGGAAGTTCATTTTCTCTAATGGCACTTAATGATTTTGCAGGAGACAACCCCTAAATCCTGCCTGCTAATCCCATTAGCGGCTCAGGATTGTAATTAGTGCGTTAAAGAGGCAGCTTCTTCTTTCTTCCCTCTTTTTTTCCAGCACTGCCCTGCTGGAGTGGGAGCTGTTTATTAGCCTGGATGAGGTGGAAAATGCCTGGCACAGATAAAAAGTGGATTAAAATAAAAAAAAAAAAAGTTGGGCTGATTGCTGTTTTATGGCCACGGCCATGGAATTTGAGGATGGGATTCTGTTTAATGTCACACTTTTGGGGTGTCCGAGTCCTCTGTGCTTCCTGCGGGAGGAGCTCATCCCTGGAAGAGGATTTGGAGCCTTCCCTGATCAGCCCCTTCTGGTTTTAGTTGTGCCCCCGAGCTCTTGGGTTGCTTTGGATTGGGGCTTTCTGTTCCCTGTGTCCCGTTCCAACACGGAAGGAGGGGCTGGACTTGGAGAGCCGAGAGTTTGGGGACACTCCTGGGGATCCCAGGTGCTGGGTGGGATCTCCTGGAGTGATTTGGGGTGGAGATTTACCCCCATCCTGCCTGTTCCCTGCAAGGACCCTTCTGAAACCTTCCCAGGAGGGAGGTTGGTGTCCCTCAGGCTGAGTTTTGGAATGGTTTGGGTGGGAGGGGACATCAAGGACTGGCTTGTCCCACCCTGCCCTGGGCAGGGACACCTTCCACCATTCCAGGCTGCTCCCAGCCCTGTCCAGCCTGGCCTTGGACACTGCCAGGGACCCAGGGGCAGCCACAGCTGCTCTGGGAATTCCAGCCCAGTCCCTCCTCACCCTCCCAGCCAGGAATTCCTCCCCCATATCCCATCCATCCCTGCCCTCTGGCAGTGGGAAGCCATTCCCTGTGCCCTGTCACTTGTCCAAGTCTCTTTATCTCCTCCCCAGCTCAGGATGGGGTGAAACGGGCCCTGGGGAGCCAGGGGTGAGTTTGGCAGCAGGGAAGGCTCTCTCCCCACGAGCTGTGGGTCGGGATTGATGGAGTGGAGCCCTCAGGGCGCTCCGGAGCTGCTCCCCCTGGATTTTTCCACCTCGGCACAGACAGACAATGAAACTCCACCACTTATTTGTGACAGCGGCGGCAGCGCCCGGGTCCCCTCCGGAGCAAGGCCACGGTGTAGCGCTTGATTCCCGGTGACAGCTCATAAACTCCTCTGAATGTTGTGTTTCGGATCTTATTCCCAGCGTTTAATCCATCATTTCTGTGCGCCAAGACCTTCTGAGGCAGGGGTTAAGTTTTTTCTTTTTTTTTGAGCTCCCGGCCTCCAGTTTTCCAGCGTGGAGTCTCCAGCTGGTGGCCGTAACTCCGAGGTACGGAACATTACCCCTGAAAAGATCCCCTGACTTCCATAAATCCACAATCCATAAACGTCTCAGGAACGGTCCTGAAACGGAAACAAACCATTGAGAGTGGCTGATAACGCGATGCCCATTTAATACCTCATGAATTCCACGGGCCATTGGAATCTCTCATGGGTAGTTAATGATTATCCAGCAGCCAGGAGCCGGGAAAGAAACAAACTCGGAGTGGGAGGTTCTCAAGGCCGTTAGCTGGGGAACAAGCGTCCAGCTCGTTAAGGGCGTGTGTTAACCCTTGGAAGCGGAGCCCAGTGGATCTCTGGAGGCAGGACCTGCCCTGGGGTGTCCTGCCCAAAGGGGGCTGGGTGGTCTTTACCCTTTTAGACCCATCCTCGGGCTCATCCTTTGTCCTGTGACCTGTACTTAGACCCACCCATCTTCCTTAGACCTGTCCTTGATCTTTAGGCCTCTCCTTGGACCCATCCTTCATCCTGGGACCCCTCACTAGACCTGGCCTTTGTCCTTCATCCTTTTACCCTACTTAGACCTTTTCTTTGTCCTTAGGCCTGTCCTATGTCCTTGGACTCATCCTTAGATCCATCCTTCATCTTTAGACCTGTCCTTGGACCCATCCTTCATCCCTGGACCCCTCATTAGACCTGGCCTTTGTCCTTTGGTCCATCCTTTATCCTTTTACTCTCCTTAGACCTTTTCTTTGTACTTAGGCCTGTCTTTCATCCTTGGACCCATCCTTACACCCATCCTTTGTCCTTTGCCCCATCCTTTGTCCTTTGGCCCATCCTCAGACTCATCTTTCATCCTTTGACCGGTAATTAGACCCTTCCTTCATCTTTAGACCTGTCCTTGGACCTGTCCTTCATCCCTGGACCCCTCATGCAACCCATCCTTTGTCCTTTGCCCCATCCTCAGACCCATCCCTCATCCTTGGACCTCTCATTAGCCCCGTCCTTCATCTTTTAGCCCATCCTTCTTCCTCTGACCCATCCTTGGACCCATCCTTCTTCCTCTGACCCATCCTTGGACCCGTCCTTCATCTTCAGATCTGTCCTTGGACCCATCCTTCTTCCTCTGACCCATCCTTAGACCCATCCTTCATCTTCGGACCCCTCCTCAGACCCATCCTCTGCCCCACCCTTCATCCCCTGGCCCTTGCGAAGGGGAGCTGAGCCCAAACGCTCATCGGCTTCCCAGCTGTGGCTCCTTCTGCCACGCTGGTGTCTGGCCAGATCCCTGAACTCCGGGGCCCTCCAGGAACATCCTCTGGGAAGCAGCTGGAGAGGGCGGATGGGAGCGTGACCTGACGGGGCTGAGCCCCGGGGACGCGCTGAGCTCCAGCGTGGAGCAGCTGCTGGACGGGATGGGAGCTTTTTGTGGTGCACCTGGGTCGGGTTTGGGCTGGGAGGAGGCTCCTCCAGCTCACAGCAGCTGGATTTTGCCTGTTATCCATGAATTCTCCTTATCTGGTGTTGTTGCAATGAAATTCCAGGCGTGGATGTTTTCCTGGTGGAAAACCTGTTGGTCCAAACCTGCTGAGGGTTGATTTCCTTCCCATTTGCCCCATTGGCACCGGGGTTTTGGTGGGGATTTTCCAGACTGGGAGGAGGATTTCCTGGCTGGGTGAAGCCACACGTGAAGTTCAGATGTGAACTGGTGACAGAGCACATCCCCATTTTTTTCTTTTCCTTTTTCCTCTTTTCCTTTTTCACTGTGTTATTCCCAGCCCTGAACCAACTCTAAGTTTTGACGCTTTCTGTCCTGGGGGTGTTTTTCTCCATCCCACATAACAAATTCCTGAGAATGGGATATTTCCTGTGGCACTTGGCCAAGTCTGGTACCCAACTGGGGCCATCAAGGCAGAGAGAAAAACTGAACCCCAGACCTCCAAAAACCTGGGAGAAAAGGTCAAAGAGGTGAAAAGCTGAACCCCAGACCTCCAAAAACCTGGGAGCAAAGGTCTTCTCCACCATCCCCACCCCACCGGGCAGCCTGTGCTTAGACTGTCCCTCAGATTTCATCATTTGAGCTGGTCCTAAATGGGCCCTGATGGCTCATTAATTCTGCTGCTCTGCAACCTTGACGATAACGATGTTTCCCCTTGTAGCAGTTCCCATCCACCTGGTGGATCGATTGTTTGATGTTCCGCACGGGCGGATTCGGGAGAGCAGCATCCGGGCAGCTCCTCTGACATTCCCCGGCTTTGGAAAGGCAGGCGGGCTCCTGGCTGGGGATGAGCAGGAGATTGATGTCTGCAGAGCAGGTGGATGCAGCAGGACTTTGCCAACGTGTGGAAATGATCCATATGGAGCCTCTGCCCAAGGTGGGCGCAGGCACCTGGCTCGTCCCAGCCCTGGGGTGGCAGCAGGAGCAGGACACTCCTTGTCCCTGTGGCTCAACTCAGATCTTGGGGTCAGTTTTGGGTTCCTCCTGGCAAGAGAGCCCTGCAGGGGCTGGAGCGTGTCCAGGGCAGGGAGCGGAGCTGGGAAAGGGGCTGGAGCCCCAGGAGCGGCTGAGGGAGCTGGGAAAGGGGCTCAGCCTGGAGAAAAGGAGGCTCAGGGGGCCCTTGTGGCTCTGCACAACTCCCTGACAGGAGGGGCAGCCGGGGGGGTCGGGCTCTGCTCCCAGGGAACAGGGACAGGAGGAGAGGGAACGGCCTCAGGCTGGGCCAGGGGAGGGGCAGGGTGGATATTGGGAAAATTCCTCCTGGAAGGGGCTGTTCAGCCCTGGCTCAGCTGCCCAGGGCAGTGCTGGAGTCCCCATCTCTGGGGAGATTTAAAAACCATGGATTTGGGACTTGGGGACACAGGTGGACTCCATGATCTCAAGGTCTTTTCCAGCCTAAAGGATCCTGTGATTCCACGATCTCCACGCTGTGTTATTTATCCTGAAAGCAGAGCCCCAACCTGGCACTTCTGCAAGGGGGAGAGCGTGGGAGTGCGGGAATTTGGAGAGCAAAACGGGCAGCATCTCCCCCTGTGCTTCCAAACCATCCCCCTGATTAATCTCGCTGCCGCTGCCGGCGAGCCAGGGCTGTGGGGCTGTGCACAGCTCCTGGAACGTGTCCAGCTCCCTCAAAGGATGGGCTGCACACCGTGAGGTGACAGTGATGAGTGGCCCTCGTACCAACCTGGCTCCGTGCTGGAATTATCCCGCTGCTCCGGGCTGTGGCGCTCCTCAGGACTGTCATTAATGTTAATTACGGCCCTGTTATTCCATCCAGAGGCACCGGAGCTTCACCGAGCTCCGAGGAGAAACTTCTCACCGTGTCCTTTAATGAGGAGCTGAGGTTCCTTTCAGAGCCAGACGCATGAGGATGAATTTAGATAAGGATTAACATCCTGGGAGAGGTGGCACAGCGTTCCTGCCACCTGCTGTGCTGCCTCGGGGCTGAGGGGGCACCGGGAGGGCACCGGGAGGGCCGGGGCTGTGGGCAGCGTCCGGCGTGGTGGCCAGGAACGGAGCCTGAGCTCTTCCCGGCTCTCCCTTCTAGCCTGGGATCTTCCTGGCTCTCTCTTCCAGCTGGAGCTGTGCAGGAAAGGCAGGGAGCAGCTTCTCTCTTCACTTCTTTGTGGTTCAAGGGGTTGGTGGGAGCTTCTCGTCACCTTCCTGCCAGCCCCCCCTGACCTGCTGTGGTGGCCCAAGCAGGGGCTGGGTTGGCCAAGTGCTCCAGGGGCTTCCTGGCAATAATGGGATGAAAACCAAAATCAGGGAGTGCAGGAGTTACAGTCCAGAGGAGACCACGGAGATACTCCAGGGCTGGAGCCCTTCTGCTCTGGAGCCAGGCTGGGAGAGCGCGGGGTGCTCACCTGGAGAGGAGCAGGCTCCAGGGAGAGCTCAGAGCCCCTTGCAGGGCCTAAAGGGGCTCCAGGAGAGCTGGCGAGGGACTGGGGACAAGGCATGGAGGGACAGGACACAGGGAATGGCTTCCCACTGGCAGAGGGCAGGGATGGATGGGATATTGGGAAGGAATTGTTCCCTGGGAGGGTGGGGAGGCCCTGGCACAGGGGGCCCAGAGAAGCTGTGGCTGCCCCTGGATCCCTGGCAGTGTCCAAGGCCAGGCTGGGCAGGGCTTGGAGCAGCCTGGGACAGTGGGAGGTGTCCCTGCCCTGGCAGGGGTGGCACTGGATGAGCTTTAAGTCTGTTCCCACCCAACCCATTCCATGATTTTACAGCTTGGTGGCAGATCTGGCCCTCCTGGCTGGGGTTGCTGTCTGGGGATGGGGAGCCGGGGCTGAATCCCTGCGGAAGCGTCTCCATCGGAGGGAGGCTCAGCCCCAGCACCCCCGGCTGCCCCAGCTCACCCTCACTGCCCTGGTGTGGCCCTCCAGCAGCGTCACGGTGGCAACCAAGAAAACAGAAAGGGCTTAATGAGAAACAGCTCCTGCTCCAGGATCCTGGCAATTACCTCTTCCAGCTCCTTCCCGCCCGTGTCTGCTCCCAGCAGTGTCCCTGCAGCCCCAACTCGAATCCCAGGAGAAGGAGGGAGGGGAAAAAACCTGTTTGGCTCCCACTCCTTTCAAAGATTTTCCCAGCTTTATAATTTGCAGCTGTAATAAAAAAGTTCCACTTTGTGCTTGGAAAAGAGAATAATAGATCAGTCAGACGTGAGCCTGGAAATTCAGGGAAGTGGGGACAGGCACTTGGATAAATATTTAACTGCCGAGGCTTTGATATGAAGGAGCTGCTTTTCCTCTGGCCGGGGGAGGGAGGGTTTGTTGCCTCTTTATGGGAATGAGGAGGATAAATGGAACATCTGGAGGATATTCTGTGTTTATTTTTTTATATCAGCCCCAGCACTGTGTGGAGCTTGCTCAGGTCTGGGTGGAGAACGAAGGAATTTCAGCTGTTTGGGCAAGTTCAAAAAATCCACTGGCTTTGCCTTGAATCCTGAAAATCCTAGAGAAGCCGGTGCCATCCTCACTGCAGAGGGATTTGGGGTGTAGGAGTGCACCGGGCAGGGAGCTGTGTGTTTATCCCAGTGCCAGAGGTGCCCTGGAGCCTCCTTTCCTGGCTGAGACGGCTCCAGCTGGGCTGGTTTTGATCCCATCTCCCCAAGCCTGGTTGGGAATGCTCAGGCTCCTTAGCCAGGTGGGGTTTTTTTAATGGTTTATTTGGGAATCCTTGAAGAAAAAGGTTGGATTTTGCCATCTATGTGCCAATATGGGCACAGGAAGGGAGGAGAAGTGGCCGTTCTTCTGGAGAGGGGGTTGGTAAAGGCAAGGAGGGACAGGACACAGGGAACAGCTTCCCAGTGCCAGGGGGCAGGGATGGATGGGATATTGGGAAGGAATTGTTCCCTGGGAGGGTGGGCAGGCCCTGGCACAGGGTGCCCAGAGAAGCTGTGGCTGCCCCGGGATCACTGGAATTCTCCAAGGCCAGGCTGGAGCAGCCTGGGACTGGAAGCTGTCCCTGCCCATGGCAGGGTTGGGGTAAAATGATCTTCAAGCTCCCTTCCAACCAAATCATTCCATGATTCTTGTACTAAAAACTGCCAGAGTGAATTCGAGGGTTTTCCTGTCTTTTTTTGCCATTCCAAGGGATGCTGCTGGAGCCGCCTGCCCGTGGTGGAGGAGACGTGGGGGCAGCACTTCACCTGCTCCTTGCTCTGATTTAATCGGGAATATTGTGCAATTAAACCACTCCAAAAGCCATAAATCTTCAGGGCTGAATCCCGGCCAGGCAGCAGCGATCTGTAATCCTTCGCAGCTGAAATACCGATGAGAGGATTTCTTATTTTTCTCTCCCCCTCCAGTTCCCTTCCTTTCCCTTTGTGTGGGAATTGGTGTGTGCTGGAGAGGAGCAAAGTGGTGAATAAAACATCACCCGGCTCCGGCGGCTGCAGGGGCAGCTCCTGTCTTGTGGCTAAGTTTGAAATTAAACCCGTTTTAATTAATTAATTAATTAATTAATTTATTTTTTTAGCAATAAGAATGGAAGTGACAACAAATGCCCGCAGAGCAGGTTGCTACTTACTCAATTTCCAGGTTTTTTTAGGAGTTGGGAACGGAGGGCGAGCACTGCAGGGGCTGGGGAATGGTTGGGGTGTCCCCTTTGGGGTGATTTTTGGGATGAGCCCTATTCCAGCAGCACCACAACCCTGTGGCCGTTGGATTTTTGCTCCCTGTAACTTATGCATCCCATCCTCATATTCCAGCTTTTCCCAGCACATCCTGCTTTTCCTGAATCACCCCGGGACATCCAGCAGGGCAGAGCCGCGTCCTCGCCGGGCACCTTCCCGTGGAATTCCCGTGCCACCCGCACCCCACGCGCTGTCCCTGCCCGCCCTCCCGGCGGCTCCTGCGGGCAGTGACGGGCCCTTTGTCCCGGTGTCTGCTCCTGTTTTTCAGCGCCTGTTGAAACCCTCTGGATTTTTCCTTCCCAAAGCCGGTGATAAGCGTTTGCCTGATCCCACAGAGCAGGCGGGGATGAGCCATTCAGGCGGGATTGACACCTAAAGGGATTTGCATTAAACGCTTCAAACGCGCTGGGATTTTTTTTCCCCCTTTTTCTTTTTTTATTTCCCGCCCCCCTCTCCATTTTTTTTTTTTTTTTTTTTTTTTTTTTTTTTTAAATCCATCATGATATATTTAGCAAATTCCTGCATGAAATTGCGGCCCTGATCGTTGGCATTCACCTGTCTGAGCATGGAATCGCTGCTGGCCAGCGGCACTGATTTTCCCGAGCATCCTGAGGCAGGAATGCTCCGCGAACTCTGCCTTGGGGGGTTGGGTTTGGCTCTCCCGACAAGGGATAAAGGAGAAAAATGGGGAATTCTGAGTCTGCAGAGGGTGTGAGGATGGTGAGAGGTGAAGGAGAGGGGGGTGCCGGTGCGGGAAGAGCTGAGATCCGGGATTTTGGGAAAGGGTTGGGAAGCCAAGGGCTGTGTGGGGCCGGGGCTGGTCCCGATGCGCGGATGGGGAGCCTGGGACCTGCAGCGAGGGGTGGAATCCTGGGAATACCCGGAAGCCTCCCGGAGCAGGAGTGGGGCTGGAACAACCGTGGACAGGGGACCTGAGTGGCAAAAAAAAGAAAAAAATTGGTGGAGAAGTCCAGGTTTGGGGATCTGGTGTGGGTGTCTCCCAGATTTTGGGGGCTCCAAGCCTAAAGATGGAGCGGGTGTGGTTCTCTCTGCTCCCTCAAAACCCTTCGGAGCCAAAGTAAGAAACATCTGCTCCATAACCGGCTCCCCGCTCCTCCCTCGCCTGGAGACTCATTTTGGGAGTGACGCTGTGACGGGAGGGATCAGCACCATCCAAATCCACCCAAAGGGCCCCTCCGGCTCTCCCTGTGCCTCCCCGGCTCCTCCGTCACCGCCGCCCGTTGATCCCAGCCGCGGTTTAGTGGCAGCGCCCACCTTTCCCAGCTCCTGGGAAGGGCTGGAATGCTCCTGGTGGGGGGATTGGTGCCGCCAGCCCCGCCCCGAGCAGCGAGGGAGACCCGGCTCCAGCTTCTGCTGCACTTGGCCGGCTCCTCCTGATCCAGCTGGGATCGAGATTCCCGGCAGGGCGGGAATCCTGCCTCCCTTTCCAGGAGCAGACGGTCGGCTGCTTTGTTGGGGCTTTATCCCCATGGAAAATTGAATTAAGCGGATGTTTTCCCTCGGTTTTTTATTTTTAAATCTCCTTGTTTGCCTCTGCTGTTCTTGAGGGACTGGGAGCCTGGCACAGGGAATGGGGATCCTCCTGCCCGGCTGGGATGGGGAATTCAGGCTGGGAGGACCAGGGTGTGTCTCCAGCACGTTTTTCCCCACTTTGGGTAAACGAGGGGAGGATGGAAATGTTTGTCTTGGACACGTCCAGGGATCCAGGGGCAGCCACAGCTTCTCTGGGCACCCTGTGCCAGGGCCTCCCCACCCTCCCAGGGAACAATTCCTTCCCAATCTCCCATCGAAATCTCCCCTCTTTTGGTTTCAAACCATTTTCCTTTGTCCTCTCACTGTCTATGGAACCATGGAGTGCTTTGGGTTGGGAGGGACCTTAAAGATCATCTCATTCCAACCCGTGTGGGACGATGGATGGATGGATGGATGGATGGATGGATGGATGGATGGATGGATGGATGGATGGA
>VZTJ01001041.1:30371-41733 GCA_013397795.1 Orthonyx spaldingii
GCAGTTTGGGATGGTTGAGGACCCATCCAGCCATTCCTGCCACCCTTTTCCTGCTCTCCCTTTGGCTTTGGGGTCGGTGGCTCCTGGCAGGACCTCTCCAGGCAGACGCTGCCATTCCCAGAGATATCCAACACCCGACTCCGGGTTTGCCCGGAGCGAGGGCCATTTTTGCCTTTCTGTTTTCCCCATGGAGTCGCCTGAGCTCAGCTCCCAGCCCGGCCCAACGGAGCAGAAACCACGGACCAAACCCCATTCCCGGCCACCCCAGGCGTGTCTCCTTGGATTAGTTTTCCCCAGGGCTCGGTGTTGGGTTACATCCCGTGCCGTGACATCCTGATGGAAGGTGGCAGCGCCGGAGCGGGATGCGATGGGAGCTGACGGGCTGGCAATGACTAACGCTGCTGGAGAGGCGTCTCCTCTCATTTCCTCCTGCCTTTCCCGGCTGCTGGGAATGTTTTCCGGGCTGGATGGGAGCTGGGTGTCCCCGGCTGGTTGATCCCTGCCGGGAGGTTTCAGCATCAGTGGCGCCGTTTGGTCCTTGCAGGATCCGTGTGGGAGCCATTCCGAGCGGGGCAGGCGTTTGTTTGTAGGGAGTAAAATCATGGCATGATTTGGGCTGGAAGGAGCTTAAAGCTCATCCACTTCCACAGGCAGGGACAGCTCCCACTGGAGCAGGCGGCTCCAAGCCCTCCCTGCATTCCAAGGATTCCCTCTCCCCATCCTTGTGGTGGTTCAAGGCTGAGCTCTCCACAACATCCCATCCCTGTGGGCTTTTGTAAAAACCCCTTCTCCTCCTGCGGGAGCAGCACGGCAGCACCCGGGTGCTCTGGATTGCTGTGGAATTACTTCCCTAAGCACAGAAACACAGAAAATGTTGTTTTTGTCAGCTGGAGATGGCTGAGGGGGGCCCAGCGAGGCCCCATCCCTCCCTGGCTGTCTCTCCATGATTTCTTTTGCTGCTCTTGGCAGGAGCACGTTCCCATCTGAGTCATCCCCAGCCCGGGTTGGGAGCAGGTTTGGATGCTTCCCCCTGATTTTTAACAGCATTTGTCCTGACGGGAATGGATTTGCACAGAGCACGAGGGCTGGGAGCTGCAGAAGAAGCCTCTTTCTCCAGCAGCACAAATCCAGGGGGAATCACAGGATCATGGAATATCCTGAGTTGGGAGAGACCCACCAGGATCATGGAATATCCTGAGTTGGGAGAGACCCACCAGGATCATGGATCCAGCTCCTGGTCCCTCCCCAGCACCCCCACCCTGTGCATCCCTGGCAGCGCTGTCCAAACACTCCTGGAGCTCCATTCCCTGGGGAGCCTGGGCAGTGCCCAGCACCCTCTGGGGGAAGAGCCTTTCCCTAAAATCCAACCTAAACCTCCCTGGCCCAGCTCCAGTCGCTCCCTGGGTCCTGTTCCTGTCCCAGGGAGCAGAGATGGGAGTTGCCCTCAGGAGGAAGCTGTGGAACACTTGGTTTAATGTGGCCTCCAGGGATGTCCCCTCCCTGCTGGGGACATCGGCCCAGCCCTGTGGGACAACTCCATCCATTCACTGTGTTTCTGGGGGGATTCTCCTGAATCCCACTCCTGCCTCTTCCTCTTGGCTTTGTGAGCAAGGATTTTGCAGTTTATGGCAAATTGGGATGTGGGATCCCAGTTATGGATGTGGGATCCCAACCAGGGATGGCCAAGTGACAAGTGCTGAGATGCCACCAGAGCTCCCTGAGCCCCCGCAGCTCCTGAACCATCGGTGAGAGAGCCCCTGAAGGGCTGACCTCAGGTAGGTTTGGAGGACAGGGATTCAGGATGATGTCTGGTGGGAATCCTGGAGCCCCAAATCCAAGGTTCCTGCTGGAAAGCGCCAAGGACATGACCCTGGTGCTGAAGGTGACGTGGGGACACAGCCGGTGCCACCCAGAGCACGGCCCCTCTCCGTGGCCATCCCATTCCCAGTGCCGGGGGTGCCTTTGTGGGGAGACCCTTCCCCCTCAGCCCCAAACACCTCCAGGAGGGCACTTCCCACAGGGAACATCCTTTCCTGGGGACACCAGCGGCTCTCTCCTCCCTGAACGCGCCCTGCACGAGGCAGGAGCAGTCCCCAGCTGTGGTGGCAGCACAGCTGGCAGCTCCCTGCAGCCACATCTGGCCACAGCTGGCAGCTCCCTGCAGCCACATCTGGCCACAGCTGGCAGCTCCCTGCAGCCACAGCTGGCCACAGCTGGCAGCTCCCTGCAGCCACCGCTGGCAGCGAGGCTCCGGAGGCTTTCCCGCTTTCCCGCCCCGGCAGCAGTGGAGTCGGAGGGCACGGCTTTGTCTGGATAAGCCTAATTGAGCCAGCAAGGCTGGGAATTGGGAGGGGAAAATCCCGATGTGAGGCTTTAAGCCAGCTGAACGTGACATTTGAGCTGGATAAACGGGATTGTCACGCTGGGAAGAGGAACTGCCCGGATTAGAAAGGAACTCTTTCCCTACTGGAGAGACGCTCTGGGAGCAGCTCCTGCTTTGGATGACCCCCCTGCTCCGGCTCAGGTTTGGTGTCATCCTGCTGGATCCATCCTGGATCATCCTTCCACCCACTGGACCTGGCTGTGACCCACAGCACCTCGAAGACCATCCCATTCCTACCCCTGCATGGACAGGGACGCTTCCCACGGGATCAGATTCCCTGTGGAACATTTGCCACGTGCACTAATGGAGGCAGCATTGACTCCCTTTGCAGCCTGAATCCTGCATGGATTCATATCCTGGGGAGGGAAAGCTGCTGGAGCAGCTGCTGTGGGATCCCTCCCATCCTACTTCAGCCCTAAAAGCAGCACGAGCAAGGCCTGAGGTGTCTCCTGAAGGGACTTTGCTGCTGAGCTTCTCCCTGGGGTACCTGGCTCCTGAGGGACCACACGGGAAGGAAACTCAGGATGGTGGGGAGACACCGGGACAGTGTCCCTGGAACTGCCACAGGTTGGGACACTGGGACGGTGTCTCTGGAACTGCCACAGGGTGCCCAGAGCAGCTGTGGCTGCCCCTGGATCCCTGGCAGTGTCCAAGGCTGGGCTGGATGGGGCTTGGAGCAGCCTGGGACAGTGGGAGGTGTCCCTGCCATGGCAGGGGGTGGAACAAGATCATCTTTAAGATTCTTTCCCACCCAAACCATTCCATGGATATTCTGATTTGGCTCCAGACTGGAATTCCTGGTGGTGGTGGAGATCCTTCTGACCCTGGATCTCTTTTCTTGTTGAACTCCTCTGGGAAGAGGCTCCACCGTGGTGTCTGCCCATAATCTCTCCATGGGACCCTGAGAGTGCTTTGGGACAGCCTGGGGTCTCCGGGACAAGTGCAAAGTCTCCTGGCCATTCCATGGCTTTGCAGTGACTCATCCCAGGATTCTATCCAAGTCCACTTCCGTCGATTTTATCCGTCCCACTGATGATGTGAACATCTCCTGACGCTGTTTGCTGTAGTAGCAGAAGCAGGGTTTGCTTTCCAGGCTGTCTCTGTGATGGATGACGCGCTCACACCAATTCCCTGGGATCCACAAAGGGGCCAGGAGACGACGAAAATGAAATTGGGACAAAACATGGTCCCCATCCGTGTGGTTCGGCACCTCTGCCACCCCTGGGGGTGCTCCACGTGTCCTCGGTGAGGGTTTGGGGCTCTCTGAGGGCATCACCGCCCACCCCACGGAGGGTGCAACCCCAAAATAACCAAACAGAGAAACTCCGGGTGCTTTTCTCCACGCAGGAGACGCCCAGGCATGGCTGGGAAACAGCCGGAATTCGCCGCGGAGCTGCCGGGGTGGCAGCGGGGGCAGCGAGGGCGTCACGGCCAAGGTGGCACCGCCGTGCCCGTCAGCTCCGAGGCGCGCGGGTGCCACTCAGGAGCGTCGCGGGCTGTCACAGCTGCCTGTCACCGCCGCGGTGCTGCCGTGTCGCCTGTCAGGGACACGCCGGAGGTGGCTGTCACCCTTTGCCCGCTCGCTTTCCCCGTTCCCGGCTCTGCTCCCGGCACAGCCGATCCCGTCAGGCGCGGTGCTGAGTTTGGGATAAGCAGGAGCCCTGACCTTCCTTTGCGGGAGCGGCGAAGGAAAACGCGGGCGGGTCGGAAGGAGGGTGGCGTTCCCTGGCACCGGGGCTGCGCAGCCACCTCGGGGCGCGGGGTCTGGCTTTTGGGAACCTCTGGGGAGGCAGGAATGGGGCGGGGGACCAGGGGAAGGCTCAGTGGGCGCCAGCCTCACTCTTCCCTGCGAAATTCCACTTGTGCCCATTAAATGTCAGCTCGGAGAGGAAGACGGGGGAGGGGAAACGATTCGAGGGGAATTGTGGCCGGCAGAGTTTGGATTTCCGAGCCAGGCAGAGGCTGCTGGGGATGAAGGTTTAAGCGATGACTGGCACGGGACAGCGGAGGCCGGGAGACATCAACAGGCGGGGGCAGCTCCGGGGGCTGGAGCGGGCGGAGGAGGGAGCGAAGAGGGAGAGAGGGAGGGAAGGAAAGAGGGAAAAAGGGGAAAAGGCAGGATGGGGAGAGGCAGCCGCCGTCGCGCTTCAAAGCTTGCGAGGATCAACCGGTCCCGCTGCCGCTTCTGCACCCCGGGGGCCCCACGACAAAGCCTGGCCCCCCCAGCCTGGAGCAAGACGTGCCCATGGGGTTTTCTGCCATTTGTAATTAACGCTAATTGTGGCAATTCGAGGGGTTTTCAATGAGAATGTTCCTCCTGTGCTGGGGGGAGGCTGCTGCATCTCCACCTTCCCCTGGGCATCCCCCCGAGTTAATATTGCCGGCAGCAGCTTCTCCTCCGGCTGGGAACCGGGGCAAAGGGGAGAATCCCCAATTAACTCCAGAGCCCCCCAGACCCTCGGGGCCGATCCCTGGTGCCGTTCCCTGCCCTCCTGCCCCGCTCCGCTGCTTTTCCCTGCTGCCAGCAGCGGCTCTATTGTTAAACGCCGCGATCCTGCGTGGCTCGCTGCCGCTAATGAAGGTAATTAGCTGTGAGTCACGTCGGGCTCATTTATGTTACGAGGTCAAAATCCCCGCTACACTTCAATACATTTTTGCAGCGAGCACATTTAGAAAGTAATTAAAAGGCTCAGCAGCCGCCTTTGCCTCCATCCCGCCTCCCCCTCGCCGGGCTGGCAGGATTTAATTGAGGCCAGGCGAAAGTTAGTGGGAATAAATTGTGGCTGATAACGTGGAGGGTGTAATTTAATTCTGGGAGAGGAGCTGTGCTCGCCCGGGTGTTTGGTTCTCCAGGGGCTGGAGGGGGATGATGACAACGCGGTTCTGTAACGGGGTTTAGTGAGGGGACAGTGACGGTCAGGGAGGGATGAGGCTGTGAATGGAGTGGTCACTCTTCAGGGCATCATCTCTGGGATTCGTGGATCAAATTCCCACCCCTGGGATTCTGTGGATACCGGGGTGGTGGAGGGGTGCCGGTCCAGCAGCTCAGGGTGGGTTGTCACACAGACTGGTGAGAAAATAGCAAAAATATCAGCAGTGTGGTGCTGGGGACATGAATTCCCCTCCTTGACCTTGAAGGGAGTTTATAAAAATTAGGGAGAGTGACTTTATTCACGGGTGGATAAAGCCAGGACACAGGGAATGGCTTCCCACTGGCAGAGGGCAGGGATGGATGGGAGATTGGGAAGGAATTGTTCCCTGGGAGGGTGGGCAGGCCCTGGCACAGGGTGCCCAGAGAAGCTGTGGCTGCCCCTGGATCCCTGGACGTGTCCAAGGCCAGGCTGGACACTGGGGCTGGGAGCAGCCTGGGACAGTGGGAGGTGTCCCTGCCCGTGGGACAAGATGATCTTTAAGGTCCCTTCCATCCCAAACCATTCCATGATTCCGCCGCTCTGACATCTCAATTGCTGCCTCTGCCTGTGGAATGACCAGAGGAGGAGAAGGATCCGGAGCCGCCGCTGGCCAGAGGATCTGGATCAGGATGGGCTTGGGATGCTCCCGGGATTCCCCAGGCAGGGCCGGGATGTAAATGTAACCTTCAGCCGGCGGGCGCAATCAGAGCGATATTAAAATGGGATATTAAAGCAAACAGCGCTCTCCCCGCTCCCAGGGATAATATCCAGCTCCTGTTTAGCCAGGGATTTGCCGGCGCTCTGAGCAAACCGCTGGTGCCTGGGAAACCTCTCGAATCCCTGAGTGAAAATCCAGCCTTTGGATCCTGGCACGGATCCGCTCCTGGGGCTGAGCATCCTGCGGGGAAGGACCTTTCCCGTGGCCACGAGGAGCAGGAGGAGCAGGAGGAGCAGGAGGAGGAGGAGGAGCAGCTTTTCCACCCTTGCTGAGGCTGACAGAGGACGTGGAATCCAGGCACGGCCACACTCTTCATCACCTTCCTGCTCCAGTGGTGCCAATGAACTTCCTTCTTTTCCCTTCTCCTTCTCCCTGCTTTTCCCTTGGAAGGAGAGCACCGGGACTGCCTCTTACTCTGTTCTTCCCTTGGAGTCACCTCTGGGCTGGCTGGCACTCAGCTTTTCCTCAGCTGCCACCTCAAGCTGTGATGCCTTACTAAAAACCGATGATGAGGCTGTTCCAGCTTTATTCTCCTTTTCTTGTTTGGACACGGTGACGTGATTCCCAAAGTTTTGCAGTCCCGCCCTGCCCGCGCGGGGATGTGTCCTCTCCCTGCTCCAAAGTGGGTGATGGAATCTGGGATAGGAGACCTCGATTCCCACAGACCCACAAAGCCCAGAGGTCTCCTGCTTTCCAGACAGGGAGCTCAGTCAGGCATTCCAAGGGGAAATAGCGGGAAAATCCCATTTTTTGTGCGCATCCTTTGCTCCCCATCCCAAAAACCTGAATCCCAGCTCTCGATTTTGTCACCAGTGCTGCTTTTCCCGGTCTCTCCTGCAGATACGCTGTCAGTGCCTCGCTGGTCCCCGCAGATCCCTCGCCGGGATTTAGGAAACTCCATAAAACACAGGTACAAACCACCCCGCTGCTGCGCCGGGCTGGGGGTGAGGGGTGAGCAGCTCCCCTCCACCTCTGCTCCAGCACAGGGAGACTGGGGACATTCCCGCTCTTTCCCATGCTGGGCTGTGCTCCGAGCCTGTTTCAATTCCGTTTCAGTTCAGATCTGGTTTAGATAAGGCTCGAGCCGCTGTCAGTAAAAGCTGTGTGTTATCCGTGACCTTCAGCAAACTCCCCATCTCCGGATTTCTGCCCTCCCACTTCTCCCTGTGGAGGGAAAAGCACTGGGGAGAGTCTCGGTGCTGCTGTTGGATGGGAAGCTGCTTCCCAAGGGGCTTTGGTTGGTCCCCAGGGCACGGAGGGGCTTTGGGGTGGACAGAGCTGGGGAATCGCAGGGAGCTGGGATTGGATTCCCGCAGGAATGGGCTGTGCCCTTCTCCAGAACCAAAGTGGGGCTCAGGGTGATGTTTTGGCATCCCTAGAAAAATTCCTCAACACCTGCAGCGGGGTGTGAGGGCGGGAGGGAAAGGATGAAGCAGGGCTCGGGAGACAAGGGAGGCTCCAGCTCTCGCTGCCCACTCTGTCCGTGTCTCTCTCCGCAGGTTTTCCACCAAGTACTGGATGTCTCAGACCTGCACCGTCTGCGGGAAGGGAATGTTGTTCGGCTTAAAATGCAAAAACTGCAAGTACGGCGCCGTGCCGGAGCTTTGTGTCCCTCCCTAAAACCGCGAGGGGAAAATCGGGGCTTTGCTGGGGCAGCCGAGCCGGGGTTTGGGCGTGGAGAGACCCACCAGGCTCTCGCCAGCTCCTCCTCGCAGGAAGCTTTAATCAGACGCGGAATTGGGTGAATAACGCCCCAAAGCAGCGCTGGGGGTGGGTCTGGGACGGGATCAGGGTCCTCAGGGAGGATGTGCCCGCCAGAGCTCGGCTCTGCTCGCTCCAGAGCTCTGAGTCAGATCCTGGCAGCCCCCCCTTCCCTCAGCCTGGCTTAGGAGCCCCACGTTATGGAGATTCCCGGTGGAATTACCGGCAGGACACGGGGGTGGATGTGCTGGGCCAGGCAGGGGTAGCTCTGGCATCTGGTGGGTTTTGCCCACAGTTTTGGGCTGTAGCCTCTATTTTTGTGACGTTTTGGGCACCTCTGTGTCCTGGGGTCGTGGCCCCGAGGAGCCGACCCGCCCCAAATCAGTTAATCCGTGGTGCAAAGGAGAGGGGATAACCCGGGACAGGACCGGGAAAGCAGCGAGGCAGAGCTGGGGCTGCTCCAGCTGCTCCGAATCCGCCACAGCCCAGCCTTGGGCAGAACATCCGCGCTTGGGAAAGCGGCTGCCGGAGCCAGGATTGCCTTTCCTGGGGCTGGGAGCTGGGAATGTGCGATTGTCTGCGGGTAACGGAGCGAGAACGATCGCTGCTGCCGCCGATTGAGCGCTGATGAGTTGGTAAATTGGGATTGAAACCTGACGGGAAGCGCTTGGTGACTCCACAGCTGGTGGGGCTTTTCTGAAGGGATGTTACCAGACACGGGGATTTTAGAGGGACGATTCCCGTTGTGTCCATGCTCAGGGAGCTGCAGGCTTTTCCTGCGAGCTCTCCGTGCTGCAGGAGGGAGGCTGTGCCTGAGTCCTGACCAGGATCAGGGATGCTGTGCCCGGTTCCTGACCAGGATCAGGGATGCTGTGCCCGGTTCCTGGCCAGGATCAGGGATGCTGTGCCCGGTTCCTGGCCAGGATCAGGGATGCTGTGCCTGCTCCCTGACCAGGATCAGGGATGCTGTGCCTGCTCCCTGACCAGGATCAGGGATGCTGCGGCTCTGGCTGTGCCGATCCCGCTCCCTGCAATCCCAGAGAACAGAACAAATCCATCTCCTGGCAGTCCGAAGTTGGCAGTGAACCCGAGGCATTTAGGATTTTTCCAGCCTTGCCCCGGCGCTGCTTTCCCCGGAAAGCAGAGGGGAAGCAGCAGGTAAAACAAACAACCGGACCCCAAACCCCCCAAGCCTCAAATACCAAATTAATTCCTGCCTTTCCCTCCAGGAACAGCTTTGTAATAAAAGCTAACACGGGCAGCTCCTGAATTTTCATTACCCAGCTCATTGACTTGAAGCTGCCCCCATCCTTCCCCCTTGTTTTGATAACTCCTTTCCTCCTTTTTCCCTTTTCCCCCATGGCTTTCTGCCGGCCTGGCAGAGCGTGAGCTGGGGATGCGTTTCCATCCTTAATTAAGGAGCAAAGGGAAGGATTTGGGAGTCTGCCAATGCCTGTGTGCATGACCCGGGGGTGAAGCCCTCCAGGCTCCTGCCCTGGCTCCACAAACCGGGAAAGGCTCTGCGGAACATCCAAGGGCTGTGAATCCTCTCGTTATTTTGGCTAAATGTCCTTAATGAAGCCAGGAGGGGAGGGCACCGTGACAGGGACACCTCAGGGGCCAGGGCGGCCTCTTCCTCCCCCTCTGCTGCCCCTGAATTGAATTAAGCACCCAGCAGCAGGACGGTGGGAACGGGGATTTCATGGAATTGTGGAATGGTTTGGGCTGGAAGGGACCTTAAAGCTCGTCCAGTCCCACCTCCCAGTAAACCTTTCCCCCCAGCACAGGACTCTGCTCCTTTTATTGCAGCCACCACTGGCAGAAGTGACAATTTGGGGCATCCTCAAGCCTGGCTGGTCCCCCCCAGCTGGCAGAGAAAGGGGGAGCTGGGCAGAGCCCCCAGGTTTGGGAATTCCTGTGCTGCTCCATGGGGATGGATACGTTTTCCAAGGGCTTGCAGCCCCTGTGTCCTGTCAGCCAACCCCTCCTGGTCATCCAGGATGTGCATCCCATACTGGGCCTTCTCCCTGAGCCTGCTGCTTGGGAATTCTGGGCAGCAGGGATCCAGGAGGGTTCACTCAGGCTGAGTGAACAACCCGAGCCTCACATCCAGTCACTTTCCCGGGGGGAAAAGGGGGAAAAAAACCCCCTGAGCTCCAGCACAGAATCCCAGAACGGTCTGGGCTGGAAGGGACCTTAAAGCTCATCCCATCCCACCCCTGCCTTGGGCAGGGACACCTCCCACTGTCCCAGGCTGCTCCAAACCCCGTTCAACCTGGCCCTGGACACTGCAGGGATGGAGCAGCCACAGCTTCAACCCGTGCCACTCTCCCAGGGCGCAATTCCTTCCCCAAATCCCACCCAACCCTCTATCCTGTCCCTCCATCAACTCTCTCCGTGTCCCCTTCTCACTGCCTGCTCTCTGTCCCCTGCCAGGCTCAAGTGCCACAACAAATGCACCAAAGAGGCCCCTCCGTGTCACCTGCTGATCATCCACCGCGGAGGTAAGGCCCCTCCTCCGCCCGCTCCGTGCCTCCGGGGATGTCTCCAGCGGGTAAAACTTTCAAAAGCCCCCCGGGCGATTCGGGAGCCGGACCCTGGCGGGGTCCCCGGCGGGACGGAGGCTCCCGAACCGCTTGGGCGCTGCGGGGAGATGTTACCCACCGTTTTTTCCGCTTGTAGGGAGACGAGCCGGTCGGGGCGAGGCAGATTTGCATTGCAAACCACTTCCACCCACCCTCCCCCTGCCTCCTTTTCTTTTCAGATTCCCCACCGCACGGGGTAAGTCCAACCAGGTTTTCGCCTTTTGCTTCTGTCGAGAGCTCAGGGCGGCTGTGGGACCCCGAACCTCCCGGTGCATGCGGGGTCCCCGCGCCGGGGACGCGGCCGTGGCCCTGCGGATGCTCGTGGTGCTTTTGGAGCTGCCTTACCCCGCTCTCCTGCGGGAGAGCCCGGCCTAAAACCCGCAAATCCTAAAATCCGCACAGAGACAGGCAGCACTTTGCAGCAGGACGTCGGGGCGGCGCTTCCCACCTCTTTTCTTCCAGATTTTGGCTCCCTTGCTGGCCAGAGGACCGCGACTGCCTGAGGGAAACGCTTCCAATCGCTCTTGCCTCAAATTCCGAGTTCTTAAAGCTGTTCCTTTGTGTTAAATAGCCCCCAAAACCCCGCTCCTCAGTTTAATCCCGGGGGAAAGGATTGTGCTGGTGGCACCTCGGAGGGGCCAATTTTGCAGCCTCCCACGCCCTCGCTTGCAGCAAATTTGGGTGGAAGCGGTTGAAGATGCCCCTGACAGGCTCGGAGCTGCTGCAAGCCCTGCCCGGGAGGCAGGGAAGGCTCCTGGGATGGGCAGGAATTGGGATTTAGGGCTGTGGTGTTGCAAGAGCCGGCGCTGCCCGCGGTGTGGTTTAGGAGCAGCATGGCTTTGGGGTGGCCTCGGCATCAGTGAAATACTTCCCCACCCCCCAAAAAAACCCCAAACCCAGCTCTTAAATCCGTTGTCTTGGAGCCAAACCATTCCTGAACCCCCCAACCTTCAGGCTGGCTTTTCTCCCCAAAGAATCTCCCTGCTGAGAGTATCCGGCTCCTCCCCTTCACCCCGAAAAGCTCCGGCAGGGAACAGGATTGTGCCGGCCGAGCCCCGGCTCA
>VZTJ01001041.1:47725-63003 GCA_013397795.1 Orthonyx spaldingii
TCCCTTTTCCACCCCCATTCCATCCCCTTCCCATCCCCTTCCCTCCAGGCACCCGTGGGTGGTCCCCTGGCTTTGCAGCACCTTTGGGGGCTCAGGTGCTCCTGGTGAGACCTTGGAGCTCTGGAAGGTTCATTTATAACCCACAGCTCTTCACTGCTAATAATAAAAAAAAAAAAAGGATTTAGATCCAAAAAGCCCAAACCCAAGGAATTAATTAAGTTACAATTAAATTATAAGCTGATAACCAGGATGCCTTTACCACCTTCAATATTTTCAAGCCCAATAAACTTTGGGCTGAAAGTTGGGAAAAGCAGCACCTGATCAGCGTTAGAACCATCCCTCCCCAGCAGTCAAGCCCAAATCCATCACTCCCTGATGTCCCGGTGCCGCTCCAGCAGCAACATTCCAGCGCTGGGTCTCTTCCTGATCCTTTCTCTAAAGGCCGTTAATGAAGGATTTTGGAAGCCTTGGGCTTAAGGGATCGAGTCTGGCCCTGCTTTGTGGCCGGCTCATCCACACTCTCCAAATTCCACTGGGGGTCCAGTGGAGCAATGGATGGAGCCGCTGTCCCCTGGGAATTCATGGAAAAACGGTGAAGTCAAAGTCATTTTTTCCCCCCGACTAAAGGAAGGTGTCAGACTTAGGATTTTTGGGGGCAACAGCTTTCAGTGTGCAAAATCTGTGATTTCCTCCGGCTCCCCCCACTGGAAACATCCCACGGGAGCCATCCCAGGCTTGGCTGGGTTAAACACCTCTGGATCCTTGGGAGACAGGAATTTGTGCCTGGGATAGCGATGAAGCAGGAGGAGCTGACTGCTCCTGCAAACCACCCGTCCATGGAGATGCTCCGCAGCCACCTGGGCTTCCCATGCTGCTCAAAATATCAGGATTGCCTCCTTTTGTGTAGGATCCTGGGATTTATAGTCTTTAGTGGCCGTGGAATGGGATAGGACCCACAGGATTGCCGTGTCTGACTGGCCTGGGGAATGGAATTCCCCTGGGAAGGAATGTTGTGATTTATGTTATGGATAATAATAATTTATAATGTATTTACATAATGCCTGAAACCACCCGAGCTGTCCCAGCTGATCCCTCATTCGGAATTTCCCCAATTCCCTGTTCATTGTCAGGAGCAGCGCGACCCCAGTCACGGAACTGGTGGTGGAAGGTGCTGAGGAAACAGGGAAGGAAATGACCTGGAAAACCAACTCAGATTTTGGGTGCTTTACTGCAGGGAGAGGACCTTTGAACCCTCCACTGATCCAAAATGATTGAAAAACTTTCCTTTCCTTTCCTTTCCTTTCCTTTCCTTTCCTTTCCTTTCCTTTCCTTTCCTTTCCTTTCCTTTCCTTTCCTTTCCTTTCCTTTCCTTTCCTTTCCTTTCCTTTCCTTTCCTTTCCTTTCCTTTCCTTTCCTTTCCTTTCCTTTCCTTTCCTTTCCTTTCCTTTCCTTTCCTTTCCTTTCCTTTCCTTTCCTTTCCTTTCCTTTCCTTTCCTTTCCTTTCCTTTCCTTTCCTTTCCTTTCCTTTCCTTTCCTTTCCTTTCCTTTCCTTTCCTTTCCTTTCCTTTCCTTTCCTTTCCTTTCCTTTCCTTTCCTTTCCTTTCCTTTCCTTTCCTTTCCTTTCCTTTCCTTTCCTTTCCTTTCCTTTCCTTTCCTTTCCTTTCCTTTCCTTTCCTTTCCTTTCCTTTCCTTTCCTTTCCTTTCCTTTCCTTTCCTTTCCTTTCCTTTCCTTTCCTTTCCTTTCCTTTCCTTTCCTTTCCTTTCCTTTCCTTTCCTTTCCTTTCCTTTCCTTTCCTTTCCTTTCCTTTCCTTTCCTTTCCTTTCCNCCCCGCAGTGTGGCCCGAGTGTGTGTGGGGTTACATCTGTCCCTTACCCTGGGCTGGTGACACCTTCTCCTCCCTGCTCCCTTCATCCCTGGGGCAGGAAGTGGGACTGCTCCCAGATCCTGGTGTTTTTCTGCGGTGTTAATTCCGTAATTCTTTTAACAGCCTGGAAGGAAACCCATTGCTTCAAATTGAAGTGGAGCCCACCTCGGAGGTGAGCCGGCTCCTGTGCTTAATGGGCCTTGGTTTTAAGGATATCCTGGGGCACATTTCCTTGGAAATGGAGATATTTCCCATCTGTGCAGGGGAGTTGCTGATAATTGAATTAAAGGCCAGGCATCCGTGTCCCCACCCCGCGGAGAGGGACCCTCCCGGGCTTCGAGTTTGGAATTCAATGAGGTCTTTTAGGATGCGTTAAAAATGTGGCGGAAAGGAAGGAGGGGAGAGGGGGGATGAGGATGGAGCTTTTAAAGGGTGCTGTAAATCCTGCAGAAAGCATAAATGGACTATGGGAGGTCTAGGAATGCTGACCAGGGGCTGCCAGGGAGGGAATAATGGGAATTAGCAGAGCACAGCCAGCCCAGGGTAGGATAAAACTGTTTTCAGACAAATTAATTAAATCTCTGATGGTCACAACCCTGAACTTAACCCTGGGGTAAATAAGTGGCTCCACAGGGAAGTGATGGAGGCCCCATCCCCGGAGGGATTTAAAGCCCTGTGGATGTGGCACTTGGGAACACGGGTTAGTGGTGGCCCTGGCAGTGCTGGGCATGGCTGGAGTCAATCTCAGAGGGCTTTCCCAACCTAAAGGATTCCATGATTCTATGAAAATCTGGGATTCTGACAACTTAGTGTAGAACGGGGTCACTCCATTAGCTTTGGGAGATGCCTGCCTGGTCCCTCTGGGTCTGAGCAAGCAGCAGTTGGATCAGTGGGGTTTTTCCCACAGTTTTTTCCCAGTTTGATTGTTCCCGATGCCCTTCACCCACCACAGAACGAGGAAGGCGCCGAGGAGGTGCAGGAGTCCGAGGACGACTTCGAGGAGATGAACCTCTCGCTGCTCTCCGCCCGCAACTTCCCGCGCAAGGCCAGCCAGACCAGCATCTTCCTGCAGGAGTGGGACATCCCCTTCGAGCAGCTGGAGATCGGGGAGCTCATCGGGAAGGGCCGCTTCGGGCAGGTGTTCCACGGGCGCTGGCACGGGGAGGTGGCCATCCGCCTCATCGACATCGAGCGCGACAACGAGGACCAGCTCAAGGCCTTCAAGAGGGAGGTCATGGCCTACCGGCAGACCCGGCACGAGAACGTGGTGCTCTTCATGGGCGCCTGCATGAGCCCTCCCCACCTCGCCATCATCACCAGGTTGGAGTCGTTTTTTCCATCCAAAAATTCATTTTTCCTGTCCAAAAGTTCATTCTTCCCGTCGTTTTTTCCTCCAGTCCAACTGGGCTGTTGGGTTGAGTTTCCTGCCCTAAGGAAGGGACGTTCTCCCTGTGCTGTGTCCGTGTTCTCCGTGGGCTGTGGTTTGCGGTGTGGAGAACAGAGCAAACCCAAAAGTGTGTCCAGACAGGTCATTCTTATCTAGAAGTGGAGCTCTGGACAGGAATGGTTTGGTTTGTCGGGTGGCACGAAGCGTCATGGAATCATGGAATGGGTTGGGTTGTGTTGGGAGGGACCTTAAAGCCCATCCAGTGCCACCCCTGCCATGGCAGGGACACCTCCCACTGTCCCAGGCTGCTCCAGCCTGGCCCTGAACACTTCCAGGGATCCAGGGGCAGCCACAGCTTCTCTGGGAATTCCAGCCCAGCCCCTCCCCACCCTCCCAGGGAACAATCCCTTCCCAATATCCCATCCATCCCTGCCCTCTGGCACTGGGAAGCCATTCCCTGTGTCCTGTCCCTCCAGCCCTTGTCCCCAGTCCCTCTCCAGCTCTCCTGGAGCCCCTTTAGGCTCTGAAAGACTGGGAGGCTCCCTGCAGCTTTCAGGGGAGCAAGCTGGGATTTGGGGGCTCCCAAACCATCCAACACCTTCGCAGCTTATTTGGTCTCAAGGCATTCCCAAATACCTGCCTTCACCCCCATTCCCAGTGGGAACGCAGCACTGGTGTAATCCATGCATGGGTGAGAGAAGAATCCCACCTGGCCTGGAGGGAAAGAGGCTTCAACTGCTCCTAAAGCTGCTGTTGCCATGGGAAATACATTTATTCCTGGGAAACCCATTATTTCCTTCACCTCCAGGCCATGCATTCGGCCACGGGGCTGGATATGGTCCTGCTTTTCATCCCATCCTGGGTTATTTCCTCCAGGAGAAGTTTCCCCAAGGTGAGGCTGAATTTTCCTCCTGGCAGCCTTTCAAAAGCAGTGGAATGGCACCACTTCCCACCCCTAGTGATGAAATGTTGCATCATCTTTTCCCAATGTTCCTAATTTTCCTGTGAAAGTGACAGCTCCCAGTCCCTGATCGCAGATGGGGTGGCTCTGCAGGTGCTCTGCTCCCTCTTTGTCCAAACCAAAAGGATTTCACCCCAAATTTGTGGCACCTCATCCCTCCCTGCTCCGATGGTTCATGGATTGGGAGTTTCATCCTCTGGAGTCAGGGTGACTCCAAAGCAGGGCCGGCTCTCCCCAGCTGGCGACTGGAAAAACGATGCCTTTTATTCAGGACCCAAAATGAGCCATCTGGGGAAAATTCCGCAGCATTTCCATCTATTGGGTAGCTCCAGGCCAAAAGCTTTTGGAAAAGTGTGCAAACACATGTATTGATGGATGAGTCAGAGCCCCCATCCATGTGTTACACTGTGTTCCCGAAGGAAAAGGCGGCATCTCCGTCCCGCTCCGCGGGCCCTCTGCAGCCCCTGTTTGCTCAGCTTTTCAGGGCTATTCAATAGCAAAACCTGGGAAATGTATTCCTTGATTTTTTTTTTTAATTTTTTTTGAGCCATGGAATGTTTTCTCTTCCATTTTCTATTCTAATGGGTCTTTCTATAAAAGCAGAGAGGTGCCATTTTTGACAGCTGGACAAAATCAATCCGTGTGCTGCTGCATCCTGGTGAATGGAAATGAGGAACGTGGATCTCTGCTCGTCCTGTTCCTCTTCCAGCTGCACTTGGTCCTGTTTTTTAAGGTCAAAATAGAAATTTATTTAATTGCCCAAAATGTAAGCCAAGCTCACAGCATTTCCAGGCATCGTTTGTTTGTTCCGTGGAAGTGTCCAAGGCCGGGATGGACGGGGCTTGGAGCACCCTGGGATGGTGGAAGGAGTCCCTTCCACCTGGAGTGGGATGAGCTTTAAGGTCCCTTCCAACCCAAACCATTCCATGATTCCGTGAGAGTTTTACAGTTTCTACTGGAAACCTGTTTGGTTCCTCCTGCTGGGATTTCTGGGGTGCAGGAAAACCGATGGCGCTGAGCTCAGTCCCAGGGGATTTTTGGGAAGGCCAGGAGGGATGTGTGAGTACGGATCCCACAGCCCGGAGGTAACTTCCAGACACAATTTTCCTGCTTTGACGCTTCCTGACGGGCTCTGTTCTGCTGTGACAGCACAGGAATCACAGGATTTTGGAATGGTTTGGGTTGGAAGGGAACTTAAAGCTCATCCCATTCCACCCCCTGCCATGGGCAGGGACAACTTCCACTGTCCCAGGCTGCTCCAAGCCCCAACGTCCAGCCTGGCCTTGGACACTTCCAGGGATCCAGGGGCAGCCACAGCTTCTCTGGGCACCCTGTGCCAGGGTCTCTCCACCCTCACTGTGGGAAGTTTTCCTTACGTCTGATCTAATCCCTGTATCCAAGGATGCTCCCTTGCTCTCTTGCCTGCGCTCCTTGTCCGGTCTGTCCTTGGCCGAACCCCTTTGGGAAGTCTCTGACCATCTCCTGTGGGGAAAAGCCTTCTCACACATGGAGGTCTTTACCCCATCCACGTTCCAGGTTTTTCCTAAGGGATATGACAGCCCTGGGGGCGTTTCTGCCATGGGAGCTGCTGCTCGGGTGTTGTGGGGAATGAGGCTGGGGAGGGGACAATGGGACCTGGACAGGAATGGTCAAGGATATTGGGAATGGTCAAGGATACTGGGAATGGTCCAGGAGGTGGCACTGGGTGAGCATCGCTCTTCCAACAGGACTTTTCCAAAGGGACCCAAGTTCTCCTTGGGGTTTTATGGGAATAACTGCAAACCAGGCTTTGCTTGGGTGGGGGAAAATCATTCCCAGCTGCCTGAGGGGTGAATTACAGATACAAACCCAGGATATCAGGATTTCCTCACCCTCCCTGTGCCCATTCCCAGGACAGGATTTTGTGTGTGGAAAAAGCCACTTTTTCTTCTGGGAGCCCACAAGTGGCCACTCGAGGCCGTTTTTTCCACAAAATCCCAGCAATTCCTTGTGGTTGCTGCAGAAATCTCCGTTTCCCTGCACGTCTGGAAGCAGCTGCGTGTCCCTGGGAAGGGGCTTCACCACGTCGTGCCACCGGCGCTGCCGGAAGGGGGTTATTTATAGCCGGGTTTATTTTTACTTTTCCCCATCCCGACGTTTTCCTTCCTGATTGCCTGCGATATTCACGGATCGTCTCATTAGCAGAATGAAATCTCCCCATCCAAACAGCACGGCCCACGGGGAAAAAATGGAAGGGGAAACTGAGGCAGCAGCTGGCTGAGGGTGGGAGAGTTTGGGTTAAAAATCTGATTTTCCCTACATTAACCATTTTTATGGATAAGTGGGATCAGCACTGTTTAATACCTTCATCAATGATGAAAACAGTGGGATTGGGACTGGAAAAGAGAAACCTCCTGGGACATTTCAGAGCCCCTTGCAGGGCCTGAAGGGGCTCCAGGAGAGCTGGAGAGGGACTGGGAACAAGGGCTGGAGGGACAGGACACAGGGAATGGCTTCCCAGTGCCAGAGGGCAGGGATGGATGGGAGATTGGGAAGGAATTGTTCCCTGGGAGGGTGGGGAGGGGCTGGGCTGGAATTCCCAGAGAAGCTGTGGCTGCCCCTGGATCCCTGGCAGTGTCCAAGGCCAGGCTGGAGAGGGTTTGGAGCATCCTGGGACAGTGGAAGGTGTCCCTTCCACCTGGCATAGGATGAGCTTTAAGGTCTCTTCCCACCCATCCCATTCCATGATTCCTGAGCTGTCTCTTGATGCGACAGAAAAGCAGAAATCCAGCGTTTTTCTGCAGTGGGAGGTGGAGACTCCAAGGAACGCTTCCATCAGAGCCACTAATGGGTTTTCTCTTGGGTAATGAGCGCTGGGGACAATTAACATCCATCTTAATTAGTCTGGAGCAGGAGCGGGCGCGAGCCTTGGTGCTTTGAGCGCTGCTTAATGGATGGCGGGAAATGGCAGCGAATTCCTCGGCTCGGCGGCAATGAAAGGGCTGGAAAAACTCCCGGTTTGTTGGAATAATGAGTTGGTTTTGCTGGTGAGGAATGGGACAAAGCCAGGCCTGGGCAAACGCAGCTCCTTGGGGCTCCTCATCCTGGCCCCCCGAGCAGGAACAGAGGTAACGCCTCAGCCACCCCGGGGGGCTTGCCAAGGACAAAGTCCTGTCCCAGTCCCGCTGAAATGGCTCCAGCCACCCCTGACAGCAGGAACTCACAGATTTTGGGATTCTGGCTGTTCCTCCTGAGTAAAAAAGGGGATTTGGATGCTTATTGATCCTTCCCAAGGCTCCAGGTGCTCATCGAGTCTGCAATGGCAGCAGGGGATCAACGCGCTGGGTGCAGCTTCTGGGATGGCTCCCCTTGGTTGGGAACGTTGTCTGGGAGAAGGGAGAGAGGTCATCCAGTCTGGGAGAAGCTTTGAGCTGGAGTTTGCCTGGGCTTTGAGCTCCTGCTGGTTTGTGAGGGGCATTTGGTGCAGCTTTTCCAAGATTCCTTGGGGTTTCAGTTCAAAGCTCCCACGTGGCTGTCGGAGCCTGTGCAAAGGGTCTGGGATTTGCTCCCTGGGATGCTCCAGGCTGGATTTTGACCCTTCCTTTGTCATGCCAGGGTGACTTCAGCTTTCCAGGGTGCCACCAGGGCTGTGTGGCCGTGATTGATGTCCCTGCTGGCAGGACCAAGGAGAACACTGAGGAACATTAGGAATTAAGGCTGACCTTGGCAGAACTGTGTAAAGAGAATTAATTTGTCGAAGGTGCCTTTGAGCAGAGGAACTTGGAATATTTCTGTTGGAGAGGGACAATCTCCTAAACCCTTCCCTGGATCTGTTGGTGGTGGGGGGATGGAGATAAACCCAGCCCTTGTCTTTATGTGAGATATCAAAGGTGAAATGAGAGTCTGCTCCTTTTTCTCTGTGGAAAACAGGTTTTAATGACAGGAGCACATTCCCTGGCACTAATTAATAGGGAAGGTGTGAGAGTGAGGGATGGGAAGAATATCCAAGGCACTTCAGATGTATATTCATGGATAACTTTAGTGCATGGACCAAACATTGGGGTTTATTTTGATTTTATAGTGGATTTCTGTGCTGCATTTTGCCAATATTTAACATTTGGCTGGGAGGAATGAGCCCTGCACAAGGGATGCTCTCCCATCCCTGGCCCTTGTTCCCGGTGGGCATGGAAGAGCTCTGGACAAAGCTGGGCTTTAAACTCCCGGCTCTTCCAGCCTCTCCCAGTGCCACATCTCCTGACATTTACAGGCACAGCCCAGCTGGGAAGGATTTGGGGCTTGTAAATCTTAATGCTCGGGGAGCTGGGGATGTTTAACCTGATTTGAAGGATGGGAGGAGAGGGGAAGGGTGGAAACCACAGCACTTAAGATGGAAGAGATTGGGGGGCCTGGATTTTCCCTGTGGATGCTCTGTGGTGCTTGCAGCCAGCTCCCTGTTCCCTCCAGGGATCCAAATTGTCCTTTGAGCTTTAATGAGCCACAAATTGAAGGAACAACGAGGTCAGGTGGGGTGGAGCCCTGGGCAGCCTGAGTGGCAGCACTGCCCATGGCAGGGGTTGGAATGAGAGGATCTTTAAGGTGCCTTCCAACCCAAACCATTCCAGGACTCCGCGAAATTGAATTTTTTTCCCCCAATGGACTTAAAATGCATCCTCCCACCCTTCCTTCCTGTGCTGGAAATTGAACGAGAAGCTCTAAATCCTGCTCAGTGGGAGGGAAACTGAGGCACGGATTTGCCTCTTTGTTTTCCTCCATGCCAGGCTGGAGCCATGCACTGATAGGACACAGGGAATGCCTTCCCATGGACAGAGGGCAGGGTTAGATGGGATTTTGGGAAGAGATTCTTCCCTGTGAGGCCTTGGTAGAGGCTGCCCCTCCTCTGGAAGTGTCCAGGCCAGGTTGGATGGGGCTTGGAGCAGCCTGGGACAGAGGAAGGTGTCCCTGGGTGGAACGAGATGAGCTTTGAGGTCCCTTCACACCCAAACCATTCCATGATTCTGAGATCCTGGAGCATTTCCAAGGTGCCTTTCAGGTGCTGCCCTTCTCTCCCCACTCCTGGAGGCATTTTGGGAAGGGAAGCTGTGGATTCCTGCCTCCCCTAACCCAAGCACCCACTTTGGGAACCGGAGCCTCCCGCTCTGCCTCCATTGTTTTCCCTTTTCCTGCTTCTCTGCTGCATTCCCTTCCCTGGCAGATAAATAATGGAGCTCGTAGATCATGTAATAAATAGGGATCGACTTCATGCCAGGCGCTGGATCAGAATGGATTGACCCGTGGGAATTCACTCCCCCCCGATCGATGCGAGGCCATCGGGCCGGATAAATCCTGATAACGACTGGCAGCGGGAAAGTCAATATGTGGATTAATACACACATTAAACTTGGATATAGCTTCTGCCTGCAGACAGAATCTTGGGGAGGAGCCTGGAATATCCCGAGCCAGGAGGATGGTTGGGAATGGGGAAAAGCAGCAGCTCGATCCCCTGTGTTTGGTGTTGAAACATCGGGGCTGGCTGAGCTTTTCTTACCACTGGAGCATCAAATCCCCGCCGGCGGCTGCTCCTTAACGTGGAGGATGCTTCAGGGGGAAAGTTTTCCTTTGTGTTTTAAGAGTGTTTCTAAATGCCATGGAAATATTGCTATTTTGGCCCTGATTTCTCCGGGAAAGTGCTTAACACAGCGGGATTCGCTTTGCTGGAGAGGAAGGGATTTAAGGAAACGCCTTTGATGAAGCGCCCTGAGATGAGGGATGGTCCTAAAAAGTCCTTCCGCTCGTGCCAACCCTTCCCGTCCCTGTTGAGTGACATCCCAGCACCATTCCTGATTTTTTTTCTGAGCACCCTCAATGCCTGGGATCCTCTTTGGGGCAGAGGAGGGCTGCCTGTGTGGGATCCATGTGCTGGCACCCTGCCTAGCCAAAGAAACAGATCCTTCCTGTGACAGCAGCATTAATTTTTTATTAATAACAATCATTATTGCTATGCCAAAGCAGAGCTGGCTTCCAGGGAAGCAGCCGGCTCGATCCAAAGTTTCTTTCCTTTCTCCAAAAGGATTTAAAAAAAAAAATTCCTTTCCTTCCTGAAGTTCAAAACAGCAGGAGGAGAAGGGTGCAGAGAATATATAAAAGATAAGGAGGTCGAGGCGCCTCCACTCATCCCTGCGCCCCCAGCCCTCCCTCTCGGAGCCGATTCCGAGTGCGTCCTTTCCAAAGGCAGCAAGTGGCACCTGGAGCACGGAGTTTTTTCGGATGACTTGTTTGCAAGCCTGGCTTTAGCTAAGCCCCGGGGGCTGCTTTGCATTCACCTGGCTCCGAGCTCTTCTCCCCGCAGCTGGAGAAGAGCTCGTCTCCTCTATTTCCTCCAAATAAAAATGCATGGAGTTGGCTTGTTCCAAAGAACTTGTTTTTTCTCCGAGGCGATGATGGAGTTGGAGCTACTTTTCAGGGAGGCTGATCCCCCTCCTCCTCCTGTTCCTCCTCCTCCTGCAGCCCTTCTGGTTTGGCTGGAGTTATCTCGCGTGCCAGCTGCCGGCAAGAAAATTTTGCTGCCTAAGTAATATCCATCAAAAGCCGGTGCTTCCATCGGCAGGAGATAGCGGGATGAGGGGAGCGTTGGCTCTCCAGGGCTTTTCTGTTTCCTCCCTCAGGTTTGGCTCGGCAGAGTCTCCTCCATGAGGAGCAGGAAGGTCCCTCTGAGCTCCAGGATGGGGACACGGGCTCTGCTGGAAACGGCATGAACGGAATTCCCTGGCTTCCCGTTGGGGTTGCGTTGGGTTCAGTTGGAATGGGGTTGGGTGGGATGAGTATTTCCAGCGTGGAGGGACCAGGATCTGCTGGATGCTGGGGCTCAGGTCATGGCCCTGAGTTGCCACCAGGCTTTTGGCTGCTGCTTCCATAGAACCATGGAATTGTTTAGATTGGAAAAGATCCTTGAGATCGTCAATTCCAACCATTCCCCTGTCACTGCCAAGGCCACCACTGATCTGTGTCCCCAAGTGCCACACATCTTTGAAATCCTCCAGGGATGTGCCAGGGCTTGACAACCCTTTCAGTGAAGAAATTTTCCCTGATATCCTAATTTTTCCTCCCTGGTCATGGCCATGGTGTTTGGATGTAGAGCGCTGAGGAATTCCAGGCTGGATGCTGCCACTGCTCTGCTCTGCTCACTCTGTGAAAGGAGCGAAATTCCTCATCCATTTAAAGGAAAACAAAATCTCAGGATAAAAACAAACCCAAAGCTCTCCCTTTGCTGCTCTCGCAGCCTTGTTCAGTTTTCCGTTTCGTGAAACACCTCGGGAGCTGTGGAGTTCCAACAGCACCATTGCCAGATGCTGGGAAAAGAGAAAAACAAACCAATCTATGGGAACAACTGGAAAACCTCCCAAATAAGTCAGGAATGTGCTGGAATGTGCAGAGCTCCTTCTTTCCCTCTCTGGTCTTGCTCAAATGAAATCAAATAAGTTCCTGGCTCAGTGGTTCCTGTTGCTGTTTCTTTCTTAACATTCCCCAAAGGATCCTTTTTTACATGAGAACCTCAAACTGCTGTGGAATGTGGGAGCATCCAAGCATCCTTTGCCGTGTCTTTCCTCCAGCACAGATGTAACCTGGGAGCAGAGGTATTTTTATATTAAATCATTTTTTATTAATTCCCCACCTCACTCTCTTCTCCAGTTTCTCCCCTGGGTCTGTGGTGCTGACTGTCACCATGGTATCTGAGCTGCTTCCCTATAATCCATATCCCAGCAGGGAATGAACTTCCCGGGGTCTGGCATTTATCACCTCTTTAACTGAATGGACGTTGATGTGGATGGGAAGAGGGAAGGGAAGCACAAAGTTCCTGGGGTGATGGAATGCGCCCTACAACCACCACGCCTTTGGCTCGAGATGATCCCTGCTCCTGAGCTGGAGTCAGGATGGGGCTTCAACTGTGGAAACGTTGGCCATCAATGTAGAGGTGGTGGCCATAGTGTAGAGGTGAAGGCCATGAATGTAGAGGTGATGACTATCAGTGAGGAGGTGATGGTCACCAGGATAGAGGTGGTGGCCATCAAGGTAGAGATGATGGCCACCAGTGTAGAGACAGTGACCATCAATGTAGAGACAGTGACCATCAATGCAGAGGTGATGGTCACCAGGATAGAGGTGGTGGCCATCAAGGTAGAGGTGATGGCCACCAATGTAGAGGTGTTGGCCACCAGTGTAGAGACAATGCCCATCAATGTAGAGGTGGTGGCTATCAATATACAGGTGATGGTCATCAATTCAGAGACAATGGCCATCAGCGTAGAAGTGGTGGTTGTCAATGTAGAGGTGATGGCCATCAGTGTAGACTTGGTGACCATAAGTGTGGAGGTGATGGCCACCAGTGTAGAGGTGGTGGCTGTCAAGGTAGAGGTGACGGCCATCAGTGTACAGATCATGGCCATCAATGTAGAGGTGTTGGCCACCAGTGTAGAAACAATGTCCATCGGGTAAAAAACTGGAATGGATGAAAGACAGATGAGTCTGTTTTCCCGTGGAACAGCAAAAACACCAAGAGGCAGCGCTCCAGCTCTTCCTCCCTCATCCCAAATTGTTCCTCTGCGAGCCGCCTTGGCTTTGCTCCCGCTGCTGATGTCTCCAGCCCACGTTGGGAATGCAGAGTGTTTATAAAGCAATTTGGGATTTGGCTTGCTTGGCTGAACACTTCAAAAACTCATTTTGAATTGAGAGTGGCATCTGCAGCAGGATGGGGCTGGGCCTGCCCTAATGCCGGGAAAGGCACCGGGATGTGGATGCGAATGTGCCATGGGATGAGGTGAACGGCTGAGGACCCCCAGAAGGACCTCTGCATCTTTGTCCCTGCCACCCCTCATTTCTGGATGGTGTTTGGTCACCTCGTGGCACTGGGGCACGTGTCATCAACCTGCTCTGCTGCCAGGTGGGACGGAGAACTTTGGAAGACAAGAATTCCTTATGAATTTTCACTTCAGCACTGAATAAACCGCGATCCATCTGAAGATGCAAATCACCTGCCTTGTTTTCGGTGCCGAGCACAGGCGTTTCATGGCCCTGTCATCCACAGCCCTGTCCCTCAAAGCCACGCTCAGCGGGGACCTCTCGAAGTGGAAAGGCAGAAGACTCCGAGCGTGCCCCGGGCGCCGCTCTTTGTCCTGCCCGAATGGGGAGCGATTGAGGAATGAGGAGAAGCGGAATTGTTGAGCTGTGCCATGAAAAGGTTCTGCAGGTGGTGGCTGAATGGGCTCAGGTGCTGCATAAAAGGTATCAAACCGGGCTTTATCTCCGCGTTGGCAGCTCCTTATCCAGCAAGAAAAGTCGGATGTGCCGGTGGCGGGCGCTCGGTGAATTCATTTGGAGCTGGTATTCATCAAGGGGAGGGGAGAAGCACCTGGGCTGCTTTGATGGCTCTGCCAGGGTCTGAGGAGCAGAGGTGACAGTGACAAGTCCTGGTGCCACCAGCCCGGGTCTGGCTGCTCTCCTGCAGCGGCTCCGTCTGCTGGGAAGGACTTGGAAATCCTGTAAATGAAGTGGAAAGATGGGAATCTCATCAGCAAAGGGCTGCAAGCTCCGCTCTCAGGGTTATCTCAGCAGTTCAGATAGGCAGAAATGTGAGGATTTTCCTCTAAACAGCCCTTTCCCAGGAAAACAGCTGATCTTAACTCGCTTTAGGGCTGGAGTCCAGCCCCGTTCCAGCGCTAATCCACTCATTGCATTTCCAGTGTCAATTTGTGACCAATTCAGATCACAGGCAACTGGCTGTAAAATGGTTTTCTCTGGGAGAAAATGTGTTTTGTGGGAATTGGGAAGGGCTGGGGGAACTCCAGTGTGTGCAGGCAGGTCATAGAGGTGGCAGAAGGCTGTTGTGTGGCAGAGCTTAAAGCTTGGTGGGTTTATGCAGTGAATTAGTGCAGAAAAATAAAGGTGGTGGAAGGAGAATTCGTGTCCCTCGTTATCCTGCACGCTTCGGTTCGTTCCGGTTACGGAAACCCCGAGGATTTTATCACTGAATTCCAAGTGCTTGGATCCTAATCTCCAGCTAATTCCTATCTGACTGCAGCCGAAGCGTTGCAGGAGATGGGAAGATGGTTTAGAGGGAGGTCTTGTTCCTACCACAGCTGCCATGGGGCTAAATCCAGCTGGGATGCTCAGGGATGTGCTGGGACCCCCGAGCAAGGGAAACCATCCCCGAGGAGGGACTTGCTGCCCTAAATCCCCACCGCAGCTCCCTTGACAATTTCTACCACTCCCAGTGAGGAAATACTTGGAAGGGTGCTGTTGCCTCTCCAAAACCCAGGATACGGGATCAATCCCGTTCCTGTTTTGCTGCTTGTCCTGAAAATTCTGCTCTCTGCCCTTGGAGAGATGTGGAGCTTCTGGTTTAGGAGCAGGAGGGTCCTTTTTCAGGTTTGGAGTTCTTCTGAGTTTTGTGGACCCATGGAATGGTTTGTGTTGGGAGGGCCCTTAAAACTCATCCCATTCCACTCCCTGCCACGGGCAGGAACACTTCCACTATCCCAGGGTGCTCCAAGCCCCATCCAAGATGTCCCTGCCTATGGCAGAGGGCTGGAATTACATGGTTCTTAAAGTCCCTTCCAACTCAAACCGTTCTCTGATTCTCTTTTATGATTCTGTGGTGATTTTCACCCAAAAAGGACAAAACCTCTCCCAGGGGCTGAATCCAAACGGGTGCGTGCTGGAATTCCCAGGGCAGGAGGAACTGGGTATGGGGAAAGCAGTGGAGCCGAGCTGGGCGTGAGCAGCGGAACGAAATCCCAGAACTTTTAATTTGTTAACCAGAACGGAATCAAATCAACATCTGCAGTCACCAAACCTCTTTAACAAGCTGTGTGTTGGGTGTTTTATTTCCCAGGCACAGGTATCCAGCCTCATCTTTCCAAAGTTGCCTGGAATGAGCGTGGGCGGATAGAGAAAAGCAGAAAAAAAAGCCCTTTTTTTGTGGGCGGGAGTCGAGGCAGCAGCCACCCACGTCCTCCATTATGATATTCAAATGTCAATATATTTTTAATTGGTTTATATCCCTCCCCCCCCCCCCCCCCTCCACCCGCCCTTG
>VZTJ01001041.1:63051-80433 GCA_013397795.1 Orthonyx spaldingii
TCCCATCCAGCTGCCTTTGGTAATTAAGGCTCTGTAAATAGATTTTACTGTAATTGGTACGAGAAGGAAAATTGGAGGACATTGTACAGTGCATGAGGTTGGGTTGGGGGAATTTTTTCCCTCCCTGTCTTTCCTCTTTTGACTCATTTTACATCTGTGAGCTTTGTATCCCGAGGGAGGAGGAGGAGGAGGGAGCCACGGCCAGTTCTGCACAAAAACTCAGAAGTTGGAGGACCAGGTGGTTTGTTCCGGGCTGGGACACAGGGAAAAATCAGGAGCCAGCCCAGGCTGTCCCTTGTGCCACCACGGTGGTGCCACCAGGACACGCCAGGAGCAGCGAGAGCTCCCTCCAAGTGCCAAACTGGGAGAGCCCCCAGTTCCCTGTGGAATCTTCAATCTGCCTCCAGCCAAGAGGCCAAAATCCTGTGATCATTTACAGCTCCCTGCTTTGTGATTTGTGGCTGTTTCTCCAGGCGGGTTTGTAACTCTGGTTTTTGTCTTTCCCTGTTCCTGTTCCTCCAGCCTGTGCAAAGGACGGACTCTCTACTCCGTGGTGAGGGACGCCAAAATTGTCCTGGATGTCAACAAGACGAGGCAGATAGCACAAGAAATCGTGAAGGTATGGTCTGGTGGGGTCTGGATCCGGCAAAAAACCCGGCCAAGAGCCCAATCCGGTCATTCTGGGGAGCAGGAGAGGAGCAGCCAAGGATTCTGAGCAGGACAGCTCCGCTTGGCTTTACAATCCAAGGATTCTGGCCTGGGTAGAAGTCCTTGGTTTTAAAATCCAGATCTCTTAGAGCTCTCTCATGTGGCTGAATTGGGGTGGCACCAAAGCTTCCATGGGCTCCCCATGCCTGGGGCTCGTCCTGGCCACTGCTCCTCTTTCCTGTTGGAATTTCAGGTGTTTAAATCCAGCAGTGCTGCTGTGAGGGAGTTCCTGGTTGGATGTTCCTCTCCTCTTGGAAAAAAATGTGATAATCATGAAATCCAAGAACGGTTTGGGTGGGAAGGGACCTTAAAGCTCATCCCATTCCTCCCTTTGCCATGGGCAGGGACACCTTCCACTGTCCCAGAGTGCTCCAAGCCCCAATGTCCAGCCTGGCCTTGGACCCTTCCAGCATTCCCAGTATTCCCATAAAGCATTCCCAGGGCCAAGACTCCTGGAGAAATCTGTGCCCTGGTGCCACAAGGCCAAGCTCACGTACATTTTCCAGAGCTGAAACTGCTTTTCCTTTCCCAAGGATGACTCCAAGTGCATCTTCCACACTTCAGACGTGTCCCTTTAAACAGACCTGGGGAGGAGTGGCCGGGAATTTGGGTCCTGAGCCCTCACAGCTTCCCACGGGATGTCGGCAGCGGCCCTGAGGTGTTGAGCTGTCTGCCACAGCGGGGCCGTGCTGTGATCCCAAACATATTTATCACCAAAAATATTTGGCACATGTCCTGCCCTGGGAGCTGTGACACTGCCCCGGTGCCCTGCTCGAGGTCAGCCGACACTTCCACCCCAGAGCCCAAACCTGGAGCTGATCCCACATTTAAGTGTGGAAAAACAACAGAAAATCAAGTTTTCTGACAGATCTTAACCCCCCTTAAATATTCAAATCCAAGTGAAAAGCCAGAGTTTGCTCTGCAGTATTTCCTGGGTGGTGCCTTTTCCCCGGATGGTGCTTAGGCTGTCTCTTATTAAATTGCCTATTTTGCATTTATTTAGACTCAGTTTTAACTTTTAAATCAAACTCCTTCAATTCTCCTGGGTTCTCCAGGCAGGAGCTGACAGGTGAGCACAGCCTGAACCCTTTGCTGCCTTTGAGCTGGGGGTGCCTGAGCCGGCCCAGAACCTCTCTTAATTCCTACTTCTGATCCGTGTTTTCCACTTTTCAGACACGGATTTTTCCCGCTGAGCAAACACTTGAAGCATCACAGTTTAGCCTTGTATTTTTCCCCCTTTTTGTGCTCAAGGCTTTTGCCTTCCAGATGTTCCCAGTGGGAAGAACGGCTCAGTTCAGCCCCTTTCCCTGCGTGGCTTCATTGCTCCGTGTGGGTTCCGAGCATGAGAGATCCTTGTTTTCTGCAGCTGGTGTCTGACAGGATCAGGTTGGAAACCTCCAACTCTTCGTGGTGTTGAGAGGCAGAGGGACTTTTTATCCACCCCAGATCCCTGGAGGGATTAGCAGAGCTCCAAAGGCTCTCTCTGGGCACCAAAGGGAATTCCCAGAGAGGTCCAGCCCTGCCACAACGCCACAACCCAACCACGAGGCCCATTCCTGCTGAGGAGCAGCTTCCCAGCCTTCCCATCTTTCCACACCAACCTCCAGCAGATGTTTTGGTGGACTTGGAAGTGGCGGGTGTGGGGAAGCGAAGGAAAATCCCAACACCTTGGTTGGGGTGGGCTTGGAGCTGCGTTGTCCGGAGGCTTTGGATTTGCTGCCCGGTCACGGCCGTTGTTTGATTTTATCCTTTGAGTCCTGGAATGCAACGGGAGAGCCGCTCAGATTATTGGATCAGTGGGTGCAAGGTTATCCCGAGATCCCCCTGAGGCCAGGGATGATTTATCCGGGGAGCGGTGCCGGCAGAGGGAGCTGGCTTTTCACACCGCCGAGCAAATTAAGGCATTACCGGCCCGAGTGTTTCCTCAGGGATCATCCCCGGGGCCGGGGCGGCAGGGATGGAATTTGCAGTGGGATCTGCGCCGAGCGAGGTGGGAGGTTTGTGTTTGCCTGGAGAAATGCCTTCGGTGTTTGATGATTCCATGGCGATGAGCGCCCCGCTGGACGTGGGAGCAAGGTCCTGCTGCTGCTCTGGGGTCCCGTCACCCCCAGAGTGTTCCCGTGGCACTGGGGCTCATCCGTGGATGCTCAGGGCCCTGCACTGGCCAGAGAAACATTGGAATGTTGCTCCTTGCTCCACCCTGGCACTTTTTGGAGGTGACAGTGACATTTGAAAGCCAATTTTTAAATCCCATCATTATTTCATGTGCTGGGAACTGGAGACCCCTAATTAATCCCGGTGCCTGGAATGGTCCTGGCATCCAGCCCCAAATCCTCTCCTTCCTCCAGCATCCCTTGGCAAAGAATCTTTAGGATTTGCTCCCCACGGGGTGCAGTGAAACCCCCATTCCTTGCTGGGTTGGGGTGTTTTTCCATTTGTTTTCCCACTTTTTCCAGATGGTGGAATTTGGATTGGGTCTGCTGGCTCCACATCAGCCGCCAGCTTAAAAATGAATTCTTGTCGCACAGCCTGCGTGGTTAATGATGATAGATGAGAAGATGAGACTCAGGATGGATGGATCCCCATGGAATTCCAGTTCATAAATCCCCCTTTTCCAGTGACAGACAGCCAATATTCCCTCCTAAGCAACAGTTTGCCAGCAAGGGCATTGATCCTTCAGCAGCGTCCTGCAGGTCAAGTTTTCCCTGAGTCTGCTTAGGAGAGTGAAAAGTGGGACAGCATCAAAATCCCTGCTGAAGTTGAGATAAATGTGTTTTGTCCCCCTCCCCATTCCCAGAATTATCCCGCGGAGCTGAACATCCGCCACACGGAGCTGCCGGCAGTCTGCTTGATTTGCCGGCGCTAAACAGGAGAGTTTGGATTTCCCACCCATGGCCTTTTTGTGCCTCATTAGCACTAATTTTAATTAACTGCCGAGCAGTTTTTCCTGGGGGAAAGGAATTAAGGCAGGACTCCTGCGAGGCGCCCGTTTCCAGGCGGATGGGGCCGTCGGAAGCGCCGATGGCTCCGCCGGGGCGATGGGGAGCGCTGACTTATTACCCTCCTCTCCCAGCCCCCAAAAAAACGGAGGCGAAAACATCATCACCATCCATTTCCCAGCGGAGGATTCCAGGGAAGCGGCTGCCGGGTGGGTTTGCCGCTAATTTTTCCTGCGGAATCAATTAATCAGGAAGATGAGTGGGCGCCGTGGCAGCCGGGACGACAGCGCCACAATCCCATCTCCCTCCAGGAGCCCATCCCAAACCAGAGACCCCTCCAGACACTTTCCCTTGCTGCAGGGACCTCTGGGGACGTGGTCAGGCTTGGATGTGCCGTGGTGGCTCATGGATGCTCCCAGAATCCCGTGGGAATGCCCCCGCTCTGGCGTTATCCCGTCTGTTTGTGCTGATTTTTTAATTTTGGGGTGTTCTCCTCTCTCTGTTCCATCCTAGGGAATGGGATACCTGCATGCCAAGGGCATCCTCCACAAGGATCTCAAGTCCAAGAATGTCTTCTACGACAACGGGAAGGTGGTGATCACAGACTTCGGGCTCTTCAGCATCTCCGGAGTTCTCCAAGCGGGCAGGTAGGAGGACATGGACAGACCGGAGCTCCTCTCCCTGCCCTAAAGCTGGGAGCATGGGGAAAGATCCCAAAAAACCCACTCCAAGTGCCTTTTTGTGTCCCCAGGCTCGGCAGACAGGAGTTCAAGGGGCCTTGGTGTGTGCTGGGGGTGCTGTTTGAAGGGAGTTGGTTTTGATCCGTAGGAAGGAACACGATGCCGTGCGAGAATCTCTGGAATTTTGGTTCAGAAAGGCAAATTGTGCCTCTTGGACCAACCTCTTCCCGTGGGATGCATCTTTTCCATGGCCAAACCACCCTGCAGCTGCCTGGGAGCTGCTCCTGTGGCAGCAGGGCTGGTTCATTCCTTGGCTTTTCCCTTTCCATCGTTACAATTCCCTGGCATCTGCTTCCTCTCCTGCCTGGACTGCGTGATGCCATCCCTGTGCTGTCCCCTCTCCGGTGACATTTTGGGAATTACAGACATCTGGCCGTGGTGTCTGTGCCGGGCATGGAGCAAGACATGGAAAATGAGAGCCAAGCTTGGGACTTTCACTGCATTGTGACATTTTGGGGCCTGGGAGGGTTTAAATCTGAGGGGTTTGGTAAATTTCATTTTAAATTTCTTTTCCCAATGCTTTGGGAGGTTTTCCAGCTGTAGGAATGGCAGGGCCAAGAGTTCCAGCAGCTGTGGAAAGGAGGAAAAGCAAAGCTGGGGGAAAAAGGAAACAGAAATGGAGAAGGAAGAACAGAGATTATATTTTCCATTTTTTTTAAGTGGGAAATAAGTGCTGCTGACTTTTCCCACCTTTCCGACTAAATCCTTTGTGTTGGAAGCAGCACAGGCCAAGCTTGGACACTTTTCTCCTGGTCCCTCCATCTCCAAGGCAAAGAGGCTCAGGAGATAAAAAGCCCCTTGGAAATGATGGATTTTTTCCCCAATTTCCCAGTGATGAGGTCAAAGGATTAGAGGAAACGGCAGCAGCCGCCTCTCTCCATCCCACACTGTGCACTCCCAGATTTTCCACTCTGCCTGGATAAATATCAACGGGTTTTAGCACAAGCTTGGCCAAAAGCCTTGGAAGGCCAGGATCTCCTGCTGAACTTGGAAATTCAGGATCTCCCGCTGTGGCAAAGTGGGGTTTGCCTCTGCTTTGGCAGCTGGGCGGGGGGTTTGGGATTCAGGGCCTGCCAGGAGGAAGGGCCAGCCCATTCCAGCAGGGAATGAGGATTTGAGTGAAACCAGCCAAGTTTTATCAGGAATCTTTGCTGTGAAGGTCAGGGATGCTCCGGAGGTGGAATGAGAGATGGGAGCATCGGGGTTTCTGATGAGGTGACCGATGTGTGGCCACCTCTGCCCAAGATTGGGATGTGCCTTGGAGGGTAAAATCCAGGAGATGACTCAGGAGAGGAAAGATGGCCAGGAAAGCAAGGCTGGATAGAAATGAGCAGTGTTTTGCTGGAAAAATGGAGAAAATTGGAGAATTTGTGCCGTGGGCTGCTGGTGGCACACATTTTCTGCTGGAGGACAGCTGAGAGAAGAGCAGGGATCCACAGCCTCCATGATTTTTGGAATGGGAAATGTCTGGAGGTCTGATCTCCCCTTTTCAGGGTGAGTTTTGCTGGTTTTGGGGTCTCTCAGGTGAAGAAGGGAGATAAAGCCCAATTTTGGGTCCCTAGAGGCTTGGGAAAACATCTATGGAGAAGGATGCAAGTTTTTGGAGGTCCAGTTAAGGCTGGTGACATTTCCTCAGCTGCTTTCACTGGGGTTAACACACTTCCTGCGGGGATTTGGTGACTTGGGGTCTCGTCCTGGTGAAATCAGGTTTATTCCTCCTTTGTTTAAATGCTCTTGGGCTCAGTGGGGCTGCCCTGGAATGAGAAGGAGCACGAGGTGGGTCTTGAGGAGTCTGAGGAGCTCTTCTGCTCCTGCTTTTGCCCTGGGGGTGGCTTGGAAGATGCTCAGTTGGGTCTGTAGTGGAGTCAGGTAAACTCTGGTGATAAAACCCTCAAAGTGCTGCAATTGAGCCACTTTTGGGATCCCATAAAGCCCAGCCCTTGTTGCTGGGAGCTCATAACCCATAGGAGCTTTGCCCAGGGATGAGCTGTGCATCCCAGTCCAGTCCCTGGAGCATCCCGAGGCTGCTTGTGGAATGTCACAGCCCTGAGCCAGAAATAAAAGCCCCAGGAGCAAACCTGGCCTTGCTGAGGGTGCAGGAGCAGATCCGAGCTCTGCCCACAGCATCCTGCTGCTTCCCGGGATGGAGAGGCAGCACAGGGAAGGTCGAGCCAGCTGAAGCCTTTTTAATTGCCCAGGTGCTTAATGTTGGGTTGTAATTAAGAGCTGGAGGGTGCAGGGAGGTGGCTGGGCAGCTGAAAGCCTCCCCTCTGTGCCAAAGCGCTTCTCCCGCCGCTCCGGAGCCGCTGATTGCGGTGGAGATTCCAACACGTGAGTGGAGAGGAGCCACGGACACCCCAGAGGGGATGAGGAGGCTTCATCAGTGATTCCCGGGAGTGGCAGAGTCCTGCCCCAGGGAGGGGCTCCCTCTGGTCACCGCCAGACCCGTGGCTGGGAATGGGGGTGGCTTTGCACACGGGAGGATCCGGATTGTGTCCTTTTGGGGTTAGGAGTCAGCGTTGAGGTGGGATCCCATCCCTGGATGGTGTCCCATGGGACAGATGACCCCACAGCCGTTCCTTGGCCCTGTTCATCCCCATCTTTGGGAGGGTTCCAAGCAAAAACAAGGAGAAATTCCTGGCACAAGCCAGTGGGCTCTTCCTTCTCCAGCCCAGAGTGACGTGGGACAGTTTTGTTCCCTCCTGCTGCTGAGTTTGGCCTCAGACACACGATCAAACCGCTTCAGGTGTCACCACCACTGATGATCCAGGGATTCTGAAGCCAGCACTGTATCCCAGGTGGAGGATGCAGAGGGTGGAGAAGTCACCAATGTCATCCTCAGCTGCTGGCCAAAGGAATCCAACGTGTTTGTCCCGAGCAGGGGGAGCTTGAGGAGGTGGAGAAAAGACAGATGAGGTGAAATGAGAGGTTGTTATAAATCCAGGCTGCTCCATGGGCGATGGCATTGGAGGCTCGGACTTGGAAGCGCTGTTTTGGGGCCAAACACCTGAAAGCCCCAATTCCCAGGCTGTTATTTTGGGATGGGTTTGCTCGGAAGAGGCACTTTGTGGTCGCCAGTCCAACCTCCTGCTCCAAGCACAGTGGGGGATAAAAATGAATTCCTGCTGGGGGAATTTATCCCCACTTTACCCCTGGATCCTTTAAGGGGTTTTGGTGCAATGGGCACAGCAGGAGCCCCAGCAAAGCCTAAATCCCCATCACCAGCCTGGAAGGGCCGAAGTTCCCCTTAAGCACTGTCCTGTGCCCCGAATTTGTCCTGCTGCCTGGCAGGGGCATTTCTCAGGGCAGGGTCAAAACCTGACTTTGCAAGGCTGATGTGGGTAAAACCAGGTTGGAATCCCTGGGAAGAGGGTGGGAACGGTGGGGAGCTGCTCGCTGGGGGTGTGGCAGTGCTGTCCCCCCACGGCTCCCACGGCTCCGGCTCCGTGTCCCGCAGGAGGGAGAACAAGCTGCGCATCCAGAACGGGTGGCTGTGCCACCTGGCCCCCGAGATCATCCGGCAGCTCTCTCCGGACACCGAGGAGGACAAGCTGCCCTTCTCCAAGCACTCGGACGTCTTTGCCCTGGGGTGAGTCTCGGGGCACCGGGAGGGGACGGCCGGCAGGGAACTGGCGGGGTTGGATCCGGTGGGAGCTGCTCTGGGCACAGCAAGGGACAAGGACACCGTTGGGTTGTCCCAAATCCAAGGGGACGCTGCTGGATGGAATTCCCATCGCTGGGTTGGGAGAACCTTCCTGCTTTGAGAAGTTTTGAATGAAACCTCCCTAAATCACCAAATCCTCCTGTTTTGGACCAGGCAATGGGATCCAGAATATCCTGGGAATGCCAGCCTGGGGATGCAGAGGGCTGGGCTGGGAACACTGGTCTGGGAGCCCCTGGACAGCCCAATTCTCCCCAGATTACCGAATCCTCCTGCTTTGGACAAGAGTGGTGCTGGGCAATGGGATCCGGAGTATCCTGGGAATACCAGCCTGGCATCATCTCTGCCCTGCACCCTCCTGGGGTGGGAACTGATGAGAAGGTGCTTGGATGTTGGATGGAGATGCCAAAGGTTGGGAACACAGCTCTGGACACCCCAGTTCCCCCCTCCAGCCGCTGCAGGGGCCGATGGTGGTGCCAGCTCTATGACGAGATGCCAAAGGCCAAGAAAATGAGAATTCCTGAATTTTCCTCAGCAAACCAGTTCATTCCTCCTGCCCTTTATCTGCCCACAAACCTCCCTGAAGGCAGGAGCCCAATTCCACCTCAATAAATCCTTCCCGAGGCGGACACAGGTTTTACCCAGAGGATTAATTTTCTCATGGATACCTCGAAGGCTGTGGGATTAGGGAGCGTGGGCCCGTTATCCAAGGCAATATTCCCATCAAACCCGCAGTAATTACAGCTGGAAGGGTCTGGCTCTTTTTTTTTTTTGCCCTCCCTGAGGTACAACTTCAGCACAAAAATAAAGAGGTAATTAAAGGATCGTATCCAGCTAAGTGAGAGTGGGTGGGGAGACGTAATTTTCCCTTTTTTTCCTCAAGTGTGAGCTCTGCCCTTGCTGAAAACGTGAGTTTCCTGAAAAGATGAAAAGATTTACCCACATTTTCCCTCTTTTTTGTTTTCTGCTGCCCTCCATCAAGCCCAGGAGGCTCAGGAATGATCCAGAGGGGCCTCTTCCCTCCAGGGATTTGGAGATCAAGGACAGCAAGAAGAAAAGGTCTTTTAAAGATGACAAAAACTCCCAACTAGAAACTGGAATTAACACCTTGAATCCAATCTGAGGGTGCTTGGATGCTCTTCCCTGAGGATTTTGTCCTGTGCCCACAGGATCTGCCCCCTTCCAAGCCCCTCATTCCTCTGCACTCACGTAATTCTCCGATTATCCTTTTTTTTTTTTTTTGGAGATTTCCAGCCAAACTGTGCAGATTTTTCCAAAATCAGAAGAATTCCAATTTCCAAAATCAGGGAGTTTCCCTCACCAGGAGGAATCTTTCATTTATCAGACAGATTTTTCCACCCTGATGCCATTTTAACCCTGGTTTTTGCTGCTTTAAGTGGTCGTGAGGGCATCCCTGGAAGGGAAAAGCAGGTCCGGGGAATTTACTTTGGACAATGCAGGAATCCAGGCTCATCCACGCTGCTGGTGCCAGAAAATGAGGATGCAAAACTTCCAGGCAGCAGCGGGGGCAAAAAACCATGGGGTGCCCACCAGCTCCATTGGTGATGCCTTGTTTTGGGATATTCCCTTGGATTTGGGATTCCTCGCAGAAAATAGGGCTTGGCTTAGTGATGGCAGGAGCAGATGGCAGGGGCTTCACGTGGCCATCGCCTGGTGAGGGCACCTGGGATGGTTCATGGCACGGCTTGGATGAATTTTTGGAGCTTGGAGAGCTTTTTGGAGGAGAAAAAGGGAAACGCTGGAGTGAAAGTGAATTCCTGGGCTCATCCTTTCCTGGAATTCTGCTGGAGTGGTGGCAGCTGGATCCCCAAGGTCCTCTCTTCAGCTGCTCCATGGGCAGTGCTGTTGCATCCAGGTGGGACATTCCCACTTGATGTCACAGGATGGCTCTGCCTCTGTCCTCCTGCCCACAGGAATCTCCCCTGGTGGGAACCAGGGCTCGCTCCAGGTCAAGTTTCCGTCTGGAAACCGGGAGAGGTGACACGGCTGTAGCAAGGCCTGAGCACCTCTGGTGTCGCCTGGGGTGAAACATCTGCTGGCTGAGGAGGTTCTGGGGCAGGGAGAGGTGTTGGGTGTGGCTGCAGTGGCCGGAACCCTCCCCATCCCGAATCCCTGCCGGCTGCTCCGTCTCTGACTCCCGGTGTCTCCCAACAGCACCATCTGGTACGAGCTGCACGCCCGGGAATGGCCCTTCAAGACGCAGCCAGCGGAGGCAATAATCTGGCAGGTGGGCAGAGGGATGAAACCCAACCTCAGCCAGATCGGGATGGGCAAGGAGATCTCGGTAGGTGCTGTGGGGCCCTGTGTGGGTGTGCACGGAGTGGGACGTGGCTGCTGGGACCCCTGGGAAAACCCTCGGGATCTGCCAATCTCATCCAGCCAGGCTTGGTCCTGCTGCTGTGCTCGGCTTGAACATTCCCTGTGCTGGGCTGGCTCCTCGTGGGATGGACACATCCCTTCCATCTCAGTCCTTCCTGAGAATTTAGTGATGGAAATGGCTCCTCATGGGATGGACACATCCCCCCATCCCAACTATCACAAGAATCCGCTGATGGAAATGGGATCCTCATGGGATAGACACATTCCCGCCATTCCAGCCCTTCCCAAGAATGTGGGAGTGGAAATGGCTCCTCATGGGATGGACACATCCCCCCATTCCAACCATCACAAGAACCCAGTGATGAACATGGGATCTTCATGGGATGGACACGTTCCCTCCATCCCAGCCCTTCCCAAGAACACAGTGATGGACTTGGGTCCTCATGAGATGGATACATCCCCTCCATCCCAAACCTTCCTAGCGATGTGGGGATGGAAAGGGATGGATCCATCCCCCCATCCCAATCCTTCACAAGAATCCAGTGACGGAAATGGTGTCCTCATGTGATGGACACATTCCCACCATTCCAACCCTTCCCAACAATGTGGGGATGGAAATGGCTCCTCATGGGATGGATACATTCCCTCCATCCCAGCCCTTCCCAAGGATGTGGGGATAGAGATGGCTTCTCATGTGATGGACACATTCCTGCCATCCCAGTCCTTCCCAAGAATTTAATGATGGAGATGGGTTCTCATGGAATGGACACATCCCCCCATCCCAGCCCTTCCCAAGGATCCCGTGATGGAAATGGCTCCTCATGGGATAGACACATCCCCCCATCCCAACTATCACAAAAATCCAATGATGGAAATGGCTCCTCATGGGATGGACATGGCCCCTCCATCCCAGCCCTTCCCAAGGATGTGGGGATGGAGATGGGGTCCTTGTGGTGGGGACGTTGGGCGCGGGGTCAGGGTGGGAGAAGGTTTGGCTCAATTCCCAGTGGGAGAGGGCCTGGCTGAATTCCCGGTGGGAGAGGGCCTGTCCGGGTTTCCTCACACGCTCTCCCTGTGGCTCCAGGACATCCTGCTGTTCTGCTGGGCCTACGAGCAGGAGGAGAGACCCACCTTCACCAAGCTCATGGACATGCTGGAGAAACTGCCAAAGCGCAACCGCCGCCTTTCCCACCCGGGGCACTTCTGGAAGTCGGCAGAGTGAGTGCCCATCCCTGTCCATCCCTGTCCATCCCTGTCCATCCCTGTCCATCCCTGTCCATCCCTGCCCATCCCTGCCCATCCCTGTCCATCCCTGCTCATCTCTCCCTGTTCCCGGATTTAACCGATGGGGGAATGCCCTGCGTGGGGTCCCTCCCCAGACCCGCAGCCATCCCACCTTCCAGCCTGGTCCCTTCTTCTCCTGAGGCCAATCCTGCTCCGTTCCATTGCTTTGGCTTAGTCACGTCCCTCTGCTCCGGGGAACGGCGTCAGCGGGGCCCCAGTCGGGATTTCGGGATCTGCCCTGTTGGGAACAGCAGGCAAAACGCAGAGCAATCGCTTAGAAACTCATTTTCCTCCCTGGAATTTGTCATGTTGTGACAAACAGAACCAACATCTCGCCCGTGCGGGGGTGGCACTCACGGGGGGGATTTTTCCTGCTCCCAGCGTGCATCCCTGGATGGGGATGGAGGGAGGGAGGGAGATGTGAGCTCGGGGAGAGAAGCGAGGACATTTTGGAATCTCTCTTGGTCCTTACGGAGGGTTGGAGATGCCGATTCCTCCTGCTGCTGCTAACAGAATCCCTCTCTTCCTTATCTGGGCGGCCCCGAGGGTGTCTGGAATGTCCCCTGTGCCACTCCCCGTGTGCCGGAGGGGCTGTTCCTGCCGGGAGCAGCGCAGAGCCCGCGGCCGGGCGGCCCCCGAACCACCCGGAACGGGAGCCGCTCGTCAGGAGGGAAGTGAATTCCCAAGCCACGCTCCAAGCAGGCACCAGGGCGGCTCCGGCAGCCGGGCAAGGGATGTTCGAGGATGCTGGGCCCCAAGGCAGCCGTGGAATTGCTCCGCTGGGTTTGGGGATATTTTTCCAATCACTGAGCCTCGCTCTGCCTGCCCTGGGCAGCTCCCGCAGCTCCCTGTTAATTACCGGCCCAATCTTTTGCTAATCAGGATGTTCCAGCTCAGTTTTCCGTGGGAGCTGGTTCCTTCTTCCACAGGGACTCAGCTCTGGCTGTTGTTCCCGTTAGGAGCCCAGGAGCCCTGGCTGTGCTCAGGGATGAGCTGCCCGTGGCACCCTCGGGCTCTGCCATCCCTGGATCCAAGGGATCGGGGCACAAAACCCCTGCGCAGGTACCCAGGGAGCCCTTTCCGCTCTGGACGGTGCTGGCAGGGAGCTGCAGGAGTTCGCGGCTTCCCCCGGTGCCGCTGCTTTGGGGAACACTCCGTGGCAGAGCTGTTCCAGAAGGTTTTTCCCCCAGAGATCTTCCCTGCAAACTCCCACGTTTCCATGGGAGGAGGCGCCCGGCGCTGACTCTGCTCCTTGTGTCCCCTCCAGGCTGTGACGGGAGGAGTTAAGGGACGGTGCCTTCCTCCCCCAGCGGGTCTCCTCTTCCTCTCCGCTTCCCACCCTGCGCTACGGAGGAGCAGCGGGGCCGACGGCGGGCCGGGAACGAGACTCTTCCCCCGCAGCGTTCCAGCATCCCGGGAATCCTCTCGGCGCGGGCGGGAGCAGCCGGAGCGGCCCCGGGAGCGCCCGGCCGCGGTGGGATGGGGCCAGCGGGCGGCTCTCCGTGCGCAGGGGGTGGCTCTGGGGACAGTCCCCCCTCGAGCAGGGCTGACCCACAGGACAATGACTCCAATTTATCCCCAGGGCTCCTCTGATCCCAATCCAGCGCTCACGATGATGCTCGGCTGGGGAGGGCTTGTTCTCGGTTCTCTGTGGGTTTATTTAATTCCCTTTATTTATTTCTCGATGGTTTTGTCACGGCAAAAGGGGGAACGTCGCTGATTCATGAGTGTATCCGCGGATCCTGCGGGGCCGGGGAGTGCCACTGCCATTAGCTGCCCCCCGCGGGGAAATGCATCTGTCCCGCCGCCCCCGCGGCCCCTTCGTGGGCAGCGCTGACCTTTCACAAGTGGCTTCTCTCGCTCCCGGCCGTGGCCACTTATCTGTCCCCCCGCGGGTCTCGCCCCCAGCGGGGCCCATCTCCGCATTCCCGGTGATTTATCCACCTTTCCCGGTGCGTGCCTCATCAGCCAGCCCTGCCCTCTCGCCCTCCCCTCGCTGCCCTGCTCTGCCTTTGCTCCTCGCTCCCAAAACCCCGATTTGGGGACGCTGTGGGGCTGGGCACAGCAGGGCAGTTGGGATTGGGGTCCTTCCCCTCTCCCGGGCTCATTCCTGAAGCTGGGAGTGCAGACAGGCTCTGGTTGTACAGAGCATCTCCCAGCCCCACCCTGGGACATCTCAGCCATGCCCAGGACCATTTTCCCCCCACATGTTCATCTCCCATCAGCCAGATCCCAGAGTTTCCCAAAGAATTCCTTTTGGGAGCTGCTGTTGCCGCCTGAATTCCACGTGCTGGTATTTCCCTGTCCCCCCCATCTCGGATGGGCCCTCCAGCCCCTCAGACGAGCTGTCAGACGAGAGCAAATTGCATTCCCAGGCTCTTATGGAGCATAATTGCCTGACAGGAACCATCCCAGATAATTCAATTGCAGTCTCAGTTTGCTTTAATTTGGAGCCGTGAGGAGGCTTTGCAAACTTAACCAGCCCTGGTTTGTCTGGCTGCTCCTCCAGCTCCTCCTTGCTGCTGTTGGAGCTGATTTAGCATAAGTAAATGAAGATTAGGAACTTAATTGCAGCTGGGACGAGATGGTGTTTTAATTGTGGGGGAATTAAAATCCCCACACGTGCATGTGTGAGAATTCCATGGTGGGCAGGAGCAGGGAAGGGTGGGGGCAGCCCCCAGAAGGATCTGGAGGAGTCTCCTGGTGATGTTTTAGGGATGTGTGGTCACATCTCGCTCTGGGATGAGGCAGGATGGCCCTTGGGGCTGAGGCCGAGCGGGATGAGCGGGCTGAGCCCTTGTTTGGGTTCACTGTCCCCTCCTCCAGCAGCACAATTCGGGGATCCCTGAGTCAGGGCTCATCCCACCTTCTCATCCCACCTTCTCATCCCACCTCTCCCCCTGCGTTTTTCCCGCCCCAGCCCGCAGCCTCTGCTGTCCCTGCTCCCCGTCCCAGCTCCTCCTGCTGCGCACACGTGCCATAAACGTTGCACTAAAACCTCGGAGTCTCTCTGAGTTTTCACCGATGCCTTCATCTGTGCTGGTCCCGGGCTCTGGAGAGGCAGAACCCCCCCTTTCCCAGAGGTTTCGGGTGCTGGGGGGGCCCGGGGAGGTGTCACCAATCCCCAGACCCTGTTCAGAGGGAGCCATCTCCGGAGTCCCTCTGGCTGGGTTTGGTTTCTGAGCTGGTGGGAACTTCTCAGGCGAGCAGGAGAGAGGGGAAGGTGCTGGAAGGAGGAAGGAGGTGACACCAGGGGTGACGCTCACCCCCGGGGCGCCAGAGGGCTGCGGCCTGGTGGGTGTGGTGTGGATTTGTGGTGGGAGGCACAGTGGGCACCGCAGGGACGTTGTGGGTTTGCCCCCTGAGCCCCAAATCCTCGCCTGGCCTGGAGGGTCTCACCTTGGCGTGTCCCCCGTGGGCTGTCCCCGCTGCTGGCAGGCGCCTGATGGATTTCACCGGCCAGGATTCGAGGGAACAAGGAACTGGTGGGTGTTGGGTTGGGTCCCCCGTGTGTCAGGGCTCTGCTGCAGCCTCAGCCACACAACCACGGAATGGGTTGGGAAAGGACTTTAAAGCCATCCCATCCCACCCCTGCCAGGGCAGGGACACCTCACACTGTCCCAGGCTGCTCCAAGCCCCAATGTCCAGCCTGGCCTTGGGCACTGCCAGGGATCCAGGGGCAGCCACAGCTTCCCTGGGAATTCCATCCCAACCCTTCCCCATCCTCCCAGGGAAAAAATCCTTCCCAAAATCCCATCTAACCGTGCCCTCCTTCAGTTTAAAGCCATTCCCGCTGTCCTGTCTCATTCCCCCTTGGCCACACCATTCTCCACTGGATTTTGGGCATCTGGAAGAAACGAAATATTCCCAGAGCCAATTTCTTCCTCCTCTCCAGCCTCTTCCTCCCCCTCTCCCCTCGCCGTGGTGTCTCAGCCACGGGCACAGCACAACGATATCAATGGGAACAGAGCTGCCCTGCATTTATCCCAAATGAGCCCCGAGGAGCAGCTCCTTCCCTTCCACCCAGCACAGCCCTGGCTGTTCAGGCAGCCGTGTTATTTCCATCGTTCCTTCTTCTATTTGAAAGTCTTCATTATTTAAAAAAAACAAACCCACCCACCAAACCAGCAAATCTTATTTTTGTTATTGTTGTTGTTTGGGGTTGGGTTTTTCTGTTGGTTTTTGGGTTTTCTTTGACTCTGCCTTTGTGAAGGATTTTTTTTTTTTTTTTTTTGGCCCAGTTTGAAAATATCCAGTGCTTCAGTGGGGAGGGAATGCAGGAGAAGCTCTCCACAACAGCCTCTGATGGGAGCTCTGAGGGAGGGAGCGGGTCCATCCGGGGGCTCGGTTTAGCTGCGAGCCAGAGCAGAGCCAGGGCTGCTTCCAGCGGGGCAGAGCCGGGTTTAGCTCAGGATTTGAGGTGTAGGAGCCACCCCAGGCACCTCCCCAGCTCTCACAGCCCCAGTGAAGCTCTCCTGGCCCAGCCCTGCAGCTCTCAGCTGCTTCATCCTCCCGTCACCCTCCCAGGCTCTTCCAGAGCTCCTGACTCTGCTGCTGCCGGAGGTTTTTTCCTGGTGGGGACACCACGTTTGGGGCTGGCTCGTGTGGACTCTGCCAGTGGTGGAAGAAGTGATCCCAAAGCTCCTCCTTTCTTTGGCTGCTGCAGGACATCCCCTGGCCTGGCTTTTTCTTCTCCCCCCTTTTCCCCACAAATTCCCAAATCCTCGCTGAGCCCTGACCGGGCAATTTCTGGGAATGACGAGCTCAGAGTTCGGCCCCCATGACTTTTATCCAGTCGTGGCAGGAGCTGGGATGGTGGAGGTCTTGGACGGATGGGAGGCAGAAATGAATGTCTGGGAGGTGGAGGAGCTGTTCAGCCTTTCCCAGAGCACGGAATCGTGGAATGCTTGGAGTTGGAAGGGACCTTAAAGCCCATCCTACTCCAGATGGAAGGGACCTTCCTCTGTCCCAGGCTGCTCCCAGCCCCAATGTCCAGCCTGGCCTTGGGCACTGCCAGGGATCCAGGGGCAGCCACAGCTTCTCTGGGCACCTGTGCCTGCCCTCACAAGGAAAATTCCCTCCCAACACCCAACCCAAGCCCTCCCTGTGCCAATTTAGGATTCTCTGGAAGAGTTGGTGCCTGGAACTCGGCCTCTTCGGCTGCGTGAGGAGAAGGGCTCTGTGCTGGTCCTGCCACAAGCCTCTCTCTGCCCCCCAAGTGCCCTGTCTCGAGCCCTTCCTCCTTTCTTCACCCTTTATTTATTTTAAATTATTGGAATTTATTTGAATTTCTAGATGAATTTATTTGGATTTCTACGGATTTCTTTGGATTTATCCATTCTGTTGCCAACAGTGACCCTTTCGGGGGGAAGCTCGGTCAGCTGCGAGCGCTGCCTTTCATTTCAGGTCCCTGTAAAGTCCCGTGTTCCATGGCCTTGTACATAGGGTATATATGGATATATATACATATCCCTATATGTATCTATATAGATATATACAGACCGAGATCCTGTACAGTTTCCAACTGAACTCGCTGGCCTGCTTTGTTTTCTCTGTGGTAATTCTGCAGAATGAGCTGACTTTCAGTTCCCCGTCCCTCTCCCCCCTTTTTTCTTTTTATAAATATATATATAAATATATACATATATATATTTTGTTGTCGTCGTTGCAAAAAAAAAAACAAAAAAAAACAAAAAAAAAACCCCACTGG
>VZTJ01001041.1:90097-105107 GCA_013397795.1 Orthonyx spaldingii
TCCCTCCCCTCCCCATCCCCTGGCGGCTCCTCCCGCCCCCGGAGAGGCCGGGAAATTGGGAAGCGGCCAAAATGAAACAAGTTTTCCCCTTCCCTCCTGGGTGACAATTTCAGCCCCGCGGGAGCTCTGTGGCCACTAGCCAGCTCCGAATCCACTCCCCACGGCGAGGGGGGAGCAGCAGCCCCTGCCTGCAGCCAGAAGCAGCGCGAGCGCTTGTGTTGTTGTTATTGTCATTATTATGATATTCCTCTGAAATTCTGTTTCTCCTCGGCGAGAGAAGGGCTGGAGCGATTCATTGGCAGGCGCTGCGGTGGCTGCCTGGTTTCAGCAGCGCTGCCTCTTCTCTCTCCGAGTACTCAGAGCAGCTCTGGAGGAGCAAATTGAGCAGCTCGGTAGCGGGCGGTGCCTTCCTCGCCGAGCGAGGCCGTTTATCCTCCTCGTTTGGCTTTCACATGAATAAATTTGCCAGACAACAATGATATTACCCTCGTCTCAAAGACTTTATCAATTTGCAGTTGTCTCTGCGCTGATAGTTTTTTATTGAGCTGCCTGAGATGATTTCCAAAGAGAGGACTGCAATTTCAACTATTAAGTAATTTGGGAGAGCAATTAGTGTGAATCTGGAAACTCCCTGTGTTGCTCCTGAATAAATCAACCTCTCTGCGAGAGCAGTGCTGAAAGAGCCCGGGCTGATTTATGGAGAACGGGAGGGGAACGGCAAGGACAGAGCTCCTTGCCTGGAAAACTTTGACACTTTGGTGCTGCTGTGGTTCAGAGGGTGTCGGGGACGGGTGGCAGCTGGGATTTCCTCCGGGGTGTCCCCTCCGTGCACCCCCATCTCCCGAAGGATTCTCCACTGCCTGGACAGGGCTCAGGTTTGCTTCTGCCTTGGTTCTCCCAGGGAGATGGAGCAGGGACGGCAGGGATGGGGGCAGGGAGATGAGGGAGGGCAAAGGAGACCCCACCTCCTCCCTCACCCCAGGAGTCCATGGGATTGCACCCAGCTCCCATCTCCCAGTTTTGAACTGGGAGAGGATTAATTGGGATGAGATACGGGGAAGGTTTTTAGGATGAGGGTGGTGAGAGGTGGCTGCTCCATGCCTGGAAGTGTCCAAGGCCAGGCTGAACGGGGCTTGGAGCAGCCTGGGGTAGTGGAAGGTGTCCCTGCCCATGGCAGGGGTGGGATGGGATGAGCTTTAAAGGTTCTTTCCCACCCAAACCATCCCGTGGTTCTGTCCCATGGTTCTGTCCCGTGGTTCTGTCCCGTGACACTGCAGGACTCTGTCAAAGGCTCGCTAAGGTGAGGTCACACAGCCCGAGCTGCCCTTGCTGCTCACAGTCCCCTCTCCCGGGATGGGATCAGGCCCCCAGGCCGTGATTTACACCTGACAGATCCCTGCTGGCAGCTCCCCGTGCCTCCCACATCCCTCACGGCTGGGAGCAGCTTCCAGAGGATTTGCTCTGTCACCTCCTCCGAGCAGCCCGTGCTCCCCTGGCTCACCCCTGACATTCCCCTTTTCCCCGGGCTCCGGGAGCTCCTCTGGCCCCCAACACCACCCAGGGGCAGGAGCAGCTCAGGTGAGGGCAGAGCCAGAGGGGGGAAGCAGGGAAACCTTCCCAGCCCTTCTCTCCCACTCCGAGGTCATCCCAGGGAATTTATTTCTGGCTCCAGGGAGCACGAGCCTGGAGAGCCTCCACCTCTCCAGACAGTTGCTCCTGTTTGGAGCTTTTTCCCGGTGGCTGCCTCTTCCCCCTCCGAATCCCTCCCTAATCCACTAAGGGACCTCACATCTCCCTTTCTTTCTTCTCTTTTCTTTTTTTTTTCTCTGTTCCTAAAACAATTAGCTTGGCTCAAACCCTCTGCAATCCATCAATTAATACGAGCTGTGGCAGTAAATTAAAGGGAAACAGGAACAACTATACTGGGATTAGGTCACTGAAACTATAAACTTTGGACCAAATCAGATTTCCTTGGGAAGGGAAATGGACAGCGGCGATATGTCAAGCCCTGAGATGAGACAGGCTCGGAGCAACTTTCCAGAGTCTCCTGACTTGGCCACTGGATGCCAGAACTTCTTCCCCAGGGGAAGTTTGGGGTTGCCAGACCCCGTTGCTGCTGCTGGAGGCCTGGATGGCCAAATAAACAAACAAGGGGAGCGGGGAGACGGGAACAGGGTGAGCGGGAAGCTGCAGGGACTCTTTGGGTGTCAGGAGCTGCTGCCAGCCCTGTGTTCCCTTCTCCATCACCGGGGGTGATGCTCTGGGTTGTTGTGCTCTGCCAAAAAGTCGCATTTGTCCATTCCCAGTTCTCCCCGCACCATTCCCATCCTGCCAGGGGAGCAGGGAGCGACGTGGGAACGGTGCTCACAGGGCACTCCCACCTCTGGGCCAGCTCAGGGAAAAGGGGATAAAAACCCTCTCCAGAGCCGGGCTGAGGCATAAAAACCCTCCCCAAAGCCAGCCTGAGGGGTATAGCAGGGATAAAAATCCTCCCCAGAGCCGCCTGAGGGGTACACCAGGGGTTTCTGTGCTGAGGGATTGAGATCCTCGCCCCGGAGCTCTGCAGGGCTCAGGCAGCCCCTTCGCTGCCCATCCTCGCTGCCGGACAGGGCTCGTCTGTCCCCTCTCCGCAGAGGAGCCCCGGTGCCGGGCGGTCTGGAGCGGGGTTTGCCCCTCCCGGCAGGGCAATTACACCCCCTGCGCTCCCTCAGCTCCAGAAACGCCCCAGCCCTTGCTTTGCAGCCCAGACGCTGCAAACCCAACCACGGAGCGTCCGTGAGGGGAACTTTCCCTGCTCTCTGCATCCCTCCCTCCTCTCTTCCCACAGTCTCCACCCCGGGCTGGGGGGACCAAGCCCACGAGACCCCCGCTGCCTTCAGGAGGAGGTCCCGGTGACCCCGTGAGCACAAACCCGTCCTGCTGCCCCCCAGCACTTAACCCCTGCCCGCACAGCGGCCCGGGGGCCGCCCCATGCCCGCAGCTCCCGACAGAGTCTCGTTAACGATGGGAAACCTCTGCTGGAACAGCGTGGGAGCTGCAGGGCTCATCCCTGAGAAAAACAACCCACCCTGGCCTTTTATTTCCTCCTAATGAGGTGTCTCAGCTCGTTCAGGGCATCGGAGGTGGGAGCAAACCCTGCCAGCTCCTGCTGTGGGGCCGTGGGGGCTCCGACACCCCCGGGGCTCGCACCCCGTGGTCCTCAGGGAGCTCCCGGGGGGCCGGGCCGGGCTGGTAAAATGAGGAAAAACTGGGAAATGAGTTCACATTTTAACAGAAGTTTTAACAGTGCAGAGATTCCGGGGGGAAGTGGAGCTGCTGGATGGAACGGGGTTGGCATCCCCGAAAGCTGCTCCGTGAGGGTTCCCTGCAAACACAGCCTGAGGGGAGCAGGGGGCGGAGCAGCGCGGGGACTGCAGGCCAGGCTCTGCAACCCCTGCGGGGAGGGGAATTTGATGGGACCTAGGAGCTGATAAAGCTCAGGGCAGCTCTGGCACGAGGGATGAACTCTCCAGGGATGAACTTGGTTCATTTTAACCTAATTTAATTGTACAATTGACACCCCCCTCCATCGCAGAGTCACCCACCCCAAGGCAGGGCCACCCCTCACTGAGCATTTTATTGATGATTATTTATTATTATCGTTAAGAGATCCCACTGTGTGTGCTGAAGGATTGTCCCGAGGCAGATTTGGGGGATGGGATCTGGTTCCTCCATGGCTTTGGATGCATTTTTGCTGTCAGTGGCAATCCTTGACCCTCAGCCTGTCACAGTTTCCAATTAACGTGTGCGTTAATGGTGTTATCCCCTAACCTGGCGGTGTGGGACCCCCAAGGGCACCGTGGGGGCTGTGCTTGGATAAAAGTGTGGAACTCTGGGCGGGGTGTCTCTGCAGCTCTTGCTGCGTCCCTGAACACCTCAGACGAGGCACCGCCGATGCAGAGGCTGCTCCATGGGGAGTCCCAACAGCGGGACCTTCCCGAGGGAGCGACCCCGCGGTCCTGGCTGTCCTGGGGCACTGACAGACAAAGGGGTCGAGGAAATAAATCCCCTTTTCCCATGAAAATTGGTGCAGTCAGCAGAGGAGGGGTGGAGTGAGGAGTAAGGTGAGATGAGAGCCCAGTCTTGGCAAACTTGGCATAAAAATTTCCTGTTTTAATGGGAATCTTCCAATTCCTTTTGGTTCAGCCTCTCCCTGCCCCGAGGGAAGGCAAACCAGGCAAACCCTGCTCCTGCTTTGGGCTCCTCCTTTCCCAGGGAACACCTGGGGGGGATTTTGCTGCTCAGACTCTCCCAGCAGTTGTTGCAGGCAGAGCATTTCCCGTTCCTGCTCCTGCCTCCCTGCCCAGGGCCGGGCTGTGCCGCGTGTGCCGCCCTCAGCCCGATGTCTCTGCTGCTGGGGACATCTGTGTCCCCTCCAGGTGTGACCCAGGGCGGTCACGGAACACCGGGGACCTCCTGGGCTTGGCCCCAGAGGGACAAAACCCGGAGGGAAAACTGTGGGAAGAGAGAAGGCGGGGACGGTGCAGGAAAATCCCAGGGGTGGTTTCATGCATCCCACACCCATTTTATTGCTCTGTAACCCCCTGTTCCTGGTCCTGAGTGGGGACAGGGATGGGAGGAGCAGGGAGATTTCAGCCTCACTGAAGGCAGAGCCTGCTCTGGGCCCCACATCATTTTCCTTTTGTCCTTCCCCTTCTCCTCTGGATTATATTTTCCCACCCTTTTAACAAGAGCTGATCCCAGGAATTGTGTTGGTGTTTCCAACCAAATCCCACGCAGACTCCAAGGCTGCTGCCAGGAGAAGCCTCAGGCAGCTTCCAGGAGCAGCTGGACGCTGGCTGGGGAGCAGCAGGCAGGGAATGCCAAACCTGGCCTGCAGCAGGACTTGTGTGCTTCAGGGTGTTCCTGGGGTTTCCGACGTTCAAATCCCCAATTCCCACCTCTGGGGGAGAATGGACAGGCTGGGACAGGCCAAGACAGCAAAGCCAAGAGGGATTTGCAGCTGGGAGAAGCTGGGATAAGTCTGGGATAACTCTGGGATAAGTCAGAGATAAGTCTGGGATAAGTCTGGGATAAGTCAGAGATAAACTCTGGGATAACTCTGGGATAACTCTGGGATAACTCTGGGATAAACTCTGGGATAAACTCTGGGATAAACTGGGATAAGTCTGGGATAAATTCTGGGATAAGTCTGGGCTAAGTCTGGGATAAACTCTGGGATAAACTCTGGGATAACTGTGGGATAAGACTGGGATAAACTCTGGGATAAGTCTGGGATAAGACTGGGATAAGTCTGGGATAACTTTGGGATAATTCTGGGATAAGTCTGGGATAACTGGGATAAACTGTGGGATAACTCTGGGATAATTATGGAATAACTCTGGGATAAACTCTGGGATAAGACTGGGATAAGTCTGGGATAACTTTGGGATAATTCTGGGATAAGTCTGGGATAACTGGGATAAACTGTGGGATAACTCTGGGATAATTATGGAATAACTCTGGGATAACTCTGTAATAACTCTGGGATAAATTCTGGGATAAACTGGGATAAGTCTGGGATAAATTCTGGGATAACTCTGGGATAAACTCTGGGACACCTCTGAGATAACCTGGTCACACCTCTGCTGGCAGCGCCCACCTTCACACCAACACATCCTGCACTTTTGCCTCCCCTCCGTCCTCCCTTCCCTGCACCCGCCCGGATCATGGTTTTCCGTGGCTGCTGGGGGTTTTCTGGGAGTTTTGGGGTTTTTGGGCGGGAGGTGCCTGCAGGGAGAGCGGGAGGTTCAGACACCGGCTAATCCTGTTAGGAAGCCAGTGGTTATTGCAGGGCTTCCAGTGGGACCTGCTGAATGAACCATAATTCTGTAATGAGATTTCCTTTTCCCGGCCAGACTAAATGTTCTCGGCCACTGGGAATAAGAGGTCGGGGAGAGAAAAAATAAAGAGAGAGCAAGAAAAAGGGGAGGGGGAGCCCGGTGCCGTGTCCTCGCTCTGGGTTGTGCCGGGGGTTTGAAGAGCTCTGGTTTTGTGGCTCATTCCTGAGCCCCAGGAGAGCAGCCCGGGGCCAGAGGCTGCCCTGGCCTCCCTTGCAGGGCGTTGATGGGACCCTGAGAGCAGGAAAACACTCTGAGGTTGTGTTATCACTCCAAAACCTGGAGAAGGAGGGAGAGATTTCTTCGGGAAGCAGCAGGATGCTGGAGAGGGAAGGGGAAATGGAAAAACAGGCTGGGAGGGAAAAAGGGACTCTGGGGAGGCAGCGGTTTCTTTGTGGGAGAGTGGAATTGCTCCGAGAGGTGTCTGAAGGGGAGTTTGTTGTGGCTCGTGACTGCAGCAGGGAAAAGGCAGCGGCCTCCTGATGTGTGAGCATCGCCCGGGGCAGAGCTGGGGCAGCTCCCAGCCGGTCCTGGGGCATCCCTGGGACTCCTCTGGCACTGGGGTGGAGCCAGGGCAGAGCAGAGCGGGACCCCCGGGCTGGGAAACTCCGGGGTTCAGGTGAACACTCCTGCCAGGGGCTGGGATCGGCTCAAAAACCATCAGGACCTTAAATCTCATCCCATTCCACCCCTGCCATGGCAGGGACACCTTCCACTGTCCCAGGCTGCTCCAAGCCCCAGTGTCCAGCCTGGCCTTGGGCACTGCCAGGGATCCAGGGGCAGCCACAGCTTCTCTGGGCACCCTGTGCCAGGGCCTGCCCACTCTCACAATCTCTTCCCAATGTCCCCTCTGGCACTGGGAAGCCATTCCCTGTGTCCTGTCCCTCCAGCCCTTGTCCCCAGTCCCTCTCCAGCTCTCCTGGAGCCCCTTTAGGCCCTGCAAGGGGCTCTGAGCTCTCCCTGGAGCCTTCTCCTCTCCAGGTGAGCACCCCCAGCTCTCCCAGCCTGGCTCCAGAGCAGAGGGACTCCAGCCCTGGAGCAGCTCCGTGGCCTCCTCTGGGCTCTCTCCGGCAGCTCCAGGTCCCTCCTGAGCTGGGATCCCGCTGGGTGCAGCTCTCCCACACTCCCAGTACAGGTCCCAGCATGGCACCAGTGCAATCCCAGTCTCTGCCATTCCCACACCCCTCCCTTCCTCCCTCTTCAGCTTCCAGGTGTCCCCAGACTTCCCAAATTTGTCTCTTCCACCCCAGGATGAGAAGCCTCCCTGGGGAGCAGAGAGGGGCTGGGAATGCTCCGTGCAGCCCATGGAGAAGGGAGAGATCCAGTGCTTTGTAACAGCTCCTTTCCTGCTTGATCCTGATCGTGTTCAGGGTTTGTTTCTTTTCCTCCCGAGCCCCTGGCTCTGATTTGTTCTGTCTGTGGCAAACAGGAGCCTTTGGTTTGCCAGGCCCCAGGCTGGGTTCCTCTGCCTGTGGCTGCTCCTTTGGGGGCAGGGTTTTCCAGCCTTGCCCAGCTCCAGGAATTCCTGGGGGTCCCATGAAAACCCCTGGGCTCTCTCATCCAGCAGGCAGGTGAGAAAAAAAAGTAGAAAAATACTTGGATATTTTTATTTTTCCCTTTAAGTTTGGCCCCAGGGGTGCTGCAAACCTGGTGGCTGATCCCCTCTGTGCCTTAATTTCCCTTTTTAAATGGAACTGGGGAGGAATTGGTTGTTTTCCAGCCTTTCATGGGGCAGTGCCTGGCCGGCCCAAGGTGGCCTGGTTATTTGTGAGGTTGTTTTTCCTGTTTACTGCGTTTTTAGCCCCCAATCCCTCCCCTGGGCCGCATGGATGGGTTCCTCCCGCTCCCAGCTCCCGGCCTTTTTCCAGCCCATCAGCTGCTCCTGCTGCAAAACACCCTGGGATGAGGCGGGGGAAATAACATTGCTAAAAATAAAGTAAAAATATAATAAAATAAAAATCTGAGTGGTTTGGATGCCAGCTCTCCCGAGCACCTCACCTTCCTCCTGTTCCTGATTATTCCATACTGATCCAGAAAAAAATGCTGGGGCTGGGTCTGTCCAGCCTGTGGGGCTCCATCCCCCTGCCCAGGCTTTTCCCCAAGCTGGAAGGAGCCATCCCAAAGAGCTGGAGGGTGTTAAGGTGCAAGGAAAGCCTGGAAATCAAAACAGGTGGGGCCCCTGCAGTGATTTCCTGGCATGGAGGGACAGGATATCCCAGGATTTCACTTCCTCCCGCTGCAAACTGGGCAGGATCCAGCTCTGAATGCTGGGATTTGGGAGATCTGTGTGTGCCCAGCCCGGAATCGTGGAATAGTTTGGGATGGGAGGGACCTCAAAGCTCATCCCATTCCTCCCACCCTCCACTGCCCCAGGTTGCTCTGATCCCCATCCAATCTGGCTTTGGACACTTCCAGGGATCAGGAATCCTCTCCCTGCCTGGGATTAGCCACGGCTGGAGGAAAACATCCTTTAATCCCCCAAAAAGCAGCTGCTTTGGGATTTCTGGGCAGCAATCCCACACTTGGTGGAGTCACCATCACCCTCTGGATGTATCCAGGGGGGAAATCCTCCAGGTTTTAAACACAGGGAAAATTTCCCTTCTCCAGCAGCACCAAAACTTTGGAAGGTTTGGGGTGTGGTTTTTGGTTTTTTTGGGATCCTTTTGGTCTCCCTTTCCTGCAGGAGCAGGAGCACCCAGCCAGGATTTATCCCTCTGCCTCATCCCGACAAATCCAGCTGAATTCAATGGGAGACCTCAAAACCAGGATGGGTTTGGGAGCTGTGGGAGAGGGGAGGCTGAGATGTGTGGGATTCCAGCGGGGGGCTGGGGTCTGGGCTGAAATGCCCTGGGGGATCTCACAGGGGAATGCCAGGGATGCTTCGGGCTCCAGGCAAAATCTGCATCGCCCTCTCAGAGCCCCAGCCCCGCACAGGGATGGGGTGCCCAGGGCTGGAGGGGCTCTCGGGGGTGACCCCAGGGAGCTGCTCAGCCCCAGTTCCCTCCCCTTACTGGGACCAGTCCTGGAAGCGCAGGGGCTGCAGCTGGAGCAGGATTTGCCTGTGGGGATCCTCTCCCAGGGGAATCCCTGAGCTGTGTCTGGAGGTGGCAAAAAAAGCTCAGTATTGAGGTTTTTTCATTTTGTTTGGGGCCTGGCACATCCAAATCTGCTGCTGGGGCTTTTGCTGAGCCCTCCTGGCCGGGCTGGTGTTTGTTGGCTCACAGCAAAGGGTTTGGGGAAGGGTTTCCTTCCCTTGGCTGAGGAGGAGCTGTTACATACCTTCAAATTCCAGCAGTTTCAATATCCCATTAAAGCCGTGCCAGGAATAAATCCAAATTCCTGGCACAGCATCTGCAGACTTCTCCTCGGCTGGTGGGAAGGCTGAGCAGAGGCGTTTTGTTGGATTTGGGGAAGAAAAGGGGGAAAATCCCACAGCTTTGTCTCTTGAATTCTTGCTTGTCCCCCTTTTTTTTTGGGAGCTGGGCTGGGACAGATCCATGGGAGCTGCTTGGAATCAGCCAAACAGGGCTGAGTTAGAGGTGAACTTCACTCAAGGTTTTTAAAAATTATTATTATTATTATTTTGCTGGGCTGGGAGTAATCTGGGAGCTGAGATTTGCCTTCCACCTCCTCACCTTCTCCTTGCTCTTTGCTGCTCCATCCAGGGTGGAAGCAGCTGGAATATGGAATCATGGAGTGGTTTGGGTGGGAGAGACTTTAAAATTCATCTCATTCCCATGGGCACCTTCCACTGTCCCAGGCTGCTCCAGCCTGGCCTTGGACACTGCCAGGGATCCAGGAGCAGCCACAGCTTCTCTGGGAATTCCATCCCATCCCGTCCCCACCCTCCCAGAGAACAATTCCTTCCCCAAATCCCATCTCACCCTGCCTTCAGGAGGGGTTCACGCTCTCTCCTCCTTGTGGGTGCCCGAATTCCCTGTTTTATTCCCTGTTTTTATTATTCTGGGGGGAACTGGAGCCTCCTCCCGCCCCCCACCCTGCGGGGCAGCACGCAGGGGCTTTGCTGGTGCCTCGTGGATTATTTCTGTCGTATTATTTTTGCCTCCTCGCTCCTCTTTAGAAATGAAGAACTCGACAGCAGCTGTTTCTGCGCTTTTGGGTTTGCTTTGTGTTGGTTTTTGCAGTGAATGCCGTGCAGATTTGGCTTATCAGGCTCGTCAGGCTGCTCCAGCCCTCGCCTCCCCTCCCCGGCCCGATTTGCCCACAGCCCCGGCTGACGCAGGGCCCTTCCTGTGTTTGTCACCACCCACCCCAAGGTCCTCCGGTGATAACTTCTCGCTTCAGATTAAGGATTTGGGGCTTTTCAAAAGAGTCCTTAACCTACAGCCCTCAGAAATGTGTCACTTCATTGAAAAAAGAAATTAAATCTCTGAATTTGCTGTTGAAGGCTGACACAAAAGTGATTTTCCTGGTTTGTAATTACGCCAAGAATTGGTCTAAAGGTTCAGTGGTGCCTTTTGGGGGCCTTGATCCCACCGGAAAGGAACGGGCTGGAAATGGGGACTCAGATGGCACAAAATCCTGGGAAGCGGCTGCTTTTAGCTGCCTTTAATGATCTCGATTCTGCTGATTCCAGTGGAGTCGTGGAGCTCTGCTGCTGCTGCCGAGCATCTGCCCCCGAACTTCCAGCTGCCGGGGAGGGCTCAGCTCAGACACTTGTGCTTCGAAACAGGGTTTGCATCTGAATAACCCCGGAGCGACTCGAGCCCCTTTGCAGGCTGGTTTTAAAGCCGGGGTTTTAAATCTAAATTACACCCCGGATTTAGAAGAAGTCCTTGAACTTTGGGGTGTTCGTCAGCCCTTCAACGTGTCCTCCAAATGGTAATGAGAGCAATTTGGATTTCGATGGGAAGGCGGCAGGGCTTGGGGCTGGAGGAAATGTGACTTTGGAAGGGAGTGGGTTCACATTTTGAAGCAGAATTAAAGAAGAAATGCAAGGGAAGACAGACAGGTCCTTCTCTGCCCTGTAAGAGCGATGAAACGTGAATTCATCCCCCTGGAATTTCTTGTTTGTGTGCTCCCATAATCTCATTTCTTTGGTGTCTGTAGGAAGCTCGAGATAGTTGAATGCCAGGAGCCAAATTCTCTCGGACTAATATCTTTTTATTAGATTTGCCGCGTGCGTGTGTGCCCACGTGTGAGAGAGAGAGATCACCCTTCATCACCCGCCTCGTGCCCGAGGAGGAGGAGGAGGAGAGGAGCTCCCAAGGAGGAGTCTGAATCTTTCCAGCAGCGTTTCCCAACTCTGACCCCCAGGGCGGGGAGGTTGGGGACATAAATGTGGCTTTTGGTGGGGTTTACAGGTGGCTTGTTGGGTTTGTGCTGGGAGATTTCCCATTGGCACAGCTCTGCCCGCTCGTGGAGGGCTGTGACAGCTTCTGGAAGTGGGGGGCGAAGAGTTTTCCCCTAAAATGTCACAGGGAGGGAGGGAGGGAGGGAGGGAGGAGCTGGGAGCTGACCCAGGGATGTTTCAAGAGCGAGCTGCCCTGGCCGTGAACTCCCAGATTTTCAGGATTGAGCAAAGCCCAGTTTTGCTCCAAATTTAGCTTCGATGAACCCCCGACCTTTGCCCCGCGCAGAGGGGACGATGCCAAAGAACCCCCCGAGCGTGTGAAAGGGGGATCGCGGAGGGGACAGCGGGTCCCACCCGCACCGGTGGCGATGCCCACAGCAAACCCTGCCCCAGCCCGGCAGAGCTCCCGGGACTCCCCGGGCCGTGCTGGGGCTCGGCCAGAGCCGAGAGCGAAGGCTCAGTGCCACCTCCAGGCAAAGCCCCGCATCGGCGCTCGCTCTAAACTGGAGCACAGACAGACAATCCTGGGATTTGTCCCAAATCGCCGCAGTGGCAGTGCCAGACCCCGCTCTCGGCTGCCGCGCGTGTGTGCGGTGTGTGCGCGGCCCCGCGGCTCCCAAAGCTCCGGTAGAAATGTGCTCAGCCCTTCCTTTAGCCCGCGGGCTTTAATCCCCCGGACGCGTTTCCAGCCGCGTGGAAAGAGCAGCCCAGTAAGTCCCGAGCCGCGGCTGCCGGGGAGATTGTGGGTGTGAGAGAGCTGTGCCGAGGCCGCGGATTCCCGAGGATCTCAGGGACAGCCGAGCATCCTGAGCCGCGCGTTCCCGGCGGATCCCCGCGGGCTCCGGCTGAGGGATCCAGCTCCAGCTCCTCGGCACGGCCCGCAGAGAGAGGTGGGTGAGGGAGAAGGGCGGCAGGAGAGGGGAAGGAGCGCGGCTGCCGGGGTGGGAAGGAAACTTGGGCGTTAAGTGCTGGGTTTGTATCTGGTTTCTATCCCTGACCCCTGGCAGCAGATGGCCGGGAGCGAGCGGCGCTGAGCCGCTGCCCGAGGAGAGGGGGGACCGCTGCGGGGGGCAGCGAGGAGGCTCTTCCCTCTCCCGAGCAGTTCTGGGGGATAACTCGCCGGGCAGCACCGCCTGGATTTGCTGCCGGCTGTGGGAAAGGGGAAAGGAACTCGCATGGACGAGGCTCGGCAGGGCTGGGAACGGGGGGGATTCTCCAGAGCCGGGGCTGCTCTCTGGCTCTGCCCGAGGAGGACGGGGCAGGGTGACAGGGACGTTCCCTGGGCAGAAATCCTGTCCCCAGACGCTTTTTGCTGAGGGAGGGAGGCGCAGCCCCTCGCTGTCACAGCAGGAGCGCTGCGGGGAAGGGGCTCAGAGGTGCGGATGTGCCGGGGAGGGTCTCGCTCCACCTTCTCCATTTGCAGCCCAACCTCTGCCTCCTCAGTTGTTTATGAGCCTCCAAGCCTCCCCTTCCCGGCTGACTCACGGCTTGCAGCCGGAGGGAAAGGCTGCCTGGGGCTCCTCCCTGGCGCGGGGGCAGCACGGGACACGCACGGGCCGCCGCCGGCTCCCTGCCCGCACGGACACCTCGCTCCCGGCCCTCCCGGACCTCCGGGCACAGCACAGCCCCAGGAGAGCCCAGAATGAGCCGTGTCCCGCTCAGTTTTCCGTGGGGGAAGGAAGCGCTGGGAGGGTGCGGCCCATGGATGAGCGGGGCTCTGTTCCCGGGGATTTTGGGTCGGTTCTTGGGCTGGGTCCTGCCGGGGGTGGTGGGGGGAGAGCTGCGCTCCCAAAGTCGTGTCCCGGAGCGGCTCAGGGAGCCCTGGATCCCGGCACTCCGGGCTTTGTTTCCTCTGGTGGATCTGCCTGGCTGGCAGGAGGAGCAGGAGGAGCAGGAGGTGCCCGGGCCCGTGCCGTGCGCTGGGGTGGCTTTGGCGGCGCAGAGTTCCCTCAAACAGGTGACACCAGCCGCACCAACCCTGCCTGCAGCCCCATCCAAAACTGCTCCGGCTTCCCTGACCGTCACCACAGAACCCTGCAGCTCCAAGCTGTGAGCCCTGGAAGGAGAAGGGTTTGCACTTTCCCCGGCCCGGGCTGAGCTGCCCATTGCCGGGGCCTGGGTCACGGAGCCCTTTGCCACCACACTGTGCCCACTCCTCCCTGCGCGGGACAGCGCTCCCCGGCCGGCGGATCAGAGCAGATGCCCTCGGGTGTCTTGCTCTGAGACGAGTCCTCCCGGCCCTAAATAGGCGGAATCGTGTTTTCATTAGCCCCAGGCAGAATTCCAGCCTGATCTCCGTGAGGAGGGGCGGCACGGGGGAGGCAGCCCCGCTTCTGCTGCTGCGTTTGCCCGGCCTCTCCCCCTCTCCACCCCTGCACAGCTCCGGGCGCGCCGGGCAGGAACGGGGCCGCTCGGCTCCCCCTTCGCTGTGGGAGGTTCTGTGCCTGAGCCTCCTGCTGTGCCCTGGTTGTTCGCCTGCCCCCGGTGAGGCGCCGGGGCTGCCCGGGCCGGGTGGCACCGGAGCTGCCGGGCATCCGCGGGCTGGGCGGCCTCACCGGGCTCAGGACACCTCTCCCCGCTCCGGAGGGAGCTCCTGCCGGGCTCGGGAGGGGGCTGGGGACAGGTGAACCCCACAGCCGTGCCCGAGAGCCCGCTGGGTTTATATAATATTATATCTCTCTAATTGTGTGTTTGTTGTTGCCATGGGAATGAGCACAGTCGCAAAGGCTGAGACTGATGTCAAGCCTGGGTCTGCTCTGGGCCGCGTTGGGGGCAGACAAAGAGTGGCGAAGGGAAATGGGGTGAGGAGAGCCTTTGTTCTGTGCCCCGTGCGCGGCCCGGGGCAGCTCCGGCAGCCGAGGCGCGGGGCTGTCCCGGCACCGCCCGGGTCCGGGCTGGGAGATCCCGCAGGAACGGTGCGGTCTGCCCTGGGCACCCAGCGGGCACGGGGGCTCCTGCCGGCAGGAACAGAGGGGGATTTCTGCACCTGGGAGCGGGAATGAGGGGGCAGCAGCAGGGCTGCGCAGGGACTTGGGGACCGCGCGGCCCCTGCGTTGCCCCCCGGGGCAGGCGGAGCCCCCCGCTCGCCCGGGGCGGGCTGAGTCAGGCCCGCGGGGGGTGAAGCGGAGCTTCCGAGCAACAAGTGGGGGCCGGGGGGTGTCTCTGAGCTCTTTAATTGGTGGGGGAGTTGGGGTGTGGGCGACGCTCCCCGGCAAGGGGCGGGAGGGGGAGACGAGCCCCGCTGAAATGAGGTTATATAAAAGATGTATGATTTGGAGAGCGGAGCGGCTCCTAATGAGGGCTGCACCGGCTCGCTCCACACCCATAAAAACCCTGGTTGGACGTCAAGGCGGATTCGTTCCGGTGGTGCTGGGATAAAGGGGCGCAGCGAGGACTGGCTCCCCCCCCGCCCGCGCAGCCGAGCCCAGCGCCGCGCCGGGCTCCGTCCGTGCCGAGCGCCGGCAGCGATGCGGGGCCGGCCGCGGGGCCGGGGCCGGGCACGGCTCCTCTCCGCCGCACGGTAGGTGCCCCCCAGCCCCGCGCCGGGCGCGGCTTCTCCGGGAAACTTGGCAGGGGCTGCGGGAGCGTGCGCCCCGTCGGGAGCGCCGCCGCTTCGGGGCACCGGGGCCGCGCCGCTCCGCCGTGCCCTTGGCCGGGGCGAGGGGAGGCGACAGCGGGACCCCGGCGCTGCCAGCCGGGCTCTGCGGAGCGGGGGACACGCGTGGCACCTGCCCGGACAAAGCCGCTTTGCTGGGCGGGGTGGCCGCGCCGAGAATCGGCTCCCGCTCGCCCCCCCCCCCCGGGGCACGCTGTGCAA
>VZTJ01001041.1:105120-127196 GCA_013397795.1 Orthonyx spaldingii
CCCCCCCCCGCCGTCACTCTGCACCCCGCAAAGTTCCTCCGGCGCCTCCGAGCCCGGCTCGCCCCGCGGCCCCAGGGCCGGGGGGGCTGAGCCCTGCGGGAAGCGGAGACTCCCTTCCCATCCCTCCTTCCCCCGCGGCTCGGGGCAGCGAGTTGGGAATGGGGCGAGGCGGCTGCAGCGGGGGAGGGCAGGCGGCGTGCCCGGGCCCGGAGGGCAGGCAGGGGCAGGCGGACGGAACGCGGGGGCGGCAGGCGGGCAGCGAGCCCGGGACAGCCGGAGCTCTGCCCGGGGAGCGCAGGGAGCGGGGCCGGGCCGGGCGGGGGCCGGGCGCGATCGACCCGGAGAGGGCAGAGACCGGCACCGGCAGCTTTCCCGAGCGGGGTCAGCAGGGGCGTTTCACGGGGAGGGCGAGGGGGCAGTTTCCCGGAATTTCAGCCTGTCGGGGTGAGGGCAGTTTTCCCTGGGGCTGCCGTGTCCCGGGAGAAGGCGCTTTGGGAGCAGGGGGCGTTGTCTGTCCCGGGGGCAGCGGCGTTGTCTGTCCGGGGAGGATGAGCCGATCCCCGCCTCGCCAGAGCTGTCCCGGGTGCTGAACTCCGCCTGCCGGGAACGCCGGGGCTCCTCCACCCTCCGGACCCCGACGGGAGGGTTTGGGATTGCAGGAGATGCCGGGCTGGGGACTGACCCCCGCCAGGTCCTGCCCTCTCTCTTTGCCCTGTCCCTCGGCGCCGGGGTGTCCCCGCTGTCCCCAGGGTGTCCTCATTGTCCCCAGGGTGTCCTCACCGTCCCCTGGGGCGCTGGGGGGGAAGCAAGACCCCCGTTCAGCCCGGAGTGGGACAGAGACCCCCCAGCGCGGCTCCAGCCCTCGGGATGTCCTGGTGATCTCCTGTTCTTTAGGGAGAACGCGGGGTCAGCCCGGATTTTTCCCCTTCCCTCTGCCCCCCGAACACCAAGGACTCCTCAGGTCCCGCTGTATGAGCCTGGAATGCGGGTGGAAATTGTCGCCGCAGGGATCGGAGGAGACGAACCCCGTTTGCCCTCGGCTGGGTTTGCAGCCGAAAGCTTTGGTTGTTCCTGGCAAAGCAGAGGGAGAAGAGATCTTTGTCCAGGCACATCTGGAACATCTGGCGCCGGACTGGGTGCGCACTGCCCCGTCCAGCTGCGGCTCCCTGCCTCGGCTCCTCCCTGCCCGCAGCCCAGGTGCAGACATTTCCTCCCAGCGCTTCCAAGTCACGACTGTCGGGAGGAAATTCTGGCAGGCGACTTGACAGCGATCTGCCGAGTCCCCGAGGAGCGGATCCGCCTCTCACCGAGATGGAGGGGAAGTGTCTCCTTCCTTCCTTCCTTCCCTCCCTCCCGGGGGAGCCGGGGCTGTCTGGCTCGGGAGACGGGGGAGGTTGTGGGGGGCAGCTGCAGCGGGCGGGGGCTCGGCCGCTTTAAACACCAGCTCCTCTTCCTCACCCACATTCCCAAGTGCCAGGGGCTCTGGCAGACGGGAATGTGCAGGGATGATCACACAGAAGCTGCAGGGAGGCTTTGGGAGCAGGGGGCAAATCACTGACCCGGGAATTTCTACCTGCGCCTTTTGCTGGTTATGATTTTCTGTTCAAGGTCTCAGGCGGGGAAGCCTTATTTAAAGAATTTCGGTTTGCACCAGCGATTTCCTCCTCCCTCTCTTTCCTCGCAGCTTGCGTTTCCCAGAATATTTCCTTAAAGACGCCACAAACTCAGGCACAGACTCTGCAGTTTTAAAACGTGCCAATGTTTGCAAACAAACTCCGGGTGCCGGAGTCCCTTCCCACGCAGCCGTGGGGTGCAGGGGGCGTTTCCCTGCTCAGGTACCCGCTCTGGGAGCAGCGTCACCCCCTCTCCGGAGCCCAGCAGGGGGACAATTCCTTGTGCCCTCTGGATTCTGTTTATTCCCTCTGCCAGCGCGAGAGGCCATCTTAGGCACAGGGGTTTGGGCTGAATCCTCCTTGGAATCCTCACTTGGAATTAACGTTGTGTGGCTGCTCACGGGGAGGGTTTGGTCCTCCCTCGCCCTCAGGGCCATTTTGGCCCTGTCAGATTTCCCCCCGCCCCTGCTTCGCTTGTGTATTTTGTCTTTTCCATTTCAGTGGTGTGTCTGTACAAAGGCTTAGGAAATCTGCCAGATTCCCTAAATCAGTGCCTGAAAACAACTATTTTTAGTAGCTGGTAAGTCACATGAGCTCAGCTCGCATAGATTAGCATTTACCTTTCCCGAGTAACGAGGATATTGTTTGATACTTGTTGATACCATCAATTTTCCCCTAAAGAAACCCAACCCCGATGACGAGGGCCGGGCTGGGAGAGGCGGCTCCGAGCAGAGCTCAGATGCCTTTGTTCTACTCCCACTGCTCGGATCGTATCTGTGCATTAAATCAAATCTATAGATGCAATCTGATCCCTCCAAAAATAAACGTATTGTGTCCTGAAGAGGCCTGTGAGCCACTGTCTGGCTGAGGCTGGATAAATCCCGTTCGTTCCGAACGAGCCCTGATGGGCTGTGTGTGATAAGGGACCCGGGGCAGCTGAGCGGGGTCTGGCTCGGGAGGTGGCTCTGGGAAACCCAGACGTTCTCGGGATGGTGGCTCGGGAAGTCCAGATGTACTCGGGATGGTGGCTCTGTGTGTGGGGCGTGGAAACGGGTGGGTTCCGTGTGTGTCCCTACAAAAACGGGGGCAACGATGCCAAGGAAACGCTTTCCGTGGTGGCTTCTCCTCTCCATGACAATCCCCAAGTGCTTAACGAGATCGAGCAATGCCCTTCTAGGGGAGGCTTGTCTTAATCCCATTTTCCAGAGTTTCAGGCTTATGTTTCCAGACGTGCTGGAAACGTGCAGCTCTCCCTGGCTCTCAGAGGCAGGGGAGCTCAGCGTTTCCCGAGCAGGGATTATCCTCCGTCCCCAAAAGGCAGAAAATGGAGCATCACTGCCACATCTGGGGCAAGGGCTCCCGAGCCGGCCCTGGGCTGGCAGCTGGCCCCAAATGCCAGCTGTGAGGAGCAGGGGCTTGGGGAGCCCAAATCCTCCCCTCTGGCATGGGGAAAAACTGTTTTAGGATGGGGCCTGGGGCTGCTTTGGTAGAGGAGGTGTCCCATGGGGAAGGGGAAAACCCTTGGGATCAACGGGGTCCATTTTCATTCCTCTCCCACACACACTCCTGGGTTTTTTGCCACATCCGTGGCCCCGTGTTCAGGGATGCTGGAGGGGTGAGGCTGGCGCTGTTTGCAAGAAACGGCAGCACCTTCAGCAAAATCCAGGAGGCAGAAAATTCCACATCATGTCCCTGCCTGAGTCCTGCCGGAATTAGAGTCACAGCCCTGGCAGGACAAGGAGCGGGTCCCAGGAGGCCCCTGCAGAACTTTGCCGCTGTTGTTGGTACTATGGCAACAAGTGCTGATGCAGAGCCTGGGCAGAAACTCGGAGGAACAAACTATCCTCGATTTTCCCCCGGCACATCCCTGAGGATGCCAATGCAAAGAGGGCGAGAGCTCTGCTTTGGCTCCGTGTGCCGGATTCATCCGTGGGGAAGTGAGGAATCCTGCACCTTCCCCTGCTGAGGGATGGTGGCAATGCTCAGGAAATCCCAGAGCTCAGGGGCAGAATTGCACTGGGATCTGGTTGGGGCTGGGGGCTGGTGCCGTGAGGAGCCCGAGGGTTCTAAAAGGGGTGTGAGTCACTCCTTGGGAAACCAGCGGCAATCGGATTTACTGGAAAATTTAATGCCATGCAAGCAGGATTTTGGGGTGTCAGCAGCAAAGGAAGACTGAAAAGAACCAGGAGTTTATTCCTGGATGGACTCGGAGCCGGGAGCTCCGTCCCTGACTTTGCTGATGCCGGCTGGCAGCTCCGGAGCTATTACAGCTCCAGCCAACCCGCTGTGATTTTTAAATTTTCTTTTTCTTTATTTTTCTTTTCCTAAATGGAGCCCCAATTCCCCTCTCATGCTGCGATTGGATTGCCAGAGCATCCATCAAGTGGCATTTTCTCATTTATTTCCTCCCTTCCTATTTTGTCTTCCAGGACAAAGTGGCGGTGTGTTAACACCGCTCAAATTTGTCACGCTGGAGTCACTGGTGTAATTCCAAGCCTCTCAGAAAATTGATGGTGGTGGAATTGAGGTTTTACAGATGGGCCAAGCCCTAATAAGAACATCAGTCTGAGAGGGGGTGAGCGACAGAATTGACGCTTTTATCTAAATTCCGTTGGAGCCGCACACCGCAGGCGTCGGGAAAATATTGTAGGAAACAGCAAAAGAGGAATGGCAGGCGTGGTGCTGAAATCTGCTCAGCCCTGAACTCCAAATTACAACGAAACCCTGGCTCTGGCAGCTAAAAAAAAAGGGGGATTTTGTCAACACAGTTGTCTTGGCAACATTAAAATGTGTTTCGTGCGGTCTGCTCGGGTTGTGTCGGATGGGCGAAGGGGAGAGCGGTTCCAGTAAATCGCAGGAAAGTTTTGGGGTGGCTCTGCCTCCTCCAACACTCCATGAGTCGGACTCTTCAGGATTCTGGTCCGAATGGGATGGGATAGGATTGGATAAAACAGAATATTTAGGTTGGAGGGGATTGACAATGATGATTTCAACCGCCTGGGAGACGTTCCAGTGGCCGCTTGTGCCGGCAGGGCCGGGCTGTCCTTGGCTGTTTCACTCCCTGGAGGGGGAATGGGCATCAAACCATCCCAGGAGTGGGATAAACGTGCAGGTCCCAGGCTTTGGGGCAGCTTTATCCCAACCATGTGGCCATGAGCAAGGAGCTGTGGTTTGTTTTCCAGGAAACAACCCCTGATTAGAGGCAGATGAGCCCTCCTGGGGACTGGCCATGGATTTGTTTCTATCAGAAGCCAGGATTTATTTGATTAACTGCTCTTCCTGCAGGAACAGGACTGGTTTTGGAGCAGACAGCCATGGGGAGGTGAGGGGGTCTCCAGGGTAGAGCCCCTGGCTTTCCATCCCTTTGGCAGCATCTTCCAGAGCCTGCTGGTGTCCGGCTCAGGTCACCAGGCACCGGCACCGGGGCGTTGCACAGAGGCCAAAGTGCCTCATTCCATCACTCCTGGGTGGAAATCAGGTTCATTGGGGTCAAAGACAAAGTCACAGCCCAGGTGGAACAACGGTTCCCAAGCAGACGTGCTGGGAATGCAAAAAGAGAAGTGGAGCCATCGTTTGGCGTTGAAGGGAAAGTGTCTCACTCCTCGTGGGTGGGTTTTGGGAAGGCTGGAGGGAGGTGGATAATTAGAGGAACATTTTCGGGAAATTCCCAGGATGAAAAGGCCGTGGACAAGGAGACTCTGGGCGGGAATGGAGCTGCCTGCCAGGGAATCACTTGAACGCTCCATTTTTGGAGGCTCAGCCACGCAGGGTTACAGGAACTGTGCATATGCTGCATCCCAGCGCTCCTCATCCCATTCCCCAGTGCTCCGTGGGTCGTAAAAATTAAATGGGCATAAATCCATCAGCGCCGGTGTTCTTCCTCGAGCGCTGTAAATCCCATGAAAACTAATTAAAGAGGACAATGGTGCCCATTTAAAGCTGGCACGGGGATCCAGGAGCCATTATCGCTGGGAAGAGAGGGCTCCAAGCGGATTTGTGAGGCCGAGGGCAGCCCGGGCAGCCACGGCAAGGAGCTGGCGTTGGGCACGGCCCAGCTGGGCACGGCCGGCGGCTCCTGCCTGGCAGAACAAGGAGAAGGCGTTAAAGCTCCCAGGATTGATTTCTCCTCCACTTTGCCTTGGGAATCAAATCATCCCCCTAACATTTGTTCCCGAGTTTGTTCTTGGAATGTTCTCTGGCAGCTCCTGGAGCTGCTCGTGGCGTTGGTTTGTTGATCCAACGCCTTCATCGTTGCTGCCGGAGGGGTCCCTGCTCTGCTGCTCTTCCCTGAAAGCCCCCAAAGCAGGGATCTTCCCAGGGCTTGGCGTTGGGATCAGGGTTCAGGCTTGCCTGGGGTGCTGCCCCTATGCAGGGTTTGTTGCTCTCCTGTAGTTTGAGTTGGGTTTATGCTTTGGGAAGGGCAGGGAAACTGAGGCAGGAGTGGGATGGCACCATCCGTGGCCTGACAGGGAGCTGATCCCAGCTGTGCCGGTGGATTTGCCATTTCCTGGCTGTCCTTTGGGGTGAAATAAATGTTCCCACCCTGGTGAGACCCCGTTCAGTGTGCTCCTCCTGCTGTTTTAAGGAGCTAGACCTGGCACCTCCAGTAGCTTTAAATGTCTGACCCGGCTCTGGTGTCCATAAATCAGAGTCCTCGTGGTGCTGGGAGGGAGAACTGGGGATCTGTGGGCTCCCAGAGCTCAGCACAGCTCCGCCACCCGCGGGGCTGAACTGTTTGGGTTCCATCCGGAACATGTCCCCTCTGGAATCAGCCCTGGGACACCCCAGGGGCTGCGATGGGGGAGCCCTGGCCCTCACTGGGGGAGTCTCCTGAGCACTCCCAGGTGTCTCCCACCTCCCTGAACCTCTCCCTCTCCCTCCTCTCTCCAGCCTGAGTTTGTGCAAGGCTTTCCAGCTGGAAAATAACCGGAGTCAAGTATCTTAAGAAAATTTTCCAACATAAATGATGCCATGATTCTGTGAAAATCCTTATCCAGCCATTCCCTAAAGGAGCAGGAGGCTGAGGGGCTCAGAGCCTGTCTGTCCTCACTCTCCTTGCCTGTCTCTCTCCTTTCTGTCTCTTTTCGTGGCTCTGAGGAGCAGCAGGAATAAAGGAGAAAGCCCTGGATGGGTGTTTAAATACCACTTAAAATCCACTTTTATCTTCTCATCCCTTTTGTAAGGAATGCTGAGGTGTCGGTGGGTTCGGGGACGGGGAACAAAGAGAAATGCCGGTGTTCCCTGGGATTGCAGGCTGGGCATGAACACACACCACAAATGACGTGGAAATAGCTGGAAATTATCCTGGCGGGAGAAGAGCGAGGGACTAAACACCGCGGCTCCTCAGCCCTTTCCAGCGAGCTCAGCAAGTCCCGCTGGAAGGTCGAGCGGCGCTGAAGGACATCGGCGGTGCCCTCCAGCTGTGCAGCGTCTGGCAGGGACAGGGAGCGGTGCCAGGCGGTCCCCGCGGGGGCTGTGCCAGGACGGGCACGGTGCGCGCACAGAGCGGGCCCGGGGGCAGGAGTCGGTGAGAGACGGACACCGAGCAAACCGCGGGGAGCTGGCGTTCCACGCTCCCGGGGCACTTCGGCTGCTTCCAAAGCCACTTGTGTCCCCACGGCGTCAGCCGAGGCAGCAGGAATGGGTTTCGGGTGGCTCAGAGCCGTGCCCGGAGGTCAGGCGGTCACCTCGGGGGGCTGGGGGAGTGGGGGCAGGAAAATCAGAGCCTGGCAGGGCCAAGGAAGCTGCTCCTGTGATTCCCACAAAGAGCCTGGGAAAGAGGGGAAAACTCGGCTGGGGTCCCACGGTGAAAGCGGGGTCTGGATGGGAAGGAAGGAAGGAAAGGGACAGAACCTTTCTGGTAGAAGCAAATTCCCGCTTCCCTCCATCCCCTCCAAAACTGGGACCTTCACTCTGCTGCCCCGAGCCCCGTGAGGCGGCACAGCCCACCCGGGATCCTGATCCGGGGTCATTTGCAGCAAGCAGCCTGGCAATTAGGGCATTAACTAGCCCTCGAGGCCGTGTCTCAGTGGCTTTTAACCCTTTGCAAGCCGCAGGGGCCGAGTCACAGCAGGGGAAGGGCCGCAGGGGTTAAATCCATGGGTTTGGGTTGTGGATCTCGAATTGTTTTATTCCGAATTCGCCTGTAAAAAGCCCAGCCCGGGCTCAGCGGCATTCCCCACGTAAGGATTGAAGTGCCCAAGTATCGCTGGTGTCACTGCCCCTCCCCTGATCCCTGCTTGTCCCATCTGGGAGCAGGAGGGAGCTCCGGGCAGAGCGGGGCTGGAGGTGCGAATGCTGCCCTGAACATGGGGAGAGAGGAGATTGTTCTCCTTGCCACGTCAGTGCCTCCAGCCTGCAGATCAAGTGCCCTCTGTTCTCTGGCCAAAACTCAGATTTTAGAAAAGAGAAGAAGGTGCTGGCTCGATGCGAAGTGTCAGGGCACAGTCCTGGAGAGAAACGTTCTCCAGAGCATCTGAGAAACGCTCTGGGGGGGGTTGGGAGCAGAAGTTCTGGAAGCCAAGCGTGGCCGTGTGCGAACAGGGGGCCCATCAGGAGTCGGTGGGATGTGACTGCCCGGGCCCTGCGAGGGCTGTTCGCAGCCGTGCCCAGCGCACGGGGCTCCCCCGAGGGCAGGAGCAGCTCCCGGCGCGTTCCCCCGGCCGCCGTTTGGCTCAGCCGAAGCAGCCGGTGCGGGAGCAGCTCGGGGCCGGCTGGCAGGGCTGGGCTCGGGGGAGTGCGAGCGCTGCCTCCTTCTCCCGTGCCAGGCTGGGAACATGGGGAGAGGAGGAGCTGAGCCGTGATCCCTGCAGCCAGCCAGCCTTAAAAGCAGTTGCCTGTGTTTTCCTAACTCAGGGAGAGCTGAGCGGCCTCTTCCTCTCCCTCGTTCTGCTCGCGGCTGCTGCTCCTGCTCCCGAACCCTCCGAGTGACCGCACGGACGGAACAGGTTCCTGCCGGGCAGGGATGCGCGTCCCTGCTTCTCACCCGTCAGGTTGTTGGGTGCTCTGGAAAACACACGGAGAAGGGATCCTCAGCCGGCAGAAATCGCCGCCGAGCTGCGGGGCGGCTCTGCCCGTTCGTGAGCCCTGCGGGGTGGGCAGAGCAGGGAGCGGCCGAGCCGGGCTGCCCAGCACCGGCCGTGCCCAGCACCGGCCGTGCCCAGCTCTGGCCGTGCCCAGCTCTGTCCGTGTCCAGCACCGGCCGTGCCCAGCACCGGCCGTGCCCAGCAGCCCTCGCCGCTCCCCCCGCGGCCGCCCGGCCCCCGCCGAGCAGATGGTGCCGATTTTCGCAGGGGGAGGTGGAGGGAACAAAGCCCGGAGCGCTGCGAGGCTGCAGCCTGGCTCCCAAACGCGGCCCGGGGGGTGACATCTGTGGGGACGGGGTACCCGTGCCGTGCCCAGCCCCGTGCTCAGCAGGCTCTTGCGCCTGCCCTGCCTCACTTTTCTCCCTCCTTTGTTGTTTTTTCTCCTCCTTTCCAGATAAAGAAGCCCGGGCACCGTCGGCGGGGATGCCGGTGAAGCCGGCGGGCTGCCTGCCCCTCTCTGCCCGGCGCGGCACCAGCGGCTGACTGGAAGCTGGAATGTTTCCCACTCCACGCCATGCCCAGCCCCGCCTGCCCTGCCCCTAGCCCGGCTTCCCAGGGGTGACATTCCCCGTTCCCTCCTGTCCGGAGCGCAGTGCCACCGAGCATGCCGCAGAGAGCCCCCCTGCAGCCGAAGCCCAGGGGAGTTTCCCAGTGATCCCAGCTCCTTAAAAGCCAGCGTTGCCCCTTCCCACCCCGGCGAATTTCCCTGCGCCCAGCGGGTGTTGAGGTCCGTCCAGGAGTGCGGGAGGCTCGGGGAGGGGGCTGCCATGGAAGAGAATGTGTTCAGCGTGCAGCAGATCCAGCCCAACGTCATCTCGGTGAGGCTCTTCAAGCGCAAGGTGGGCGGCCTCGGCTTCCTGGTGAAGGAGCGCGTCAGCAAACCGCCCGTCATCATCTCCGACCTGATCCGGGGAGGGGCTGCCGAGCAGAGTGGCCTCATCCAGGCTGGGGACATCATTTTAGCCGTCAATGGCCGGCCCCTGGTGGACATGAGCTATGAGACGGCGCTGGAGATCCTGAGGAGCATCGCCTCCGAGACCTACGTGGTCCTCATCCTGCGGGGCCCCGAGGGCTTCACCACGCACCTGGAGACCACCTTCACGGGCGACGGGACGCCCAAAACCGTCCGTGTCACCAGACCCCTGTGCCCGGCTCCCAGGGCGGTTGACTTGTCCAACCCAAGCGTTGCCAGCAAAGAGCAGCCGCTGCCGGCAGCCATGGGCTCCCTGTGGACCAGGGAAACGGGGAAGGAGGGGGAGCCCGTGGTCCACGTTAACGGCGTCGTTCCCGGCAGCAAAGGGCCGGACGCCGGGAAGGGCAGGGACGGGGCTTGTGGTCACTCCTGTCTCAACGGCGGCGTGGGAGACAATGAGCTGCTCAAAGAAATCGAGCCCGTCCTGGACCTCCTGAAGAGCAGCAGTAAGGACGGCGATGGAGATGCGCCCTCCAAGGTAGAGACTCGGGATATAGAAGTCCAGGTGGACTGGTAGGTCCCTAAATACATTTTTTACCTTTGGTGAAACGTGCTGGTGTTGGCTCCCCGAGGTGTCGGTGAGCAGCTCTCCACAGCTGCCTCCTGTGGGGCACAGCTGGGTGGAGATGGAGAGGAAGGGATACAAAAAAGGGGGAAGTGGTTGATGAGGGGAAGATGAAAAATCGAGAGAAGATTGTGGAAGAAAGATGTAAGCATGGGGAATTGGGGAGAGCGGGAATAGCATCCCATGGAAAGCTGAGCTGGGTGATGTGGTGGATCACAGGCTGGGCTGGGATAAATTTCTGCTCCATGTTCTAAATCCCAATTGTTTCAGGTTGAAGCAAAATCCCGTGCCTCAGTTTCCCCAGCTGCCAAATAAGGTCCATGGTATTCCTGTCCTTGTGGTCCTGCTTTAGAGCTCTCCGGTTGAAATCCTCGTGGATGAACTGTGGGAGAGGAAGCAGGAAGGTGGGACAGGCAGAGCACGGTGCTTCCCAGCAGAAATGAGTTTCCAAACCTTTTGGGAGAAGGGAGGGGAGTCCCAGTCCAGCTCCACCTGAAGCCAAGACAGTGCGAGGGCAGTGGGACCAACCTGGTGGGAAGGGGGAAAATATTTCCCGTGGAGAGCTCGGAACGGCCAATTCCTGTGGGAACGCCAGGATGGATCAGTCTCTGCTCCTTCTGGAGCCAGAGAACTTTTCCAGGACTTGTGTGCAGGGCTGGGGACGTGGACAACGCTTGTCCCACGTCCTCTCGAGGAGGGGGAAGTGGGACAGCTCCCGATTTTCCTCAGCATTTCCCTGAGCTGCAGCGCATCACTCCGGAGCCGGAGCAGCTCCCCAGGGCCCTTCCTGCTTTACAAAGCCCTTTGTAGTTTTTTCTTTTTGTTACCGACTCCCTCTCCTCCTGACCATTTATTAGCACCGATAGGTTGCCTTTTCCTGTTGCTTTTCCCCAAATCCCCGAGCACATTTTAGCAGCGTCGAGTGCTGCAGCAGGTTGTGCTGCCCTCGCTTATCGACTGGCTGGAAAAGCCCCGAGGGCTTGCTGGAGCTGGAGATCTGCGGCTCAGCCACGGAAAGATCTGTAATTTCAAGTTCTCTGTAATTTCAAGTTCTCTTGCGGCAGACACTTCTTCAGGAAAGGGGAAAAATTTGTGTTCGTTTTTCTTTATCAGAAACAAGACGGGAGAGACACAGCGGGGTCCCCCCGTGGGCTCCCAGCCAAGGCTGAGCTCCCGCTCGCTCCCATCCCAATCCCACCCCCACTCCCTGTGTTTCCCACCGTCCTTGTTTTATTTTCAGTTGTTTTCATGTCGTTCCTGCTCTCCCAAATTGTTCTTGCTTCCCGTGGAGAACACGGTGCCTCAAAGCTCGTTAGGGTGCTCACACTGAGTCAGAGGGAAAAAATATCTGCTGGGCTCGGTGCCGGTGTGTGCGTGTCCTTCCTGCCATCCCCTCCCTGCCAGAGGTGCCCTCCAGGTCTGGTACACTTGGGAATTGTTGGGGTTTGGAAAATTTGGGAATCTGTTGTGCAGTGGGAGGGGATTTAACCCCTGGGCCTGCTCTCCAAAAACCCGTCTGGACTGTGCATCCCTGAATCCAACACCAACCCATCCTGGGGGAGCTTGGTTTAAGAACTGAGACTTTGAAAGGGTCGTGATTGGATACAAAATGTGCAGAGGGGCTTAAAAATCCCCTCTGGTTTAGCTCAGGGACCTGGGGGCCCCATCCCAGCAAAGCTCCCAGAGGACACAAACCCAAACATGGGGATTGAACAAGGTGCAGCCTCACCCTCCAAACCCTGCTGCCCTTCCCACCGGCTGCGGGGTCTCCGAGGAAATTCTGCTCCAGCCGTGGGGAGGGATGAAAATGTCATTTTACTTCGAGGAACCTTTTCTATTCAGAGACTAAACAGAAATGCTTCGATTTCACTTAAACTGAAGGACCTTGAAGCAGCAAAGCAGGTACTTCACCAAAGTCTCAATTATTTTTTTTTTTCAATATCCTAAAAAAAAAAAAGTCTTTGTAATCTCTACACCTTGGGGTCGAAAATCCACTTTTCAGTCAAAATCTCCTGCTTGATGAAAAGCTGCAGCCTGGCTCTCATGGAAGGACTGGGTGTGAGGGAGCAGACCCAGGCTGGAGCAGAGACGTGGGAAAGGAGATTTGCTGCAGGGAGAAGCTGTCGGGAGCTGCCGTGCGGGGCAGAGGGCGTTTCTGCGGAGCTGGGCTGCGGGTGATTCATCTCCTCGGCTCGGGCTCACACAGAGCCGGGGCATCCTGAAGGTCTCCTGCACTCCGAGTTTTCTTGGACGGCAGGAGAAGTGCAGGAAGGTCAGGGAATGATGGGGAGTGGATAACTGGGAGAGTGCCAAGGAAATGCCAAAAAACCCCAGCGAGCCTGATCAGATGGATGCAGCTCCCGGGCTTAGGCTGGGACTTCTCCAGGCAGGACCTGGGCTCTACCTACACCCAGGAGGGTGCAAAACCTCACTCAAGGTTGATCTGAACACCTCCAGTCTGGATCATTTGGCTGTTTGGGATGATGGGATTGGAATAAAACCCGATTTATCTCCCCTTTTCCTGGTGCTGACCTTCCCAGCCCGCGGTGTTTGTCAGAGCTGTGACAGCGCTCCCAGGGCAGACGGGAACGGCACGAGGCTCAGGCTGTTCACGGGAGACAAAAACTTCTCCCTCAAGATGGGATTTGGCAAAAACAATTCAAACCACACCTGATGCTTTGGGCTTCCAGCTCCCTCTCCAGTGTCACTTCCAAGGAAAACTGGAAGGGAGCCTACAGGAAAGGTGGAGAGGGAGATTTTACAGCAGCATAGAGCGGCAGGACAAGGGGGAATGGCTTCCCACTGCCAGAGGGCAGGGTTGGATGGGATATTGGAAAGGAATTGTTCCCTGGGAGGGTGGGCAGGCCCTGGCACAGGGTGCCCAGAGAAGCTGTGGCTGCCCCTGGATCCCTGGCAGTGCCCAAGGCCAGGTTGGACAGGGCTTGGAGCAGCCTGGGACAGTGGGAGGTGTCCCTGCCATGGCAGGGGTGAAACGAGATGTTCTTTAAGGTTCCTTCCAATCCGTCCTGTGATTGATTGATTGATTGATTGATTGATGGATCCTAATTTTGCTTTGGGGAACCATCAGTTCCTCTCCACCCCCACCCACGGTCTGCATTCCCCAAGGGAATTCTCCCTGTGTGTCCATGGGATGGCTGCGGCCACGGCTGCTCCTGGGCTCAGACCATCTGCAATCGGAAAACAGAGCATGGAAGGGGGGCTCAAGGTATGATGAGAGCTGGCATTTCTGCCACGAGGCTCACCGTGGGCTAGGAAGCAAAAATAGAGTTTGATTCACTCGCTGCCAGCGAGCCCAGGTCTGTTTTTCCCTCGGAGCTCTGGGGAGATTGTCAGGTCCCATCTTCCCTCCTTCTTCCTCCCCTCCCCACCGGGTTGCCAGGATTTATTTTCCTTCCCAGGTCTCTTCCATAACATGACCAGCATGATGGAGACGTGGCACTTTCAGTCCAAACAGCAGCCCCGAGAGGGGAAGTGTGCTGGGAGCAGGAGTTCAGTTCAGGAAAGGTTTCAAGGTTTCAGGCTCCATCTTGCCTCGGAACAAACCCCACAGTTTTGCAGTTCCCAAAGAGAAAATTCTCTTCCTCCCACCTTCCTCAGCACCGCCAAAATCTCTTTGTGTTGCTCAAAACATTTCATTTGCATTTCTGATCTGTCTCCATTCTTCTGCACTTGGACACAAAACTTTAAAACCCCAGAAAAGAAAAGGTTCCCTGGAATGATCATGTTTGTGCCATTCTGGAAATGGATGCAGGGAGCTCTGGCAGGGAAAAACCTTCCCCTTCTCTCTTGACCGAGGCTTCTCCCTCATCACTCTGACTCCGTCACTGATCCAGAGAGGCACTTTGTGCCTGCAAACCAGATATTCCACCCAAATATATCCCATATTCCACCCAAATGAATCCCATATTCTACCCAAGTATATCCCATATTTCGCCCAATAAATCTCATATTCCACCCAAATGAATCCCATCTTCCACCCAAATATATCCCATATTCCACCCAAATAAATCCCATATTCCACCTAAATAAACCCCATATTTCACACAAATATATCCCATATTCCACCCAAACGAATCCCATATTCCACCCAAACGAATCCCATGTTCCACCCAAATGAATCCCATATTCCACCCCAATAAATCCTGTATTCCACCCAAACATATTTGATATTCCACTTAAGTATATCCCATATTCCACCCAATAAATCCCATATTCCCCCCAGATTTATCAGACCAGTCCCTCTCCCTGCGTGTGCTCCCAGGTGCGGCCCTGCAGGAGCCCCCTGTGGGATTCCCGGCACGCCTGAGCCGTGTTTTTCCCCCATAGGGGCTGGAACCCTCCAGGAGCCCGTTGGGAGCGGCCGGGAAGGGCTCGGTGCCGGATGGATTCGGAGCTGTGCTGGTGGGACGTTGGGATCGCTTGGCTGCGCTCCCGGCTCTTTACCTGGCAGTGCCTCCTCACAGGCGTTTTCCAGCCTCGGATTTCACGGGCTCCCCGAGGCCGCAGCCTGCTCGGCTCGTTAGTCCCTAATCCCAGCGCCGGGCACATCCCAGCCCTGTCCCGACTTTCTGAGGCCGCGGGATCTTCTGCAGGTCATGCCACAGCTTCTCCCTGAGGTTTTTGTCCTCCCGCGCTGTCCCACATCCCCTCTCCCGTTTGTGCCTCGCTTGGATCTCCCTGCAGTTCCCACCCTGCTGCGTCTGCAGGGAGTGCATCCCACCTTTTGGAGTTATTCCTTCTTCCAAACTCCCCGTTCCTCCCCGAGCTCTGCGCCCTGCAAATCCCTTCTCCTGCCCCGCCCCTCTCCCTCTGCTGGGTCCAGACCTTGCTGAACGCTCCAGCCTGCAGCCAGCACCTTTTCCAACTGCCCCAGGAAGGGAAACACGGGAATTTTAACTTCTGAGGGTGCCATGCCCCCAGGAATGTGGTTTTCCGTGGGGCAAAAAAAGGTGAGGAAAGAGCTGCTTACCCCAGCCTCAAGCACTGGAAGGAAAAAATTCCCAAAGGAAAATCAGGGAAGAAGGTAAGAAGAAGGAATTGTCGGGAGAAGGGCCTGGAAGGAAGGAGCACAGCACAGGGTGATGTTATCAGCGGCACCGGAGCTGTCACAGAGGTGTGGGCACTGCCGTCCTTATCATCCATCCAAATTGGGATGGCAGCAGCAGCCAGGGCTATCTCTGCTCTCCGCCTGGGAAATCAGAGAGATCCTTCTGCCAAGGAAATTCAAAGGAGCCAAGTGACAAACTGACAAACTTCCCTTTTGCTCTATTTTTTTTTTTTTCCCCCTTTAATTTCTTTTTTGGAAAAGCTTTGGAGAAATTTCTGAAAGGGCTGTCTCAGCAACTTCCCTTCTGCTTCATCACTCGGAGCACTGCAACATCATCAAATTAGTCAAAAGAAAACAGTGGTGCCTCTCATTTCTCCAAACAGCCAGATGCTCTTTCCAAGGGGAGGCAGCATCCCAGGCTCTGCCTGGCACCGGTGGGGGAGGGCAGGATTCCTCTTTCCTTTTTAAAGTCTCAAATTTGGCTTTCAGAACAGGAAAAAAACCCTCAAACAAGGTCTTGGATCTCTCTGGATCCAAGACGTCTGGCCGAGAGTATTTAATGGATCTGGGAGTAGTCAGAGAGGGATGCCTGGATCCTGGATCTGGCTTTTGGGAGAGTTCATCTACATCTTCAGCCTTGCTTCCGCTTCCTCAAAGGCATTGAAGTGGGGATGTAAAAAATCCCATGGAATGGTTTGGGTTGGAAGGGACCTTACAGCTCATCCCGTTCCAGGCACAGCTTCCACCATCCCAGGCTGCTCCAAGCCCTGTCCAAGCTGGCCAGGATCTCTCCAAAGAAGAGGAGCCAAAGAACAGCTCCTCTCTCCCCGGGAAGTTCCCTCAGCAGATCCCTGAGGATGCCCAGCCTGGCTCCCTCGAGGGAGCTGTGCCCTCCCCAGAGCCCACCTGAAAGGCCCTTTGGGTTCTCCTGTTGATAAAATCCTTCTGGAAACCTCATCCGGGGGCTGAGCTCGGACACGGTGCTGTGGCTGTCCCCTCAGCCGAGTGACATCCTCGCAGGGATGGACAGGTCACCCTGTGCCCTGGGGGCTGGAGCAGCCACGTCAGGAGAGGAAAATAACTCATCCCAAAAACCCTGTTCCTGTCCCTGCTCACAAACAAGGCCCTCACAAGCGAGGGGCAGGAAATATTAGTAAAATGAAGCAATTGATGGTTTTTATTTTTATTTCCCCGTCTGTGCTCGGGCTGGGGTGAGGCTCTGGCTGCTCTGAATGGGCTTTTCTCTCCCTGCCTCTCTCCAAAAAGACAGAGCCGGATCCTTCCGGGCAGCCTCGTCCGGGGAGGTCTGCACTGGCTCAGGGCAGCCCCTGCTCCGAGCCAGGCACCACAAACACCCCCCAGGTCACCCTGGTGGCTTTGTCACAGCCACGCTTGGCTGTGCTGCTCCAGCACAGCTTTTCCAGCTTTTCCAGCAGGGTCACACAGCCATAAATCCATCAGGAACTGCAGCACGAATCCCACTCCTGCCACAGCTGCAGATGTGCAGTGGGGCATGGAGCTTCCAGGTAATTCCCACCTGGATGTCCCTGTCCCACCTCGCTGTCAGGTGGTGCTGGAGGCCAGGGAACGGGAGCAGAACCTGTAAATCCCAAAATACCCAAACCCATACCCGACTCAATCCAACATCTGGGATTTCTCCAGCTGCCAACATTCACGGCTTCGCTGCTGTGCACACAAAGGGATCCCACATTCCAAGGCCTCCAGCTGCTGCTGCCGATGGATGGATCCCTCTCCATGCTTCCCTCGTGCTGGCAGTGGCCCTGCAAACACCTCTCTGGGGACATGCCAGGCTCCAGCACCATTTTGGGGGTGCCTGGGGGATCTCTGGCTGATCCCAAATTTCTCCTGTGTCCACAAAGTCCACACTCCTGGAGCGACCCTGTGGTTTTCCAACAGGGTTCCCTCTGCTAAGCCCCGAGTTCCAGGAGAGCCAAGGGATTTTTTCTGTATGGATTTAGTGCTTCTGTCTCGATTTTGGGCCCATCCTGAGGAGCAGCAGCTGGGCCTGGTCAGCTGCTGGAGGTGACTCCGTGTGCTCGGTGGCCCGGTGCTGACCTGGCTCCACGTCCCCTGGCACGACGGGGACCAGGGCAGGAGGGCAGCGATGTGCAGCCGTGGAAATGAGAGTTCTGTGGGAGATTTAACAGCTGGGCCTCCCTCAAAGGGGAGAGCCAGACCGGCTGAGTTTTCATCCTGCTAATTCTCCGCCTTGCTGCTGCTGCTGCTGCTGCTGCTGCTGGGGATTATTGGGATGGAGGGAGACTGGGCAGGAGAGCCTGAGCTTGTCCTTGGGGTTGGGCAGAGTGGGGTTGTGTGGCTCGTGGTTGTCCCAGCTCCTGGGATCCCTGTGGGTTTGGGATCTGTGTGGATCACCAGCACCCTGCAGCAGGGATTGGGATCTGTTGCCTTTGGCTGCGGTGCTGCAGGTGGGGTTTCTTGTGTTTTATCTGATTGAAACCCTTTCACAGCCTCCGAGGAGCCAGGGCACCAAGGAACAGCGTTCTCGGCCTGGAGGGGCACAGAAATCCCAGGAAAAACTGCCCTAAGGCACCTGTGCCTCCTCACTTGCACCAGGGTGGCCACTTGCCAATGTTTGGAAGGCGGCCAGAGCCCAGGGGAATATTTTGGCAGCTGAACATGGCTCTGTAAAAGCAGAAAAATGACAGAAAACTTTAATGCACAGGGAGATGCTCTTTAAACGAAGCCTTTTCCTTAAGCTGAAGGAGTTCAAGGACTGTGAAACTGATTTTTTTTTTTTGTATTTGTTTGTCTTTCTGAAATGGAATCAAGAGCATCCTGAGGGTGTGATTCACGCCCTGGGTGCGAGTGCCCTACTTTGGTCAGTGCCCAAGCCCCGGCACCGTTAATGAGAAGTCTCATTATTGATTCAGTGGCATCTGGAAAGCTTTTAAGGGCTGACAGCAGGAGCAAAGCAATTCCAGAGGGCATTTCTTCAGTGCCTGTGCCCATCCCGGCCCGTGTCCTGCTCAGCCCAGCCCGGGGAGCCCCTTCCCTCAGTGGCCTCTCGGTGCTGGCGGCACCGGTGCCACCTCCTGCCTCGTGTGAATGTCACCTCTCCGAGCCCCGTTTGTTTTCTCCCTGGCGAGGGCTCACGTGGCAGAGGCTTTGCATCATCTGCTCAGGTGGCATTTAGGAGCCTCTCCCACACCCTAGAACGTGTGAAGAGCAGTGAGTGACACCTGAGTGACACCTGAGTGACACCTGAGTGACACCTGAGGTACTCCGGTGTGACCCAGGGCAGCCAGCGCTGGGATGCCCTCAGTCCCCAGCTTTCCCAGCAACTCCAGGGGCAATCCTTCAGTTTGCTCCACTGAAATCACTTCCACTCACAGCATCTGCAAAGGTCAGGAAGAGGAGGGAGAGCTCCTGGGAGCCTCCTGTTTGTTCTGGGTATTTTTTTACCTCTTCCCTGCTCATAAATCCCGAGCTGCTCTGCAAACTCCTTTTGCCACGAGCTTCTCCAGCCTCCTTTCCCCATCCCCATGGTCATTTTCCGGGGGTTCCAGCTGCCTTTTTGGGGTGCAGAGGCTCTGTTGTAGGGCCAGTGTGGGGACAGGGCTTTGCTGTTGCTCAGCAGGCATGAGGTGGAATTTCCACAGTGTTTGGGTTGCCCTCACCTCAGTGATTCATCGCCTTGGCCCAGGCTCAGCCTCTCCTTCCTTCCCGCGGGGCAGTGGCCAAGTTTTGGCTCCTGTGGGAAGCAGCTGGAGCAGGACCTGCCTGTGGGCCCAGCACCCAGGGGCCCAAATGATTTTTAACCCTTCAGTTTCAGGGAAGGGGAGAACAGTCCCCAGAAAGCTTTGCCGGCTCAGATGGAGAGCGATCGTGTCCCGGGGGACCTGTGGGGGAAGAGCAACGTCCCCGTGGTCCTGAACAACCCCTACTCTGAAGCAGAGCAGGTAAGGGGCCACGCCTGGGGCTGCTTTGGGTGGGAAAACCAGAATTCCCAGCGTTTGTGGGAACGTGACCCATCCTGGCGGGTTCTCACAGGGCAGGGAACCCACAGGGCCAGGCTGGGTTTGATCCCAAAAGCCAGAGGCGATGGATCCCAGAGCCCACCTGGGCCAGGAGCCGAAGTCGCCGTGGTTCGGGCAGGGAATGGAGGTCACTGGAGAATGATGCTGACGTGGGATGGGAGCCCAGCCAGGGAGCAGGACGCTGGAACCTCCCTGGGGAGTGTGATCCCTTGTGGTGGCACGAAGCCAGGCTGCATCATTAGAGCAGTTTGGATTCATCTGATGGTAATTCAATGGAGCACTTCAGATAATGCCTTCCACGGTGCCTTTTCATCTCCTCACACTCCACGGCCATAAATTCTCGGGCTTCCTTGCCAAAAGGAGATTAACTCCACGTTTGTAGCAGAGCCAGAGACGTCAGCCAGACCCTGCCAGGCCACCAAGATCATCTTGGGGAAAACAGGACATGCGTGAGCCCTGCCAGTGTTGGGGCAAAAAGGTCTCCCTGATGGGATTATCCAGGGCAGGACAGGGGGTACCAGACTGGGGATCATCTCCTGCCCTGGGCAGGGACACCTCCCACTGTCCCAGGCTGCTCCCAGCCCCAGTGTCCATCCTGGCCTTGGGCACTGCCAGGGATCCAGGGGCAGCCACAGCTGCTCTGGGCACCCTGTGCCAGGGCCTCCCCACCCTCCCAGGGAACAATTCCTTCCCAATCTCCCATCCATCCCTGCCCTCTGGCAGTGGGAAGCCATTCCCTGTGTCCTGTCCCTCCATGCCTTGTCCCCAGTCCCTCTCCAGCTCTCCTGGAGCCCCTTTAGGCCCTGCAAGGGGCTCTGAGCTCTCCCTGGAGCCTTCTCCTCTCCAGGTGAGCACCCCCAGCTCTCCCAGCCTGGCTCCAGAGCAGAGGGGCTCCAGCCCTGGGGGCATCTCCATGGCCTCCTCTGGACTCTCTCCAGCAGCTCCAGGTCCTTCCAGGATGCATTTCTCCTGGGAATCCTGCCTGGAATGATGTTCCCATGCACTTCTGCAGCCTCGCAGTGTCAGACACCCATGGGGGACACCCAAGACCCTCTGAGCTGCTGCTGCTGCCCACGCAGGGCGCTGGGACAGTCCTGCCCACGCTGCAGGGCCCTGACCGGCCTGGCCGGGTGCTGAGGCGCAGCTGAGCTCCATTTCCAACCTCCCCTCACCTCAGGGCCGTGGCCAGGGGTCTCAGCAGCACAGCCACCCTCGGCGCGGGTGTCACCCCCGCGGGCAGCATCCCTGAGCTGCAGCAGCCGCTGCAGGGCCGGCCCTGGGCAGCCGCACGTCCCCGCCCGTGGGGAACGCTCTGTGGCAGGAACCCCGAGCCCAAGGACGGCTCGGTGCTGCTCTGCCTTTGCCCCAGCTCTGCCCAGGCTGCGTCTCCCGGCCTGCTTCACCGAGCCCCGTGCGTGTCCGTGTCTGTTACCATAAGCACTTTATAACCTTCTGCGTGCAGAGCTTAATTTCTCTCCATGCTGGGGCTGCCAAAACCGCCAGTCTTAAGCTGCTATTAAACTCTTTATTATTTTTTTTTCCCGCTGGATGCACAGCTTTCTTTTTATCCTTCTTATCCCCGAATCCTTGCGCCTGCTTTTCTGCAAGCAGCGTGGTGTTTTCCCCCAGCCGTTCCCCGGGGCTGTGTGCAGTCAAGGCAGCTGAACTTCTTTCAAGCAGCAATAAATACTATTAACACGGGGAAAAGTCAAGCCGAGTGGGAACTTTCCTTGGTTTTTTAGAGCAGGATTGGGTGGATTCACTTGGCCAGGTGGTGAATGCTCACTGAGGCTCGTAATAAGGTGCTGAAAGCCCCGCTGGGCATCGATCCCCATCGCTCTGCTATTTTTTACAAAACCACACCGCGTTTTTTGCTGGTTTCCCGGGAGCCCGATCCCCCTGGCCCTACACCTGAAGATGCCGCGGCAGCACCAGGCCCTGTTTCGGTCCGCAGGGACTGATTTGCGAGCAGCTCGAGGGCAACCGGGAGCTTCGTGCCCGCGCGGCTCTCGGGGGAAGGCACTCAGAGCAGCTTGCCGGGGTGATTTGCAGCTGTCTAAAGGCAAAGGACACGCTCTCAGCCGAGCGCAGTTGATGCAGTCTGGAAGGAAATGTCAGCACGGAAATAAATCCCCGAGCCGGCTGCTGCTGCTGCTGCCCTCCCGCAGCCGGCGGGGCTCAGCCGAGCGCAGCCACCGCAGGGTGAGGAGCTGTGGGGCCCCAAACGGGACATGTCCGCTGTCGTTCCGTCCCCGAGGAGCCCCCAGGGCCGGCTGGGCCCCTCCCGCAGGAGCAGACAGCTCCGGAGAGCCGGCACGCTCCGCTAAAAGCTGTTTGCACAACGCGTGTGCGCCCCGGCTGCCGCGGTTGTCTCTCGGCTCGTCCCGCTCCTGAGTCACCGATATCGCAGCTGCATAATTAAAACATGAAAGGATCTCGCCCGGCCTCCCTGGCAGAGCGGCGGGGAATGTTTGGCGTCGGTTTGGGCGTGCAGGGAAGGCGCACACACACAGAACCTCACACACAGAACCTCACACACAGAACCTCACACACAGATCCTCACACACAGAACCTCACACACAGATCCTCACACGCAGATCCTCACACACAGAACCTCACACACAGAACCTCACACGCAGAACCGCACACGCAGAACCTCACACACACAGAACCTCACACGCAGAACCTCACACGCAGAACCGCACACACACAGAACCGCACACACAGAACCGCACACACAGAACCTCACACAC
>VZTJ01001041.1:127653-149877 GCA_013397795.1 Orthonyx spaldingii
CCTCACACACAGATCCTCACACACAGAACCTCACACGCAGAACCTCACACACAGAACCGCACACACAGAACCTCACACACAGAACCTCACACACGCACAGCTCCTGCCCCTGGGTCCTCGCTCTCCGCAGCTGCTCAGACCTGACACCTCTGCTCCAGCCTGGCTGCCACCCCAGGATTCAGCATCCCTCTGCTCCACGGCCCTCTCCCAGCGAGGGTTGTCAGGCACTGGAACAGATAATTTTTTATTATTTTATTATTATTATTATTATTATTGTTGTTGTTATTAATGAGGCCCCATTCATCCCTGGCAGTGTCCAAGAAATGACACCCAGTGCTCTGCTTGCATTGACAACTTGGTGCTCTCTCAAAGGTTGGAATCAACCACCTTGGAGATCTTTTCACCTCGATGGCTCTGTGATTCCAAGGTTCCAGCTTGCCCAGTTCCTGCAGGGAAAAGACAAACGGGAAAGGGAGCAGCGTTGAGGGGGTTTGAGGCAGAACCTCTGCAGGCAGATGTTGAGCAGCCAACATCCCCCCGCTTGCTCCGAGGGTGGGGACATTGCCACATCTGGATTCCCAGCACGTTTTTGGGCCATACCTGCTCCAGCAAGGAGCAGCACACCTTGTCAGGAGATCAAAACTCCCATTCCAAAGCGCTGGACACAATCAACACCTCCTGCCTGGTGCTCCCGGTTTCTGTCTGGCAGGTGGAGCTGCAGGTGAGGATTGGTTTTGGTTGCATTTCTGAGCTGTTTTCAGCACGTTCTGCCCATCTCAGAGAGCTGCTCTGAGCAATCAGGCTCAGAGGGAAGGTGGCAGATTGTGCCTCTTTGGTCCTCAGGGTGGGTCAGGGAGCACAGGATGCTGGTGGTGACTAAAGAACGATTTAATTCTCTTGGAAGAGTAAAGAAAACAGAGGAAAAAAAAATGACCAGGAACTGCCACTGCCATCATTCAGGTCAGAGTTCTCAAAATTGAAAAAAATGAGCTTGAAAATAATGTTTTTCCTATGTTGAGGAGGTTCTTTTTATTTACTGCTGGCTTTGAGCTCCACATGAGGTTTTTTATTTGGTTTCTGCAGCGTGGAAAGGGGAGGCTGAGATGTGGTGCGTGGTCATTTGGCTTCAAGGGGGAGACTTTGACACAGTCCTTGGGGAAATCGTGGGATTTGTGACATGAGGAAAGTCAGAGATCCATGGCAGCACAGCCTGGGAGGGTGCAGGGAGCAGCTTTTGGGAACTGCCAGGGCTAAAGAAAGTCCGGCTGAGGGGTCAGGCTGTAAATCTCCGCCTTTCCCTCCAGCCTCTGTCCCTTGTTCCCACAATATGTTTTCAGAGCGTGGTATTACACTGCAAGCCTCAGGCTGCTTGAAATCCCTGTTTTTCAGGAAAAAAAAAAAAGTCTGGAGCTTATGGTAAAAGCAAGAGCTGAGCAAAAAGTGTGGCCAAGAGTGGCAGCAGGGCGATGCAGAGGTGTCTGCTCAGCCCAGGCTTCGCCGTGGAGTCAGCCAGGCAGGGATCTCTCCGTGCTTTGGGAAAGCAGAGCTGGAACACGTCAGAGCTGGAGCCTCAGCTGCTCTGCCATCCCCGTGGCTCCTGCTGCTTTCCCTGCTCAGCCAGGGGCTTCTCCCACCCTGTGCTGGTTCTTTGCCCGCTGCTTCAGGCTGAATTTGTGCTCTTGCTGCCAGCCTGCACCTGTGACATGAGCCCAGAACCCCCAAAAGGGGGTGACACTCTGCTGAAGGCAGTGCCATCTTCAAGGAAGCTTCAAGAAAACCTCCCAGATTCATTCCAAAGTGACATCAGCCCCAGGATTCCTGTGGGAAGGGACAGCAAACCCAGCCCAAGCCCAGATCTGCTGTGCAGAGCCTTGAAGTGGTGCCAAACACCAGCAGGTTTGGCCAGGACGCTCTCAGGTGTCCCCTGGGGAGCTGCAGCAGCAGCGCCGTGGTTCCAGGGATGGAATTGCATCCCTCTGGAAGATCTGACTCCCAGGAGACATGTCTCTGCTTCCCAGAGCCACTGCACACACTGATGGCTCTCGGAGCTTTAAGTGCCTGGGGTGAGTAAGGGCCACGGCAGAAAATTGAGATTTTATCTGTGAAAATGTGCAGAAAGAAGCACCTGGAACCAGTTCTTTCCACAAGCTCTGTGCTGGCTGAGGCTCTCCCCGTGCTGGCACAGGACTCAAGGAGAGCTGGCTGAGCCCATCCCAAGGCAGAGTGTCAGGGAGAAACCCAGCTCCTCATGATGCAGCAGCCCTCCCACTCGGCTCATTTACCCATCCTCATTCCTACATCTTCCAGCACTGATATCAAAGGAGCTGTGCCTTTGGGGTGCTCAGAGGGATGAGCAGCTCTCAGTTCTGTGCCACCAGCCAGGCAGAGCTTGGCACCTGCAGAAGCTGAGCAGGTGATGCTCCATGGAGAGAAATCCCACAGATTCTGGAGGAAAGTCTTCTTCCTCTGGAAAACTTGAGCACAGCATTCTCCCAAATCACTTCTACCTCTGTTTTTAGCTCATTTTCCACAGGTTGGGCTGTCCCATAACCAGACATGATTTCTTAATTCCATTGCGAGTTGGCTGCTCCGTTGTAGGATCCCAAATAATGCCAAATATTGGGATGACACACCTTGCCTGGCTGTGCCACCCCGGAATTTCAGCACAAGTGTTCACCCATAGACGATCCTGTGCTGCTGTGACCTTTTCCTGTATTTTGTCGGTGAGTTCTGACCCCGTGCCGGGTGTTCCCTGTTTTCCAGCCGCCGCCATCCGGGCGCCAGTCCCCGACCAAGAACACCCTGAACGGGAGCCCTTCCAAATGCCCCCGGTTTGTGAAGATCAAGAACTGGGAGACGGGCTCCGTGCTCCACGACACCCTGCACCTCAAGACTGCCATGGTGAGTAGAGTTGGGAGGACTGGCCAAAATTCCCTGAGCATCGCTGAGTGGATTGCTGGGTTTCCAAGATGGATTTACCCTGGAATGCTGAAGTGGAGGAATTCAACCTTGTCTCCAGGAGGGTTTGAATTTCAAATCTCTGGTGCAATAAGAGACAGAGGGAAATCCATCTGGGAGAAATAAAGAAAAATGTTTGAGTTCATGCCAGGCTGGGGTGTGAATCCCATCTCTCTGATTGTCGGGACTGGGACAAAGGCCTGGCTGCCATCACACAGTGTCCCAAATCAGCTGGGATGTCCCCGTTTGTCAGACACCACCATCCTCTCTGTGGGTGATCACTGACTGCCCCAGGTGGCCAGAAGTGCTCTGGTGGCTCCAGAACGTTCCTGTGACCTCCTGTCCCCTCAGGCCACGGCGTGCACCGAGCAGATCTGCATGGGCTCCGTGATGACCCCCAGCCCCCACATCCGCAAGTCAGAGGACACCAGGACAAAGGAGGAGGTTTTGCTCCTGGCCAAGGACTTCATTGACCAGTACTACTCCTCCATAAAGAGGTGAGTGCTGGCTGCAGGAGGCCACAGCCCGAGGATGTCACAGATGTCACCTGCAGGGCTGCCCCAGCCCTGGGGCCCAGCACAGGGAGGACATGAAGCTGCTGGAGCAAGAGGAGGCACCAGGATGATCAGAGGGATGGAGCAGCTCTGCTGGGAGGAAAGGATGAGAGAGTTGGGATTGTTGGGGTAACCTTATTGTGGCCTTTCTGTGCCTGAAGGAGCTCAAAAGATACATGGAGAGAGGCTGGGAACAAGGGCTGGAGGGACAGGACACAGGGAATGGCTTCCCACTGCCAGAGGGCAGGGATGGATGGGAGATTGGGAAGGAATTGCTCCCTGGGAGGGTGGGCAGGCCCTGGCACAGGGTGCCCAGAGAAGCTGTGGCTGCCCCTGGATCCCTGGCAGTGTCCAAGGCCAGGCTGGACATTGGGGCTTGGAGCACCCTGGGATGGTGGAAGGTGTCCCTGCCCATGGCAGGGGCTGGGATGGGATGAGCTTTAGGGTCCCTTCCAACCCAGGCCACTCCATGATTCCATGAATCCATGATCTGATCTCCCATGCTTGCGAGTCTCTGCAGGGGAAACTCTGGTGCTCCATGAGCAGCTGCTTCTTCAGAGGAGCTTCATTCCTGGTGTTTGTGGTGTCTCTGCCCTCTCCCCATGCTATCCCAAAGCTGGGATAACAACCCCCACACTCCCTGTGTGTGAGTAGGAACAGGGTACTCCAGGTGGAGAGCAGCAGCATTCCCTCCCTGTTCTCCCACCCCTCACAGATCCGGCTCCAAGGCCCACATGGAGCGGCTGGAGGAGGTGACCAAGGAGATCGAGGCCACTGACACCTACCAGCTGCGGGACACGGAGCTGATCTACGGGGCCAAGCACGCCTGGAGAAACGCGGCGCGCTGCGTGGGCAGGATCCAGTGGTCCAAGCTGCAGGTGAGCGCCAATCCCACTCTGCACAGCCCGGATGTTCTTCCCAAAGGCTGGGCTGGAGCTTTGGAGAGGCTCTGTGACACCTGGGGAGCACAGCACAGGGGCAGGGGTTCAGCACACACAGCTCCCCTCAGCAGCTTTGGAATGTCAGCAGGAGCTGGAAAAGCACCCATGGAGTAGAAGGAGTTGAGGTGGCTGTGTCTGAAACGGAAGCTGGTGCTCCAGAGGACGATTTCCAAAATCAGATTCTGCTCCAACATTTTTCCTGCTGCTTCCAAACCTGTTGCTCCTCCTGGAGAGAGGCAGCAGGACACATTTGTCCTCGGTACTGAGATCCAGCAGGAGAGGATTTGGCTCAGTGCCCTTCTGGCAAGGGAAACATAGAACAGGATTGGAGTCAGTGATCCCTGGGGAATCCCTGGGTACAGAGATGTCCTCTCCTCCTGTAACCTGGAACAAATCCAGTGCTGCTGAGCAGTTCTTGTGGCTGCCTGACACAGGGAACGGGCACAGCCGCTCCTGTTGATGCTCCTTGCTGATTTCCCCAGGCTTTCGTGGCTGCCCCATCTGTGGAGGTGTCCAAGGCCAGGCTGGACGGGGCTTGGAGCAACCTGGGATAGTAGAGGGTGTCCCTGCCGTGGGAATGAGATGGGCTTTAACAGTCCCTTCCAACCCAAACCATTCCATGATTCCGTGATTCCCTGTCCCTCAGACCCGACTGGCACCTGTCCCGTTCCAGCTTTGAGTGCTGATCTACCAGAGAAGCAGAGCAGAATCCATAATTGTTGGGGGATAAGGCAGGAACAGGAGCAGGTGGGGAGCATGGGAACGAGGAGGTTTTTGCCTCAGCAGCAGATGAGTCACCTCTCCAAAGCAAAAGGGGCAGCTGGATTAGACATCCACGTGTTCCGAAGGCAGGGAACACATAATTATGGAGCTTTAGATCCCTGAGAAGCCACGGTGGCGCCTGGAGTTCTCCGTGTGCTGTGTTTGCTCTGCCTGGCTCTGCCCCAGGAGCTGGAACATCCTGTAGGATCTCCAAAACTGCTTCCCTGTTTCAGGTGTTCGACGCCCGGGACTGCACCACGGCCCATGGGATGTTCAATTACATCTGCAACCACATCAAGTATGCCACCAACAAGGGCAACCTCAGGTGAGCCACCAGGGAGCCACAGGGTTTGTGTCCAAGGGGCTCTGGGTGTGTGGAGACCCAGCTGTGGGCCCTGCTGGAGCTGGCTCTGGGCCACTGCACAGCCAACACCAGAACTGGGAAGCCTAAGAGGGACCTGAGCTGGGGTGAAGGCATCCTGCTGGTCCGGGTCTCTCTCTTCTTGCTCCCTGTGGGACCTCAGAGGGAAGATTTTCACATTTTTTCCCCTTTCCCTGTATTCTACATCCAAGGCAGAGCAGGCACTGCTCTCCAGATCTGTCTGAAAGCCCCAGTTGGCAGCCAGGAGCTGGGAACACCCCAAATTCCAGAGATGTGACTTCTTCCAGTGTAAAAACAGTTTGGGGCTCCCTCAGGGCACGCACAGAGGTGGTGGCAGGCAGGGGCAGCACCTTTTCCTCCAGCATTTCCGCGCTCCCGCTGCTGCTGGCGTTCACTGGCGCTGCCTTTCCCTCGCAGATCTGCCATCACCATCTTCCCGCAGCGCACGGACAGCAAGCACGACTTCCGCATCTGGAACGCGCAGCTGATCCGCTACGCCGGCTACAAACAGCCCGACGGCACCGTGCTGGGGGACCCCGCCAACGTGGAGCTCACCGAGGTACCCACCCGCCCCGGCCCCCACAGCGAGGAGGGGCTGGCTCAAGCAGGTTGGGATTGTCCAGTGCAGCACCGCACGGTGAGGTTGGGTTTGGGTCACCCTCGGGTTTTTTTCACAGGAATAAAGGCTGGGGTTGTCACTTTTCTGCTTTTCTCACCCGTTTTCTCCATCACCATTACAGGCACAAGCCGTGATCCTCCTGGGGATCTGTTCCAGGCTGGTTTTCAGCCCAAATCCCCCTGACTTGGCCATGGGTGGGGTGGGACAGGCCACACCCTGCAGTAGCTCCCCTTGCTCAACCATAAGGACAGAAATCCTGTCAGGGGCTGTGCCCAGGACCACAAAATTCCCTGCCCGCAGCGCCTGAAGAGCAGGTGACCTGCTGGGACACCAACCCTGATTTTATTTTCGCTGTAGATCTGCATCCAGCAAGGGTGGAAGGCGCCGTACGGGCGCTTCGATATCCTGCCCCTGCTCCTCCAAGCCAACGGCAACGACCCGGAGCTCTTCGAAATCCCGCCGGAGCTCGTGCTGGAAGTGCCCATCCGGCACCCCAAGTGAGTCAGGGACAGCCCCAGAACTGCTCAAGGGGATCCCCAGGACTGAAATCCTCCTGTCCCACCCTTGCCATGGCTTGGGGGCTTCACCCAAGACCCTCCCCTGGGTCTTCTCTCCAGTAAAGCCGGCACAGCTGGGAAGGAAGTTGTGTCCATGTCTCAGGGCTTTCCCTCATATCCAGATTGGTTTTCTTGGAAGTTTTCCCTTTCCTTGAAGTCTCCCAGTTCTTACACCACTCCCGAATCACCTTGTCCCCACAAACAACTCCAAAGGGAGGTACTGATGGAACTGTTCTGCTCAAGGCCTTCGCCCTGGTGGCAGAGTGACCTCCCCCGTCCCCCTGCCTGCCCTGGGCAGGGAATGTCCGCCTGGCTGCCTAATCCTGACTTCTTTCCCGGCAGGTTTGAGTGGTTTAAGGACCTGGGCCTGAAGTGGTACGGGCTGCCAGCCGTTTCCAACATGCTCCTGGAGATCGGGGGCTTGGAGTTCTCCGCCTGCCCCTTCAGCGGCTGGTACATGGGCACGGAGATCGGCGTGCGGGACTACTGCGACAACTCCCGCTACAACATCCTGGAGGTAACTCTTAGCCTGGAGAAAAGGCGACTCAGAGACAACCTTATCACTCTCTACCACTCCCTGAGGGGTGGTTGTAGTCAGGTGGGGTCGGTCTCTTTCTCCAGGCAGCAACTGACAGAACAAAAGGACACAGCCGTAAGCTGCGCCAAGGGAAATATAGGTTGGATATTAGGAAAAAGTTTTTTACGGAAAGAGTGACAAAGTACTGGAATTGTCTGCCCGGGGAGGTGGTGGAGTCACCATCCCTGGATGTGTTTAAAAACAGATGGGATGTGGCACTCAGTGCCATGGTTTAGTTGAGGTGTCAGGGCATGGGTTGGACTCGATGATCTTGAAGGTCTCTTCCAACCCAGCGATTCTGTGATTCTGTAATTCCCCCTCCTGGTGCTCCTGAGGGCTGTGGAGTTACTGGGGAGCAGGCAGGAAGCTGGGAGAGTGTTGCCTGGAGTGGGAGAGTGCAGGATATCCCTTCTCTGGAGCTACGTGGAGAAGAGTTGGCAAAATCTTTGTGTCCTGTGGGGCCAGCCGGGATCCAACACAGCCAGTGTGGAGCTTCCCACAGGCTTCCTAAAGAATCTAAGGGATCAGCAGGCACCTGGTCACATGCTTGGTTAAGCCCAAGCTCTAAGACATGACTGAGACACTTGGTGGCTCCTCAGGGACGAGCCTGCCCTTGGGGACCCTCCAGCTGGTCCCACGGATCGGGGACTGCCCACACTGGGAGAGCCAAGGCCAAGCCATGGGAAGGTGCCTGTGCAGGGGATCTGGATCCATCAAAACCTTCCAGGGAATGTTGTGTTGTTAAGAGGGGCTCCATCCCTCCCTGGTCTCCTGAAAATCAGAGGGGTGGGAGCAGTGTGAGTGTCCAGCTGCTCCTGGTGGCCTTCTCAGCAGCCTTTGGCCACCTGCCTCTGCTCAGGGAGGGGGAAAGGCCGTGCTCCCGTCATGGAGAGGAAAAGACAGGATTTCTTCCCAGAGGAAGGCAAAACATCAGCCCTTCCCTGCCTTGTGTCAGCCTGGGCCTCTCCTCTGGGTTCCTCTCCCCAAGCAGAGATCTGCAATCTTTGGGTTTTGGCCATTAAATCCTCCCCCTCCTGCTGTGTGTTGTTACAGCAAGTGGCCAAGAAAATGAACCTGGACATGAGGAAAACCTCGTCGCTGTGGAAGGACCAGGCCCTGGTGGAGATCAACATCGCTGTGCTCTACAGCTTCCAGGTGCCTCAGGACCCCGCTGCGGCTGGGCCAGGCTGGAGGGACACGGGGGTTGGGTGGGACAAGTGTGGAGACCTCCACCCGAGGACAACGGCTGAAGTTGGGCTGGGCCTCCCAGATTTGGGCTGCTGCACTGAGATTTAATCATCTCCATGCCCTGGATGTTGTAAAACAGCACTGCCAGCACCTGAGTTCTGCTGGTCCAGAGGGAATATCCCAATAGGTGAAAATCCAGCCCTTCTGACCCGGCCATGGGGCAGGAATTGGTCCAGGTTCTCCCCCAGCCTGCACTCAGCAGTTGAGTAACAAAACCAGTCCTTGGCAACCCAAGTTCAGAGAGTGGGGGTCTTTCCCAGAGCTGGGTCCGAGCTGCCCCACTGGAAGAACTTCCCAAGGTTCTGAGCAGAGGATGCTCCATCCCGTTCATCCATCTTTGTTTGGCCCAGGACAATTAACAGTGGGAACAGGGGTCCCATAGCACATCTATTCCCAAAGCACCGTGGCAGCTTTGGAGCCTCCTTGGGAAGACCAGGGTCAGCAGCCACCTTGGATCATCCCCAAGGACCAAAGGGAGTGAGGAATATTTGGGACAAACAGCTCCAAATTGAAAAGTTTGGCTTTTGCCCTCCGGGGTGTGTTGACAGCTGCTGGCTCTGCTCTCTTGTCCCCCGACAGAGTGACAAGGTGACCATCGTGGATCACCACTCGGCCACCGAGTCCTTCATCAAGCACATGGAGAACGAGTACCGCTGCCGGGGGGGCTGTCCCGCCGACTGGGTCTGGATTGTCCCGCCCATGTCGGGCAGCATCACCCCGGTTTTCCATCAGGAGATGCTCAACTACCGCCTGACGCCCTCCTTTGAGTACCAGGTGCTGTCCCCAGCTTTGCCTTCCACCGGTGCCTCGTGGCCAAGGGCAGGGCGGGGACTCAGGAGGTGCGGGAAGGAGAGGGACACCATCCAATTCCTGCACAAGCTGCGCCTCAATTCCATGACAAATCTAATTGATGCTGCCCCCTAATGCAGTGTAATAACGGGAATTTGCCCCTCCCTGGGAATGTGGCACACCTGAGCTCCCAACTTTTTAATCACAACGAGCTCCTCCCATTTGGAAATGCCTAATTTCACCCTTCAATGGGTGGGTGAGGAAAAAGCCTGGAAAATACCTGTATCCCTCCCTTTCCAGCCTGCAGGTTTGAGAGGTTAACTCCTGTATCCCCCAATTCCATCCCGCAGGTTTGAGACAAAGGCTCCTGTATCCCTCCTTTCTCCATTCTGCAGGTTTGGGATGAAGGTTCCTGTATGCCCCAATTCCAGCCTGCAGGTTTGAGAGGAAAGTTCCTGTATCCCTGCTCATTCCAGCCTGCAGGTTTGGGAGGATGGCTCCTGTATCCCTGCCCTCTCCCCAGCCTGCAGGTTTGAGAGGGAGGTTCCTGCCAGCATTTGGGATCCAACAGTGGGACAGGGGCTCCTGCCCAGCAGGCCCAGCAGGGGATCAAACGCTGCTGCTGGGGTGTTTAACAGTCCAGACCATGGGGAGAAAAGCCCCTCAGCAAACACTCCCTCGTTATCCAGCCATCCCTGCTCCGGTGCTTTCCACACAATGTGACCTTTAGTCAAGAGCCCTTAAGGAATAATCACCGAGCAGGAGCAGTCTGTTCACTGCTGTAACCAACCCACCAGGCACCCCGATGCTTCCTGGCTCTGATTGCAGCCTGCAAGGGCACGGAATGAGCTCCTGTGTGCCTGCTCCTGGCTTCAGCTGCCTCCTCTTCCCAAAGGGCCTCTTAGGGGAAAAAAACCTGTGGCCAGGGCGGCGGGAAGGATCTGTTTCCATCACCTCTCGCCTTCTGGTGTTGCCTTCTTTTTGCCTGTGGCCTATTAATGCTCCTCTCGAGAGGTGACAGAGCAATTGGCCAGATGCTGTTACAAGCCAGGAGGGTTTATTAGATTGCAATTTTCCTGGGCACGTTCCATTGCCCAAAAAAAAAAAAAGCCCCATGAAGCTCCAAGGATCAGGGACATGGAGAGGAGAGGGAGAGCTGTGGAATGGCAGCTTTTCCTCCCCTTCCTGACCGGAGGAATTTCACTCTCAGTGCTGTGGATGCTGCGTTTCTCCCAGCTCTGAGCACTCCCCACCACCTGATCCTGCTTTTCTGTCTCCTAGCCGGACCCCTGGAACACCCACGTCTGGAAAGGGGTCAATGGGACACCCACCAAGAAGAGGGCCATCGGCTTTAAGAAGCTGGCAAAGTAAGTACCAGAGGGCTCTGGAAAAGCCTGGAATGTCTGGGGCTGGTTTTGGGCACCCTGCATCGTCCTGTGCATGACGGGCTCTGAGCCTGGGCTTTGGGCCATGGAGGCTTTACCTGCCTTGAGGGACATTTGGGGACACAACTGTCTGAACACCCCCTTAGACCACCAAAAGGGGTGTGACCAGGTGAATGCCAGACCTTGGATATTGTCTGTTCTCCCGAGCTGTTCGTTCTCCAGTAAGGAGGTCTCAGTGCTCAGGGACGGCTTTCCCACTTTTTGAGGGTGTTTTGCCTGTTTGTCCTTCCCTTGGGGCAGGAAGAGCCCCCCTCCCTCTCCAGGGCTGTGCTGGCACTAACGGGATGAAATTCCTGTCCACATTCCTCCTTTTCCCAGTGACTTTTCCCCTACTTGAGGAGCCTCCAGTGTGTGTCCGACCCTCCAAACACCTGCTTTGGAAGGAAGGGGGGCAATGGGAATGAGGAATCTCCCTGCAGGTAGCAGATGGATCAGGGCTGAGCTGAGATTTGCACTTCATGGTCAGTTGACCCCTGGCAAGGGGCCACACCAGTCCCTCTTCCCTGCCAAGGCTCCTCAGCAGCAGGGAGGCAGGAATAAAGTGCAATTTGGACCCCTTGACTGGTCCTGGCCCAAATTCCTCCCCTGTGGGCCATTGGCAGAGAGGAGCTGCTGCTTCCGTGGCAGCAGAGCCCTGGGCCAAGGCAGGGGAGGGCTGGGTGTGCCCTGGTGACAGTGGCCAGGCTGCCAGGTGGCCCTGGCTCGTCACAGCATCTCCCCACGCCTCGGTTTCCCCGAATCCCTTCTTTCAGTTTGTTCCCACTCTTCAGCTGTCGCCTCCTGCGAGCTGTTTTCCGTGGTGCATCCATAAACAGGATCAGCAGCTGAGGAATGTGCTCCTGCAGCTGACACTGGGGCTGGGGGAAGAGCAGGAGGATTCGTGGGGTTTGCAGAAACAATGCTTTTATTGCTGTGTGCCCCACTGAGGGATGGTTTTATAAAAATGTCAACGTGGCAGGTAATTAAAAAAAAAAAAATCCCCATTGTTCCTGATGAAGGGAAAGGAATTATGTTTGTAACTCACCATTAATTCTGTCTGGATCTGAGCTTATCAGCTGAACCAGAGAGCCCTGAGGGTGGCTCGATGCCTTGCTCAGACAGGCTGTGCTGGTTCTGGCCAACCCTGAGCCTGCAGACCTGCACTCCCTGCCCCTGCTGGCCCTTCCCCGCCCCGGGGCCAGTGCAGGTCCTGGGGACAGGGACATTGCCACCATGGGAAAGCACAGGGGCCGCTTGGATGTGCAGAACTACACTGAGGAGTGGTTTTGGAGCAGCAAACAGAAATGTTCCTGAGGCTGGGAGAGGAGCTGCCAGGGGCAGGCAGGATAAACCAGCCTGGGGGAGTTTCTTCCTCTTCTTTCCTCTTTTTTTCCTTCCTAAATGATTCCCCAGACCCAGAGTATTTGTGGGCAGGAGGGGCAGGGGGAAGCTGGACTCCTCTTCTCCTGCCAGGGTGACCATTCCAGCTGCAGCCTCCATTCCCCACAGCTCATCTGAAGGGGGTGCAGGGGTCCTGCTGGACTCCAGGACCTGGGGCAGGGGCTGTCAGAATGAATCAAGCAGCCCTTCCTCTTGCAGAGGCCACAGAGATGCTTTGTGCTGCCTCAGCTTCCCAAAAATTGCCTTTTCCCTGTTGCAACATCGGCCTAAATCCAGATCTGATGGATTTCTGCCTTTCTGGTGGCCCCACTGAAAGGCTTGGTGATCCATTTAGAAGAAAGGACGATGTTCTGCATGCAGGAAAACCAGCGCTGACGAATGTCCCTAAAATGACAAACCTGCAACCCTTGTGCCCCCGCACGGTGCTCCCACAGACAGGGAATCAGCATTCCTGGTGCTGCATCGCCTCGGCCAGGGCTGGAGACAGGCTGGTGACCTCCCGGGGCCCCCCTGCCCTGCTGTCAGAGCTGGGCCAGCGGGCAAAGCTGGAGGAGAAGCACCCAGTCACGGCTGCGGGCACAGGCACAGCCCCGGCGAGGCTGGGATCGATGTGCCACCTCCCGGCCTCGGCAGGGCTGCTCCTCCCAGGGCAGCTCGCGGTGTCACCGGAGTGCAGAGCAAAGGCACCGAGACAGCTCGGTGTGACCTCGGTGTCCCCGGGCTCTGGGTGACGTGTGGAGCAGGGCTGGCCAGGGCAGCTCCTGCGGAGCCTGCTTGGATTTAAGGGGTGGAGGAGCTGCTGTTCCTCCTGGAGCTCCTGCTCTGGTTGTTCCAGCTTTTCTTTTGGCATTTTCTGCCCCTGATTCTTCTGCTTCTCTGCCGCTGCAGGAATTCCACTCCCCTGCCCGGTTTAGCATTTTCCTCCTTAAACCCAATTCAGGTATTTGAGCTCTGTGTTCAAGCTCTCCCATCTCCTCTTCCTCTCTGACAAGTCAAGCTCTTCCAAAGCTTGCCAAATTTCCAGAAATTGATGCTGCAACTTCTTAACGCAGGCTGTTCATTCAATAAGAAATAAAAAGATCTGGCCTGACAAGGATCAAGCTCTGATTGGGGTTTATCCCTGTTTCCAGGGCTGTGAAATTCTCAGCCAAGCTGATGGGCCAAGCCATGGCCAAGAGGGTCAAGGCCACCATCCTGTACGCCACGGAAACGGGGAAGTCCCAGGTCTATGCAAAAACTCTGTGTGAGATCTTCAAACACGCCTTCGATGCCAAGGTATGGTACCAGCTCCCGTGACGGGCGTGAAATCACGGGTGCTCCAAGGAAATGCATGGAAAAGAACTCCCCAGGGCCTTCACGGTGTGACCTTGGGGGTCTGGGTTGGAGCCTGCACAGGAATTTTTCCAGCTGATTTCCTGCAGCCACTGCATCCCTCGGGTGGCAGCTCCAGGGCTGCCCGTGCCCCTCAAGGCCCCTGTCCCCATCGTCCCGGTGTGGAGCTGTCAGCAGGGATGTGCTGTTCCCACTCCCAGGGGCACTGGAGCCAGCCCAGGAGGCTCCCACCTCCCTGAAACCTCTCTGTGCTCCCAGGTGATGTCCATGGACGAGTACGACATCGTGCACCTGGAGCACGAGACCATGGTCCTGGTGGTCACCAGCACCTTCGGCAACGGGGACCCGCCCGAGAACGGAGAGGTAGGACACAGGGAGGGGGCTGCAGCAGGGGACAGCACTGGGACAGCGGCAGGAACAGCCTCTTTTGGCTCAGACTGAGCTGGAGTGACCCAAAACAGGTCCTGGTGCTGGACCCGCCTCCAGCCTGCTCTGGAGCAGGGATATCTCCTGATTCCCTGCCATGAGGCAGCCACTGATCCGTTGTTAAATTCATCCTGTCCAACCACTGCCCGTGTCACACAGAAGGTGACAGTCCCCTGGCTGGGGGCTGTGACTGTCCCCTGGCTGGGGGCTGTGACCTCGTGCAGCCCTGGGCAGTTGGGAACGGCGAGCAGGGAGCAGAGCCACATCCCAGATTCATTTCCTGCAAAACCTGGCCAAATTGATGGATTTTTAACTTCTTTTTCCATAGAAATTTGGCTGTGCATTAATGGAGATGAAGAATCCCAACTCCAACCTGGAGGAGAGGAAGTAAGAACCCTCCAACCCCTTCCCCTGCCACTCCAACCCCCAGCCTGCTTCCCTGCCTTCATCCTCTCACCAGGGAATGGGGAATCCTCGGGCAACTCCCACATTTGCAAACATCCAGGAATGGGACCTGCCTGGAGAGCCAGGGAATGGAGAGGGTGGAGGTCGCAGGAAGGACAGAAGTACAGGGGTGCCTGTGGATCACAGCTTGTAATTCTCCGGGGTGACACTTCAAACCTTCTCTTCAGCTTGAAGAGGCAGGAATCTATGAAAAAAACCAGATAAAAATAGGAATTTCCCCAAAATCATCGATTCTGAGAGCTGGGGCCTGTCCAGGAGACACCAAAATAGTAAGAGTTGGAGGTAGAAGGGAGTTCCCAGCCTCGCAGATGTAGGTGGGGGAGGGCTTGAGAACCAGATTTAGCTCCATGCATGGTGTGAAAAGATTTCTAGGGAAAATAAGAGCTGTGATAATCCTGTGATGTTTGTAACCGGTACCTTGGAGACAGAATCTGGGATTGTAGAAAATCCCCCTTCACAGGAAGATGAGCTTTGAGCATCTCTGTGCCGCTCCCGGGGGCCGGGAAGGGAGGGCAGCGTGAATAATCCTTTGGGGTCTCCTTTTAGCTGTGAAAAATAAAACATTTCCCAGAACTGGGACGCTGCTCTGCCCTGGAATGTGCGCTGAGCTAACAACTGGCACAAGGCTGCTCCTTAATTAAGGATGGATCAGCTCTGGCCAGGGATGCAGGGCAGCTCCAGCCCCCTGACCTGGAGCCGTGCCGGTGCTGCTGCGGGGCCGTGACAAAGGCGGTGACAAAGGCGGTGACAAAGGCGGCAGGGACCGATCTGTGGCTCTGCAGAGCTGGCCCTGCTGCAGCCCCAGAGTGCTCTCCTTGCTGTGCAGCCGAGGCACCTGATGGATCCCTGCAGGGCTCCGCAGCTGGAAACCCATTTAGGTTCCTGATGGCCTGGTGCCTTAATGGGGACAGCGACAAAACAGGACGTGCAGGCTGCCCTGGAGGGGCCTGGATGGAGAAGGGACCGTTCCACAAGTGGCTCTCACCCCAAGGATCATCTCCCTGGGTGCTGAAGTGCTGCCCATGGCCAGTCAGGCAGGTTTGAGGGGGTTAAAGCCTCTGAGCTTGGTGCTTGCTGTTCCACACACCTCCAAGTGTGATTTAAGGGCTGGCAGGAGCTTCTAACAGCCAGGCAGGGACACCTTCACTATCCCAGGTTGCTCCAAGCCCTGTCCAACCTGGCCTTGGATATTTCCACAGATGGGGCAGCCATAGCTTCTCTGAAAAACCCGGTTTTGGAATTGCCCCAACCCATGTCCAGCACCTTGCTGACATGAAGCAAGGAAAAAAGCTTTGGCAATGAGAAAAGGAGACCTGGAGGGGACTGTCAGGGGGAGAGGGACCGTGCCAGCCTGGTAAGAGAGAGCTGGAGAGAGCAGTTCCTGTCCATGCACCCCACGGACTCCCAGCTCCACCAGGGACTGCTGAGACCCCTCAGGGCAGGGTGGCCTCTCCAAATCCCACTGTCCCAGGGTCCTGCCAGGGCTCTGCGGCCACAGCTCTCTGTCCACAGCCCTGAGGCTGTGCTGGGATTGATATTTGGCTCCTCATGTCTTACAGCAAGGGTTTTCCAAGGGTTTTCCAAAGCATTCCTAAGCCATTCCCATTCAAGGGCCTGCTGTTCATCCTTCAGCAGCCATCCCACACCGCAGGGACCTTCTCCTTCCAGCTGCTGCTGCCCCAACCTTGGGCCCAGCACCCACCTGGGGAATTTGGGCTTTGTGTCCATCCCGAGGGTTGTGCTGTGCTGCACAGAACCTGGGATTGTAGAAAATCCCCCATCCCTGGAAGAGGAGCTCTGAGCATCTCAGCGCAGATCCCAGAGGCTGGCAAAGGGAGGCCACCTCTCCCGGGATAACCTGGGGTGAGGACATGGCCAGGGACAGCAGGGCGGGCTGAAGCAGGTGCAAAGCGTGGAGGCGTGGGAGGAGAGGGGGAGGCTGAGGAGCAGAGGTGGCATGGGGGCTCTGTGACCCTGGCTGTGCCTCGGCTCGGGCCGTGCTCTCCGGCTGCAGGAGCTGTGCCGTGACTCATGCACACACCACTGCTCACTGCTCTGCCTGTAAATTTAGAAACTCTTGTGTGGAGCAATTTTGGAAGATGGTTCAATTCAGAAATACTTCTGCTGTTGTCAGATTTTATTTTTTTTCTCTGCTCCCCTTCCCCCTCCTCATCCCTTCTTCTCTCTATCCTTTTTTTTTTTTTTTTTTTTTTTTTTTTTTTTTTTAATTTCCCACCCCCTGTGAATGAAAAAACCCTCAGAATATCTCTTCAGACACACACCTCTTCAGACACACTTGTGTGCTGCCAGGGAAGGACAGGTAAAGCCAAAGGTCCTGGCAGCTCTGAGTCATTGGGGACAGGGGGAGGTGACAAGGACCTCAGGGAGCATTCCCGCTCCAGCTGGGGGATGCAGAGGGGTTGCTCTGGCTTTATCCCAGCAGGGAGCACGTTCCTCGTGCCTGCTCATGGCACTGTGAGCCCTGAGCTCTGGTTTGCTGTCCCCCACAACTGCGTCCCCTCTGAGCAGGGGCCGGGTGAGAACCACGCCGGTGGCCCCGGTGTAACCCCGGCCGCTGTCGCTGCCCACAGGAGCTACAAGGTCCGGTTCAACAGCGTCTCCTCCTACTCGGACGCACGGAAATCCTCCAGCGACGGCCCCGACTCCAGGGACAACTTCGAGAGCACGGGGCCCCTGGCAAACGTCAGGTACAGGGGACAGGGCGGGAGGGACAGAGCAGGAGCTGGTGCTGCGCAGAGCCCGTCGCCCCCACCTCACCCTGGGGTAGTTCAGTGACGTGCAGACCCCTCTGGGCTGCTCTGGGTGCTGGTGGCACAGGAGGGGACGTGCCAGAGTCCCTCCCAGCTGGGCAGCCACAGCCGAGCCACCTTTGCACAGGTTCTCGGTGTTCGGGCTGGGCTCCCGCGCTTACCCCCATTTCTGCGCCTTCGCCCGCGCCGTGGACACGCTGCTGGAGGAGCTGGGGGGAGAGAGGATCCTCCGCATGGGAGAAGGGGATGAGCTCTGCGGCCAGGAGGAGTCCTTCAGGACCTGGGCCAAGAAGGTCTTCAAGGTAACCTGGGGCTGCCCTGGGGCTCCGGGGAGGAGCAGGGAGGAGAAGGATGCAGTTAGAGCTGGATCCAAACCCAGCCTCCCCTTCCCTACACCGGGACACTCTGGCACCGCCCAAGCCCACAATAAAGAGGGTGGAGCTGACGCTCTGGTTTGTGCTGACCACCAAAAGGTCACCAATGTGTTGAATTCCTGCATTATCCCAGATATCTGGGAAGGAGAGCACCACGAGGCGTGCCCATGGTATAGCTCTACCATTCTCCAATTCTGAGGGCTCCTTCTCCAAAAGGGTTGGGACCAGGGGGCTCGGCCGGGGTCAGGGAGGTGCCTGAGGGCCTGGTGCGTGCTGCAGGCAGCGTGTGACGTGTTCTGCGTGGGGGACGATGTCAACATCGAGAAAGCCAACAACTCCCTCATCAGCAATGACCGCAGCTGGAAGAGGAGCAAGTTCCGCCTGACCTACGTGGCCGAGGCCCCGGAGCTCACACAAGGTACAAACACGGGCTCGCCGGAGGGCTCTGGCTGTGGGGCAGATGGAGCAGACACAGGGGCAAAGGGGCCAAACCCTTTTTTTGTCTCTGTTAAATGCCCAGCATTTCAGCCTTGCCTTTCCCCTCCATCCCATGCCCAAGGTGTGAAGGTCCCAGGCCCTGTGAAGGCCCCAGGCCCCTCTGGCCAGTCCCTGTCTGTACCTGTAACAGAGATGTTTGGATGGGATCTGCTCTCCCTCCCCCTGACCCCATTTTCTGAAGCGAGGAGCTGGAAACTTGGGATCTTTCCAGGTTTATTTTGCCCAGTGCTGCTCCACCAAGCGCTGCGGAGCAAAGGCAGGTCCGGCCCACGGACACCTGGCCCCTCAGCACGGCTCCTGCAGCGCAGGATCTGCCGCACCGGCTCGGCTCTTCCCAAACCCGGGTGCTTTCCTGCCAGCCAGGTGGCACTGGCAGCAAGAGGAGCCTGTGGGCACCGTGAGAGCACGGCCCTGAGTCTCGTGGGGGTGGTTTTGGAGTCCTCCTCAGTCACTAAAAAACGGAACGTGCTTGGTTCACCCCTGGGGTTTCTGATCCCTCAGGCGCGCAGGAGGGAGGTCAAGCCCCAGTGGTCAGCTCTGGTCTGAAGGGCTGAGCCCACAATGATCCTACAAAAGCCTTGGCCACGCTCTACTGAATCCCTTCCCTGACTCTTTTCCTCCTCAGGACTGTACAGCATCCACAAAAAACGTGTCTCTGCGGCCCGGCTCCTCACACGCCAGAACCTGCAGAGCCCCAAATCCAGGTAGGAGATGCCTCTGTCCCGGGAGCTGAACGCACACCTGGGGCACCCAACACGGTGCTACAAACAGCCCTTGAGCCCCGGATGTCCCTGGAATCCACTTTTGGGCAAATCATGACTGGAAGCCAGTGGAGGGTGTTCCGTGCCCCTGTGCACGGTGAAATCCCTGCTGGTGCCTCCATCAGCCCGTGGCATGGGCAGCTGGAGCGGCAGCAAACGAAGGATAAAATTGCTGAGCAAGAGGTTAAACTGCTTTTCCCCTTTTAAAAAGTCCCCGAGGGTGAGTCAGGGGGTGCTGCTGTGTCCCTTCTCCCTGCTGTGACCTTGGTGACATGGCCACCACAGCTTGGACGTGCCACCGCCACCACCCAGCGCACCAGCAGCTCCTGAGGCCAGGGCTCAGCGAATCCCTGAAGGATTCCCCCAAAACGCTTTTTCCTGCTTTTCCTCCTTCCCCTGCAGCCGCCTGACGATTTTCCTGCGCCTGCACACCAACGGACACCAGGAGCTGCAGTACCTGCCCGGGGATCACCTGGGGGTGTTCCCAGGGAACCACGAAGACTTGGTCAATGCCCTCATAGACAGGCTTGAGGATGCCCCTCCAGCCAACCAGCTGGTGAAGGTGGAGCTGCTGGAGGAGAGGAACACAGCTCTAGGTAACCAGAGAGTGCAGGTGGCCTCTCTCCTCCTTTCCCAGCTCCTGAAATTCTTGTGGCTCCTCAGGGAGAAATCCCCAGGAGAAATAATTTTCCATCTCCCTGCCTGAATTGTGAACACCTCCTTCATCTCTGCTCTGCTCAGAGCCGTTGCTTGTCTGCACTTGGGATGTGGAGCAAGGGTTTGAAGGGTGGGCAGGGCCCTGGGAGGGATATTTCATGGAAAAAATAAAGGTGTTTATATTCCCTTAGAAAAGGCAATGTCTAGGACTGGAAAGAAGAGTGAAGTGATCTTGAGGGGCCATCCCAACACCGTGTTTCAGGGATGAATCTGATTCCCTACTGCCATGCATGGTGTAACTGGAGATGGGAAACCATAATCCAGTGTCTCAGAGGGGGATGAAAAGCAGGATTTGCCCATCTTGGCTCTGCTGCTCAGCTGATCCCAGGCTTGTGCTGGATTCCCTCCTGGCAGGTGTCATCAGTAACTGGACAGACGAGAACCGTGTCCCCCCATGCACCATCTTCCAGGCCTTCAAGTACTACCTGGACATCACCACCCCTCCCACGCCGCTGCTGCTGCAGCAGTTCGCTCTGCTGGCCACCAGTGACAAGGAGAAGAAACGTCTGCAGGTCCTCAGCAAGGTAAAGAGCCCAAGCCCTGGTTCTGCAAGGCCCTGGGGACAGTCACAGCCCCAGCCAGGGCATTTTCATCCCACCCTGTGCTTAGGCTGAGTCTCTACCCCTTCACTGCCACCCACTCCAGCTGTGCCAGGGGCCTGGTGGGATACCCCTTGAGGCAGCCGGAAAAGGCAGATCCTGCAGCTCTCTCCTCCCTCCCTCCCTCCCTCCCTCCCTCTTCCCCAGGGCTTGCAGGAGTACGAGGAGTGGAAGTGGTCCAAGAACCCCACGATCGTGGAGGTGCTGGAGGAGTTCCCGTCGGTGCAGATGCCCTCCACGCTGCTGCTCACCCAGCTGCCCCTCCTGCAGCCTCGCTACTACTCCATCAGCTCCTCCCCGGAGATGTACCCAGGAGAGGTTCACCTCACCGTGGCTGTGGTGTCCTACCGCACCCGAGGTACCGGGCCACGCTCGGGGCTCTGGGGAAAAGCAGCAGCAGCAGCACTGGGGCAACTCCACAGAATCTCTGGCAGGGAGATGCTATTTTAAAGCCTTTCTGCCTGCTGCAGGAGTAGGTTCCCTCAAACCACAGCACTGCTGTGCCATGTGACGGAGAGTGGCAGTGACACAGAGATGTCACTTGTGGGGCAGGTACATGATCTGAGCTCCATGTGGGATTCTGACCCCAAAATCCTCATTCTCAGTGGCCAAAGTCCTGCACCTGTGCAAGCACTGGTGCGTCCCAGCATGGTCACGGTGTCACGGTCACGTCCCTGGCGCTCCTGGCAGGACAGTGGAGCTGCCATGGAGGATTTGTGTCTGGGAGCATCACGATGCTGCTCCTGCCAAAAAGTTCCAAAGGAGAGCTGGGTGCTCCCTAAGGATTGTGGAGGCCCAGCTATGCCAGGCCTGGGTCCTGGGTAGCTCCACAGAGGGATCCAAGTGCCAAACTGTGCCAAGTTCATGGAGAAAGGATGCTGAGATACTGAATTTCAGGGAGGTGTTCACAGCGGATGTAGCAGGGAGGGTTTTTGGAAAGAAAACAGAGTTCTTGGGTGATGTGCCATGTACAGACCTCCTCCCCTCCCTTCCCAGATGGAGAGGGACCAATCCACCACGGAGTCTGCTCCTCGTGGCTCAACCGGATCCAGACGGATGAAGTGGTGCCCTGCTTTGTAAGAGGGTGAGTGACCCACACAGGGCCAGGGCTGAGGAAGAGGGGCTGAGCCCCCTTGCAGGATGAGCTCTCTGCCCTCCATTGTTCTCACAGCCGGAGAAAACAGGGCTGGATTTGTGAGCAAATGGGTCCCCTCTAGGAGAAATTCTGCACAAAAATGTCACATCCTGGGATTTCACCTCATTTTCTACCCCTCCCTCTCCAGGAGGTGTCACAGCTGGCTGTGGGCACAGGAGAGGGAGGGAACACCCTGCTTGGGTGTAACTGGACCTTTGATGTGTGCAGGGCGCCCGGGTTCCACCTGCCCCAGGACCCCCAGGTGCCCTGCATCCTCATCGGGCCTGGCACCGGCATCGCCCCTTTCCGCAGCTTCTGGCAGCAGCGGCTCTTTGACATCCAGCACAAAGGTGGGGCCAGCCTGTTCCTCCCCTCAGACAGATTTTGGGAACCCTGGGCAGGGGGTTTGGGCATGGGGGGGTCCCATCCTGCCGGGGGTGTCCCAGCAGAGCTGCTGGCAGGTCTGGAGGGAGGTGGGAATGGGGTGTTGGTGGTCTCCAGCTGACTCTGCCCCATCCCGTCCCCAGGGCTGAAGCCCTGTCCCATGGTGCTGGTGTTTGGCTGCCGGCAGTCCAGGATCGACCACATCTACAAGGAGGAGACGCTCTTTGCCAAAACCCAAGGTGTCTTCAGAGAGCTGTACACGGCCTATTCCCGGGAACCCGACAAACCAAAGGTGGGCACGGCTGCCCCGGGCAGCCCTGGGTGCCCAGCAGGGCGTGGAGATGCTGAGTGCTTGGCACAGCCGTGGTCACTCCTCCCCGGGGCACGTAAATGTGCAGGATTGTCCCTTCCCAGTGATCACCATTCCCAGGGCGTGTCCCCATCCTGGTGCCAGCCTGAACGTGTGCCCAGGCTGCTCCTGCTTTGCCCTGGGGGCTGCAGCCATCCAGGTGGGAGAAGAGGAGAGGAGAGGAGAGGAGAGGAGAGGAAA
>VZTJ01001041.1:150108-161319 GCA_013397795.1 Orthonyx spaldingii
GAAAGGAAAAGGAAAGGAAAAGGAAAGATGTCACCCAGTGGGGTGGCCCAGAGCCAGTGCAAATACCTGCTCCAGATTCCCACAGGGACCTGAACAGACTTGGTGATGTCAATGACAGATGTGGTGAAGGTGTGCCCATGCCAGAGCAGAACGGTGCTTCGCTGCTGTCCCCATCTCTTTTTTGTCACTGCAGTGCACAGCCGTGTCCCCCCAAAGAGGGGTCACCTCTCCCTGCTGCCCCCAGGGCGGGACAGGGCTGAGAAACCGGAGTTAATCCCGGCTCCCTCCTCCTCCTCGCCCCTCAGAAATACGTGCAGGACGTGTTGCAGGAGCAGCTGGCCCAGACCGTGTTCAAAGCGCTGAAGGAGCAGGGAGGCCACATCTACGTCTGCGGGGATGTCACCATGGCCGGGGACGTCCTCAAGACCGTGCAGCGCATCGTGAGGCAGCAGGGCCAGCTGTCGGTGGAGGAGGCTGGAGCCTTCCTCAGCAAGCTGCGGGTGAGTCTGAGTCGTGTCTGCAGCGTGACACCGCCACCCGTGTGTGACACCGCCGCCCGTGTGTGCCACCGCCGCCCGTGTGTGACACCGCCGTCACCTCCCGCCACGGGCACTGCACCTGCTGCCTCCCCCCACCCCGCACCGCGTGGGGGCTGCACCCAGGGAGGGTGGCCAGGGTGACATTCCCAAGGTTCAGGTGCAGGGAAGTCACTCGGCTCCCGTGAGGAGCGTGCTGAGCGCTGGTGCCGGCGCTTTTGGGTGCCCCTGGCAGGGCTTGTTCACCTTGCCAAGTCCCTCCATGAAAAAATGAATTTATCAGGGCATTTTGTGGGTTCCTGCTCCAAATCTCCCTGTCTGTGTTCCCCTGGCCGAACACAGATGATGCAGCTGAAGCTCAAATGAGCTCAGTTCGGGACACAGGCCCAAGGATGGGTGCTGATACCTCAGCACGGTTCCCATGGGATTACCCCTTCTGAACCACATCCCCAGTTCCATCCAGGCCCCAAGGGAGCCCAGAGCCACTGGTTGGACACAGACTGGCTTTGGGCTGCTCGTGCCCCTGCCAGCCAGGAATTTCCAGCAGCTGGGGGGGTCCCATGCATGGAGCAGCTCCACAGTGTGACCTTGGGAAGGTTGTTCCACCCCCTCAGTCCAACGTGCCAGACCCCAGGCCCTTTGCTGTGTATTTGGTGCCTCCCCACCACACAGGGTTTTGCTGGGGCCGACACCAAGCGTTGACAAGCTCCTCTTTTCCCCTCTCCCACCCTGTCTCCCAGGATGACAGCCGGTACCACGAGGATATTTTTGGAGTCACCCTGCGCACGTACGAGGTGACGAACCGCCTTAGATCCGAGTCCATCGCCTTCATCGAGGAGAGCAAAAAAGACACGGATGAGTGAGCTGACACATTTGCTTTAACCCCTGCAGTCTCCTCGTGGGCTGAGGGGTGGGGAAAAGGTGGGAAAGGGAGCTTTGACTTCTGTGCACACCGTGGAACAGAGGCTGAGGAAGGCACTGGAGTTTTGTTCTGGAAGCCTGGCAGTGCCTCTGGAATAGCTGGCACCTCTCTAGGATAATTCCCCCCAGCTTCCCAATTTATTGCACTGATGCACTCAGACCTGACAATCCCATCCAAAGGAAAACAGCCCTTCCCACCGCCTGCTTCCAGGCTGGAAAAACCCATGGGAAGGGGTGACTCTCCCCAGCTGCAGGGAGGCCTGGCTGGCTCCAGGTGTTCAGCTCTCCAGGCTGCTTCACGGCCCTTCAGGAAAGATCCAGAGATTTTTCTCCCTGCTGTCGTAAAGACAACCAGAAGTAGAAAAAAAAAAAAAAACCCAAAAAAAAACCCCCCAAAAAACCCTTGACATTTGCTGTGTTTGTTTCTGCTCTACCAAGCCCTGCCATTTGCTCAGCTTGGTCGTGGTGGGATTTTCCCTGGCTGAGCAGAAGGATTATTTAGGATAACGGCTGGGCAGCTGCATGGATCTTGCTCCTTGTGCTGGCCCTTGGTAGCTTGAGGTGAAATCCCTTCCCTGAGTAGTGCCTGGGTGGGTTTCCCCACATCTCTGAGGTTTAGTAGGAATTTTTCTCCAAGGAATCCTGTACTCTGGGGTCTGCAGGGTATCAGAGTGCCTCAGTTTCCCACCTGTGGATAGGGATGAAGGTCACCTTCCTGCCCACCTCAGGCAGCCCGTGACACGGACAGTCCGAGCCGGGGTGACCCCAGGGCTCCTCACTGCTCCCTCTAAGGCCGGCCTTTCTCCCCTTTCCCTTGCAGGGTGTTCTGCTCCTAACTGGACCCTTCGCCCCCAGGGGATGCCAAACCAGTCCCAGCTCCTGCTGCCCCCTCCAGCTGGAGGGCACTGGGTTTTGTATTTCACGGACACGGTGGCTCCTTTCCCACGGGGAACTGCCCATGGAAAGCGCTCTGTCTCTCGTCCTGTTGTTGTGTCCTGATGATGATGATGATGATGATGATGATTACTTTTATTTTCCTTTCCTTCCTCTTTCTCTTGCTCTTGTCCTGTGGCCATTTCTTTTCACTTCCTTTCCCTTCCCTGGATTTCCCCCCTGGAGTTCGATGGCTTTATAACCTGCAGTGGCTCTTTTCAGAATTCCACAATTCCCCTCCTTCCCATGAGGGCATTTTGCAGCTGCATGAAACCACCACCTTTGTGATCATTTTTGGGTGTTTTTGGGGGTGAGCAGAGGTGGCAGGGGCTTGGCAATGGTGAGGTCTTGTGGCTTGTCCAGAGCTGGGGGTTGTTCCTGCCAGGCTCCCTCTCTTCCCAGCTCGGGGCTTGGCTGAATCCTGGTGTTTTCATGGCTTTCCTTTGGATTTGGACAAACCTGGCATATGCCCGAGGCTGGGGGCAGAGGATGTGCTATGCCCCCGTGCTCATGAATTTGATTCATCCCCAAGCAGCCTGGATACAATTGTGTGGTTTTGATTGATTTATGTGTCATGATTTCTCCTAAACGGGCTCTGCGCTTTGTCTCTCTTTCCCTGCTCTCTTTTCCTGCTCCCTGTGAGCCTCTCCTTTTGCTCAATCCCAACTTTTGCCGGCATGGAAGTTCTGTCACAAGCTCTGAACACACAGGCTGAGGAAAAGCTCCTGGCAGTGACTTCTCCAGCGGGTTTTACAGGGAATATCTGATCTGCAGCCACAATGCCGAGGGCCTGGCTGCACCCAGAGCTTTCGATGCTGCGCACCCTGCCCCAGGTGAGCCTGGAAAGCCACGAGGAGGGAACAGAAGCAGCTCCAGCTCCAGCTGCAAGAGGCACCTCTTGGTGGTTTTTTGGAAGGCAGCACTTGGAGGGGGATGGAGGCTCCAGGCCCTTGGCAAGGATATGCCAGCGGAGGACTCCTGAAATCCCAGAGCCATCAGCTCTTAGCACATCTCTGAGCACTTCTGGGACAGCAGACCCCAGCCCTTTCCACAGTTTTGGGAGCAGAAAGTGCCAGTGTGGAGCCACCTGCCCGGCAAGAGAGACACGTGTGGCATTTTGGGGGTGAGCCAGTCCCCTCTGTGCCGCCTGCCAGTGGCACGAGCTGTCTCAGCCAGGACCTCTCATGTGAGAAGGGAGGTGAGATCAGCTGCAAAGGTGCTGGGCTCTGACACGCTCACACCTCAGCCCTGCCGCAAAAACCTGGCCCCAAAAGCAATTTGTTAACACAGCCACAGAAAGGCTGGAGGAAACAGAAAGCCTCTCACGGGGAAAAGCTGTCTGCAAGGGAAAGCAAACGTGACCTTGTGTGTCCTTCCTCCTGCTGCACCCCGGAGAATCGCAGAATATTCTGCATTGGAAGGAGCCCACAGGGATCAAGCCCAGCTCCTGAGTGAACGGCCCATGCGGGGACTGAACCTCGGCGTTTTCAGCACCAGGCTCTGCCCAGCTGAGCCAGTGCCAGGTCTGACCTCCCTCACTGCCAGCACAAGGACAGCAGGACGTGGCTGCAGCTCTTGCTGGGGGCAGGGATGCAGGGTTGGCATCTTGAGGTGGCAGCTGCTGACCCTCCCTTCCCCTCCTGCCCTGCTCTGCTCAGCTGTGCACAGATGCCTGGATGGAGCCAAGCACCAAAACAACGGCACAGGGATTGTCCAGGAGCTCTCCCAGGGCTGAGGTCACCTGCCCTGAGCTAAAGGCAGCACAGAAAGAGCTGCAGGAGGTTTGCTGCTCGTCCAGCCCAAGGAACAAGCCCCGTTGGCTCCCCTGTCTCAGGCTGTGCTGTTATTCCCACCCTCAGCCAGGATCTCCTGCCCTCTCCTGCCACAACTCCATGGGCTGTGACACTTCCTGCAACATCGACTCCCTGAATCCCTGAAGCATCTCCAGCCTGAAATCCAGGAGCAAAAGGGCTCCAGGCACTGGGAGAATTTGAGATCCAGGTCTGCTGGTGCCAGCTGAGCATCCAGCACGGGATAAAACGAATAAATGCTGCCACAGTGTGGCCGGAGCTGAGCTCGCGGGGCTGGCAGGGCTGTGCGGCGCTGCCTGGGGACTTGGTGACCTGGAGGTGAAGGCAGGAGAGCATGGGAAAAAGGCAGAAAAACAGGGTTTTGCCCCAATCCCAGGATGGGCAGTGGAGTGGGGGAGCTGAGTCCCTTGGCTTGAGATGTGTGAGTTTGGGGGGTCCTGTCTGGGAGAAAACTCCCTGGCTCCAGAGCTGGGAACACGCAGCAAGCTCGGCCCTGACCCCCATCCTGTGGCTGCAGAAACAGAGCTAAAATCAGAAAAAAAAATCAGATTTATCCTCTTCTTTCGGGAAATTCTGGCTGCACCTTTGTGCTCTGGTCCTCCTTGAGAAGAAGGGGCGATGAAACCTGAGGAGGAGGAGGAAGAAGATGAGGAGGAGGTAGTGCCCAAAGAAACGTCCTTTCGTCCTCTTCCCAGCTCACCCCGTGGTGCTGGCAAGTTTTTCCCTCCTACCCTGCCCTCTGCCTGCTCTGCTGTAGCATCTCCCATCCGGATTCCGAGCCTGAGCTGGATTATCCTGCTTTTCCTGCATCCCAAAGCTCACCACCTCCCACCTGAGCCCCCAGGAAAACCAGCAGGGAAGCAGAGCCGTGCCTCCATGGGGTCTGCAGAGGGCTCTGGGCCAGGCAGAGCCCAACAAACGCCGTGTGGCCGAGCCCTGCCGAGCCCTCGGGATGGGAAATGCTGGGTTAAGGCTCCTTGCCTGGACCTGGAGGAGAAATCCCCTCCCTGCCAAGGAAACCCAAGAAGCTGAAGCCCCCAGAGCTCCGAGCTGCCTGAGTGGGAGCAGTGGCTCCTCACAAGCGGCACCGCTGGGAGTTTTGGTTTGCTCTTTGCTGTTGAGTCAGCCTCAGACGTCGGAACTGCTCCTCTCCACCTGCAGGGGCTTCGCACTCCCCTCGAGCTTCCTTTGCTCCCACAGCACGGGGGACAGAGACTTGTGGATGTGCTTTATCATTTCCCAAATGCAGCTCTTCCAGTCTGGACTCTGCTGGTCTCGCTGTGGTGTTTCTGATGTGTAACCACAACATCTCTGCTACAAACACAGAGTGAGGTGGGGTCTGCCCCAGCCTGAGCTGCTCCAGCGTGTCACACACGCAGGGGTTGCGCCTCTGGGGCCCTTGGGTCACAAATCTGTCACCTCTGGGTGGCTGCTGCCCATCCCCTCCTGTGCTGGGCCTGGTGGACACCCAGCCTGGCCGGGGGCCCAGTCCCTCTCTTGCACATCTCCACCACCAGCCCCCTTTTTGAGCAGCTCTGCTCCTTTTCACTCTCCAGAGGTTAAAGAGACTCCTCTCTGAACAGGAGGTTTGATTTTCAAGATGCTACAAAGTGGAGTTTTTGCAAAGATTTTAATTCCTAGGCCTCTCAAGCGTCCACAGAGAGTCATTATATGGACTTGAAAACCCATGGGAAAAGGTTCTGTGTTTTCCCAACCTGCTGTGTCCACCAGCAGGGAAAAACCATTCAGTGCAAAGGTATCCAGTGCCTGTGGTGTTGGTGATTTCAGAGGTTTCATCTTCTCCCTGGAAGGCCTGCCTGGGAGTTTATTGTTCTTCTGCTTATGAGAGACAACAGGAAAACAATGAGACAATGGCAAGAAAATGAGACAATGGCAAAACAGTGAGACATCTGCCACCAGGAGTGGCCTCACAGAGCTGTCACCTCCACATCGTGGCCTGAGGTCATTGCACGAGAGGGCCTGAGCCAGTCACACCCAAACCGGCCAGAGAAACGGGCTCTGACTCGGGGCTGTCCACGCTCCCCGTCCCCTCTGTGCCCGTGTGTCCCCGGGGGAGCAGGGCTGCTGTTCACACCCTGAGCAGTGGATCTGAGGGGTCTGTGCATGGCCAGCGACCCTGCAGGTGTATCCTGGGCCAGGGAACCACAGCCCTGCAGGAGAGGAGGTGGGAAGGGACGGGACAATGACCCTGTGTCCAGCCTGGGGCTGCTCCCGTGGTTCCTTTCCCGTCAGTGTGCGAGGCCTCTCACCCCATCCCAGCTGCATCCCAGGCTTTTCCCTCTGGAGATCCCTCCTTCCTCCTGCTCAGCCCTCCTGCCCACCTGGAAGGAGCAGCTCCGGGGCTGGACAGGGACTCACAGTGCCTTGTGCTGGGAAGGGACCGCGGCACCGCTCCTGCCCTGACTCTGTTTTACAGGGCTGGGGAAACTCCCCCTGGGAGAACCGCGAGCCAACCCAGCCCTGCTCAGCCCCATGGCCCCGAGGTGGGGTTTCACAGGGGGTGAGGTGGGGAGAGGTCACAGTGTGGGTGCAAACCGGGCCCCGCGGGGCTGTGAACGCTCCCATGTCCTGGAGACCCCGCTCGGATTAATCTCGTGGGGGGAGAGGCTGTGTTTGTGCTTGAAGCCTCACGGACTCGCACCAAGCCCAAGCCAAAGCTGCTGCCTCCTGGCTTCTGACCACTGAAGCCATTCCATTGCCCTCTGAGGGTTCCCACCATTTTTTGGAAGGATGATTTTATGCTCAAAACTAAATTCTGTTCCTGCTTTCACCAGGGACTAGTTCTCAGCTTCAGAATCGCTCTGATAACTTCGCAATTGCGCTGATAGTTCCAGAGGGGAGCACGGTCCCTTCACAGAACAGATGGAGACACATTTTCAGGACCATTCAACTTTGCTGTAACTCCGTGTTTGTTGTAACAATTCCTTCTGCTGTAACAGGGAGAGCAAAACTTGGCAAACCTGCAATCCTGAACTTGGACAAAATTAGCCTGGAATCCAAGTCCTCCCAGATCCAAAATGCCTTCCACACCTGCTGGCTTCAGTGGCACTGGGGATTTTGGCAGCTTGCACAGCAGCAGCAGCAGCAGCAGATTCACAATATTTTTGCGTGTGTCAATCCACACTTGCACGTGCCTGCAATGCATGGCTCCAGCAATCCCTGGGAAATCTCCCTTTCCAAGGGAGATCCGAGCTCCAGCTTATTCCATGTGGCCATGTGTGTTCAGCAGGGAGTCAGGGAAGAGGGAAGAAGCTGCTGCTTTAAAGCACTTGGTTCCAGAAGTGAAACAGAATTTAGGAGAGGTCAAAATCAGCTTTGATTTTAGCACAGGGAAACTGGTGGAATGTTCAAGCATTGTGATGCAGATCCACCTTTTTTTCCCCTCTGGGAAAACGAAGCAGACTGGAAATTCCTGGCCTCCACCCCTACAGATGTTTGGAAATTTGAGTCGTGGAATCACAGGAATAAAACCCCAACAGGCTGTGAGCTCTGAGCAGTGGCAGCACCTCACTGCTGGGGCTGCTGCTCTCCTGCCTTACTCCTTCGTGTCCTACCTGGCCAGATTTTGGAGAGGGAGGAGGGAGGAAGTGCCTCAAAGTGGGCAAATCAAACCTGTGAGCCTGGCCCTGGGAATTCCTGGTTTATCAGGAGCCTATGGATCAAAGCTTTGCGGCTATTCCTCATTTCTGTGGTGGGAAAGTGGGCAGGACACCAGGGATTTCTCTTGTATCCACGGGCCAAGGCTTTCAGAGCTGTTCTGGAGCTGTGGAAAAGCAGGAATGCAGCACTGGGATGCAGGGCAGCTCCTGCCCAGCTCTCTGCAGGGCTGGTGTAGAAATCTGTGAGTGAAAAACACCAGGCAAAGTGTTTTCCTTCCAGGAGCATCCTTAATACCTGGAAAGTTGAAAGGCTAAGTACTGGGGAAAATTGATCTGAAAGAGTGACTGATTCGGGGCTTCTTTTTGTTGCTTTGTTTTCACGTGTTGGTTTTGGGGTGGGGAAGCAAACAGAGAGCAAACAGCCAGAGTAGCAAATTCGGATTAAATCAAGCTTTTTGTTCCTACAATAACTGCTAGCGGAGATTTTTAAAATTCATCAAGGGCAACAAAGCAGCCTTAATTAACTGAGACATTAATGCTCCTTGCTTCTGAGCCTGCTTTTTTGTTCTCCTCTCTGTGTGATCGTGGCATGGAATCCTGTCTTAACAAAAGCCACTTCCCAGCAGCCCACAGGATGTCCAGGAACGGGAGACGGGGTTGGAGAATCTCCCTGCGAGTGAGATTCAGTGCAAAATCCCTGCTTTGCTAAAATCCTACCACACAGGAAAATCCCCACAATTCCCAAGGTTGAATTCCCATGCTCTGCTGCCTCGAAATGCCTTTAAAAACCCCGGGCTCCGTGTGCTTTGTGAGTAGTCTGCAGCTTTTCCAGAGTGCACACACAATTCCCCAGGCAGAGGATGAGCGGAGTGGGATGACTTTCAGCCGGGACTCATTGCTTTTTAGATTGCACGGAGCTAAAAACCTGACTTCTGCCAGCTGCCCGGGGAATTTGATATTCAGTGCCAATTAATTTCTGTAATAGGAGCAGGGATTTATCCCCTCGGCTCCCTCAGGCACCTTTAGTCTCAGACTCAAAGGTTGGGTTGGATTCTTTAATTTTCTGGTGGCCTTTTCCTGAAGAGCAGCGGTGCCACGATGAGGACAGGGACTGGGCTGGGAAGGGCGGCAGCTTTGGGGCAGGCAACTCCCAAATTTTCCACCATCAGATCTTCAGAGGTGGGTGAATCCTGCTGGGCTGGGTGGGGCTCCGAGCCCCGCTGCTCTCTGCCCCTCGCTCCCCTCAGCATCCCCACGTCACTGTGCCTTCATCTGCTCGAGGAAACGCTGCCATGATTCAAGCCTGGCACTCTCACTTTGCATCCCATCAAACAGGAGTGTGTGGAGCAGGGGGGAGCTGATTTTGTAGCTTTTTGTGTGACCCCGAGGTAGGTTCATGCTGAGGAGCGAAGGGGTGGGGCCGGCCCGTGCTGTGTGTGACCCTACCAGTGCTTTAAGCAGCCAGAAACGTGGTTCTTCCCCTACCTCCGAGCTCTCAATGCTGCTAAAAATCTCTGCCGTTCGTCCCCTGTGCTCCAGCCCCTCTCTCAGACTGACTCTGGCTCTGTTTGCAAGATATCCACGTTGTTCTGAAGCATGCACCTCTCTCTGTATAGTCCCAATCTTCTGATTTTATGGAATACTTATGCCTGTTTGCATTACAGTCAAAATAAAAAAGTGAACTAAAAACTGGAAGTTCTTCTCTTTTCTTCTCTCTGGGTTTTTAACACCGAAAGGCTGCTCGAGGCCTCTGCTGATGCCTTGGCCTCGCTCTGCTCTGCCACCTGTAATGCCAGGGCACCAGAAATAGCAGTGACAACCAGCAGTGCCTGTTCACCTGCCAGACAGAGCCACTGCCTTGCGAGGTGGCCTGAGTCACAGCATTCCATCGTTTACCCCATGTCCTCGGGGGAAATGTCACAGCCTGTGTGCAATCCAGGGCGAGTTCTGGAGCTGGAGCCTTGGGAACACAGCAAAAGGACTCCAGGCAGGAGCTGAGAGCCCTGAGAAGGGCAGAAAGCAGACAGGGGAATGAGGCAGAAATATGGACAGGGCTTCTCCCATGGGAAAAAGCTGTTCCTATGTAAGGGGGATCCTTCCAGTACTCAGAGGGGGTTTATAAAAAAAGAGGGACAGTGATTTTTTACATGGGCAGGGAATGGCTTCCCAATGCCAGAGAACAGGGATAGATGGGATTTTGGGAAGGAATTGTTCCATGGGAGGGTGGGGAGGCCCTGGCACAGGGTGACCCCTTTAGATATTGATACACATTGATAGGTCCTCTCCTGGCATCCCCTTCTAGGTATCGATACACGTTTGATAAGGTCCCTTTTGGGCTCTCCTGTTTAGATATTGATACACATTGATAAGGCTCCCTCTGTGCAACCCTTTCTATACTGATACACATGCATAGGTCTCCTTTGAGCACCCCCTTTTTGATATTTATACCAATCAATAAGGTCCCCTCTGTGCACCCTTTTCGATCCTTAAACACATTGATGTGGTCCCCTCTGTGCACCCCTTTTTGACACTGACACACATTGATGAGGTCCCTTTTTGGCACCCCTTTTTCAATGCTGATACATTTTGGTAAGTCCCCTTTGGGCACCCCCTTTTAGCTATTGATCCACATTGATGAGGTCCTCCCTTCAGCACCCCCTTTGCAGTATTGATACATTTTGGTAAGTCCCCTCTGTGCACCCCTTTCTGACATTGATCCACATTGATGAGGCCGCTTTTAGAGTTCCCCTTTCTGATATTGATCCACCCAACTCCCTCTGTGCACTCCTTTTCTCTACTGATCCACATTGATAAGGTCCCTTTTTGAGCCCCCTTTCTGATATTGATCCACATTGATGAAGTCCCTTTTTGGCATCCTCTTTCCAATATTGATACACATTGACAGATTCCCCTCTGTGCACTCCTTTTCTCTACTGATACACATTGATGAGGTCCCTTTTTGGGCCCCCTTTCCGATATTGATCCACATTGACAAAGTCCCTTTTTAGGCCTCCCTTCATGATATTGATCCACACTGTCAGATCCCCTCTGTGCCCCCTTTCTGATACTGACCCACGTTGATGAGGCCCCTTTTTGGGCCCCCTTTCCGATACTGATCCACACTGACAGATCCCCTCTGTCCACCCCTTTCCAATATTGATCCATACTGACAGATCCCTTTTTGGGCTCCCTTTCTGATATTGATCCACACTGTCAGATTCGTTTTTGGGCCCCCTTTTCCGATATTGAGCCACACCGCCAGATCCCCTTTTTGGGCCCCCTTTTCCGATATCGATCTACGCACCAGATCCCGTTTTTGGGCCCCCTTTCCGGGCCCCCTTTCCGATACTGACCCACACACCAGATCCCGTTTTTGGGCCCCCTTTCCGA
>VZTJ01001054.1:813-30011 GCA_013397795.1 Orthonyx spaldingii
CGCACGCAGCAGAAAGCTTGCGGCGGGTTTTGTCCCAGTGTTTTGGGGAGAGTCCGTTACTCACAGTTGGGCGCCAGTTGTATCTTTGCTGTTTCGTCTCTGGACTCCTCTGGACCACCGAATCCAGCCCTCAGTAGCTCCTTATGCCAGGAGCTCCGGTCCAGGGCGGAACGGTGGTGGCTGTTTGCCGGTAAAGACAGATGGACCACTTGCGTATATATCAGCGTTCTTTATTTTCCCTCACGGAGGGAAAAGGATCATGCATAGAACAAGCTGTGAGATGGTGAACCTGGCAAGAGTCGTCCAGCTCGTCTCTCGCCCAGATCTCTTATGCCCTCTGTCGGGGAAGGGCAAGGCGAGAGACGAGCCAATAGGCAAATGACTGACCAATGACATCTGGCCAGTCCTGGGTGAACAGGGGAGGGACAGGTACAAAGCAGCGCTATGAATGGTCAGACCACCAGTGGATTCTCAGTGGTCTGCCCACTGCTACAATGTTAAACTGCAGTGAAGGCCTTGCTTAAGTGTGATGTTTTTGTTTGTTTCGTAATTCAAAATTTGAAGTTTTCAAAGTAAGACTATGCCTTCAGTGCAAGAACTGGGGGCGAAAAGAGAGTGAAGCAGAGTGAAGACCTAATCAAGTACATCTTCAATGGTCTAGAATCTCATCCATATGGCAGTAGCAAGGCTTTTGACATCATAAAGCCACAAATCTGTGCTGCTTGACTGCTGCTGGAGGCTGGGGAAAGCTCTTTTGGGCTTTGCTAAGGAGGGGAGTTGCTCTTTTGTGACTGCTGCCTTTTGTGACAGCTGTTATTGGTCATTAGTTATGCAGAATGTGAAGGTGGTGAGCTGCAGAGCTTTTGGTACAGTCAGCTCTGTGAAAGTTCACTGTTGCAAGGACATATGATGTGTATCAGTGTTCATGTGTGACCTGGTGAAGTTCAGAGCGCTGCTTTATGTCATTTGGGACACTTCTGTACATTCTTAAGTTTAATTCACCAATTTACCTGATTAGTGATGGGAAAGTGGCAGTACAGTCATCTTCCTACTGCCTTGTGAAGTCAAGGTGTCCAAGGTTATCATAGAAGCATTTAAGTTGAAAAAGACCTTTCAGATCATCAGGTCTAACCATAAACTTAATTGCTACCAAGTCCACCTCCAAACCATGTCTGTAAATGCCACATCTTCCCTATATTTTGTAGTGGATTCGTACAATAGAGCATGTTTTGTGAAGGGAAAGAAATGAGGATTTTTCTTATGAGAAAACTCTTTTTGGGGTTAGGGGGATGTTCAGATTCTGTATGGTGAGTTCTGTAAATGAATCAGATGGTGATCTCCCCAGGTGGTCGTCATGTAGCTTATCCAGTAGTTTTGCCTAGTGGAAAGAAAGTAGGTAACTGACATTGCTCTGGATGTTCAATACCAACATCAACTGAGTTCATGAGTACCTGTTCCTACTTGTGCTTGGTCAAAAAGATGACTGACTGCTAGTAAGGAAAGATTTTACAAGTCTTTGAACTCTATACATGCCGGCTTTTCTGACTTGAGAGTACATTATGGCACCATACCTCTTCACTAGTTACCAATAACTTTGATCAAAGTAACCCCAAATTTGGAAGCACAAGCATTATTTAACAATCTCTCCAAGTAACTGGTTGAGTTTTTGTGAAAGCAGCCATATATGATGTGATCCGGACCTCCTGCAAGAGCTGTGTGCCAGTGGAACTGCTGATCTTCTTATCTGACTTTGTGTACATAAAATAAGACTTTCTCAACAGACAGACTCAGTAATAGGGAAACAATTTCAGGTTTCTACACAAAACATAAAAGAACCCTAGTTCTCACACAGTTAAGGCATCTAAAGTAGATTTTCACCTCTAAGGTCTGGAGAGAGGGAGAGAAAAAAACCCAGATTTAGGTGTCGTAGATCTCTTGAAGTAGTAACTGAACTGAACTGTCCCTTTATGTGATAAATACTCAGCATGTGAATGAAAAAACGATTCATGAGAGGTTGCTGGTTAGCTTCCTCTGTTCCTCCAGTGATGGTGGGAGAGTCTTGGGGAGAACTGTGCCTGACTATTCAGTTATTAACACCCATGACAGCAGCAACTAAAACTGCATAAAATGGAGAGGCCAAGCATCTAGGAGTGAAGATCTTTCTTGTAATTTCAGCTGGGATTAAAGCCTGTGAACAGTGACTGTGGCAAATTTTGCAACATGCCATGTTAATTTAACCATAAGAGTCCCTGTTCTATGAGTACATTAGCTAACACTGTTAACAAGCTGTTTTCTTTGAAAATGCTGAATGCCCTCCCCTCCCCAAACCCAGTGCTTACCTCAGTTGCCTTTTTCCTGGTCACTTTTTGAGAAAAAGTGGAAGTAGGTTCTGGTGAACAAAGTGGCAGTTGCAAATAGGGCTGTAACTTCTGTCTCTGCATTAAGCATTCCCATCTACTGTATCTTTAATACTTCTTTTATTTCACTTAGTGTAGTTTTTCTGGATAGCGCATGTCATGCATATTTATTGCTGCTCTTGGAGCATTTGTATGCAAATATAAAAACTCTGAACTGTGGTGTATTTGAGGTGCTTGTGTAAAGCAGTATGTGATACACAAATGCAAAGTAAAGGCACACACTGCTGTGGAACAACTAAATGTGTCATTTAGGGCAAAATCTCAACTGTTGTAGAAAATACATGTGAAAATGTTTCAAGAGTTCATTACGTAACTAGGGCATCTGATCATTGTTATTCAAATCTCTTCTCATAATAAAAGCCAAAAACTTGCAGAGGAGTTGTCCTTGTATGTTAGCATCATCCCAGCTGCTCCACAGTGTAGTGTAAATCTCAAAGCAATGCTAATGCAGCATTAGGGTGCTTCACTCTTACAGGAAACTTACTATTTTATTTAGCTGCACTATGCTTTTCATCATATTTAGTGATATGAGCATAGGAAATTTTCATTTTTTTCCTTTCAGCTTTGAAAATCTGGGGTGGATGTGTACATAAAGAAACAGTCACTCTATCTTTGTACCTGATTGGTTATATTGCAGGATGATTTCCCTTGACTTTCTCTTCTGTTTGTTATCTACTATAGCTTGATAAGGAAAACCAAAATGGACTTTTGCAGGCTCCTTCTGTGAGCTGTATTTGTAGCGTGGAACTGCAAGGACCGTGAAGAAGCCAGTTGGACACTTAGAAATGTAGGAAAGGATACTGGAACATAATCACACTGAGTTTCTTAAATCTGAATAGATTACTCACCGCTGCTAAAATTAGCTTCTGCCTAGGGTTTTGGAAACCAGGTGCTCTGAGGAAATGAAACTGGTGACCAGCTAAAAGAGCATTGTCGAGCAGTGGCTACAGCTGCCCCATGTTGATGTTACCTGGCAGTGGTGATATGGGACTGTGTTTTCACAACATCTGTAGTATTAGTGGGGTCCCTTGGTGTGGAGTGAATTGCAAGTGGCAGTGCCTATTGGGAAAGATCGCTTTCCTTACTGGGGTTCCCTCTAGGCCATAGTGGTGATAGGAGAAGCAGAAGATAAGGACTCTGCTCAAGTGTGCTGGTTCTCTTTGTTTTCTTCAGCACTGGTGACTGATATGTTGATCAAAACTTTAGTTCTGCTAAGTGCTATGTGTGCAAAATTAATGCTTACGTGTTATATTGAGATCATTGTCAAGTATGTTCTAGTGGCTGCAGAATACATCAGCAAGAGAGTAGTGAAGTGCAAATGACACATCTGCTGTTTTAATTCAAAGTACTTAATTATTAGTTCCAAATCTTTGTATAGTAGTAATACTTTTTTTTCCTGTTGCTTCCAGTTACATTTCAGTAACTTCTTGCAGAACAAAATAGAAAATTCTGTCTGCTGTAATGATGTTTAATTTGTTCTGTGGAGCATCCTTTCAGAAAAATTTTGGTGAGTTTTAGCTCTATGTTACATGAAGTGACTGTCTTGGTGGCAGATTCTCCATCTGCTGGCAGGTGATATAGTTAATTGTGCTGGTGTCGCTATTGGCTTGACAGCTCTCAACTGAAATGGTGAAGTGATATAGGTTGCAAATGTATTGTGTTTATGTCTTACTTTGTTTCCTTTGAAAATGACATAATTCATAGTTCCAGTTTAGATAACAGCTAAAGAAAATAGTGTCTTAAGGAGGAAGCAACTGCTGTGCCAGGGTGGATGAGGATTAAGCATTTGAGGGAAGATCTGAGGCTTAAGAACTGTTGCTGATAAAACGTTACTTGCATAGGCACAGACCAAATCCTGCTAGAAAGCACATCAGTATGTGCACACCTATGACCCTGGAAAGGAAATCGGGATCAACTATAAGAGAATGCAGTGGAGGTTCTCTGTGATGTTGTCAGTTTTCTGCTTGCAGGCTAAATGCAGTGGTGCAGTGAATTTGAAATAGTAGAAACTTAAAAAGATTTCTTTTGTGTGCAGATGTCAATCATCAAGCAATTGTCACAAGTTTATTGAAGATTGTTTTTAATGGGAGTGTTAACTTTTATGCTTTGGTTGCTTTTTAGCTGCCTGTAGTTCAGGCTTGTCCTCAATTGTTTGGGTTTTTTTCTCTCCGTTTAATGCAAGTTGCTTGCTGCAGGACTACATAATCATTTTTACTCTCAAGTGAATTGCTGTATATTAGTAGTTATACAGTGAGCTTTATTTTGTTCCTTGCTTCATTCCAGTGTATCATCAGTTCTTGTACCATGTAAACCCCTGCACTTCAGCATTGTTTTGCAACCCGCTTTGACCTTTTTTTAAATGCAACTGGCATTTTTACCTTACACCTTAGAAATAGAGTTGAGTGATTAACCTGCAGAATAGCAAGTGTGATTTGGGTTATTTTGACCTGAAATTTCTGGCGCATCTTTTTTAGGAATACACTAGTGTGTGATTTTTCTTTTTCTTTTGCTTGCAGAGTGACTAGTGCATGCATACTGCATGGCATAGGGCAGGAAGGTTCTCTTACTTTTAGACCAGATTCTCCTTAGCAGAATTGCAGGGAAGAGGGAATTGGTGTTTTGAATTTGCTGCAGTGTAGATTTATTGACACATGGCCATGATCATGAGTTAAGTGCATGAACATTGCCAAGAGAGAGGCTGTGTAGCTGCTGTGCTGCGCTTTCACTTCTATTGGCTCTTTGTGTGGGGTGGTGTCACCTTGATGTACTGGTGGGGACAGGTGATCTTTGTGTCCTACCTGCACTTTGAACCTGGAGTGGTTGGTGTTCATCTGTGTTCATTGAGTCATTCTCTTCCAGTGCTTCCTTAATTAGCTTAGAACACTGCATTCCTGCCCTTTTCTTAGGGATATGCTTTTCCTGCAAGGACTCGAAATGAAATGCAACCCTATGTTCCTGAAGCAGCAGATGGAAAACTTTTTATTGCAGAAGTTCTTTTGTTATTAGCTGAGCCATGAATTTGAGTTTCTCTTCAGATATGGTTAGGTGTACTCCTGTTGCCCTCACTAGCCACTCCAAGCCGCTCATGCTTTCAACAGAGCTCAAGGAAAGAAGCAGCACTGGTGGGAAGTGATGTGATGAAACTTGTTTTTCATATTCAAGAGCAGCAGAGTATGCATATACAAAGGCTTTTATAGTGAATGGGTTTTTCTCATCAGCTGGAGTGAGACTTTATCTTAATATTTTCTCCCAGAAGCTGTACTTCTGAGTTTGGTAGAACTTGCTTTATTGTGTGAGATGTATTGGCAGTGATGCTATTAAAAACCTCTTTTACATGATAACATAATAGTAAATTTAGGTGAATGCTTTTAAAACCTTTCACAAGAGCTGATATTCAACACTATAATTTATTCTTGGGTTGTCTTTCAAAGAAATTATATTCTACCTTCTCTGAATAATCTGTAGGGAAACAAAGCAATTTAAACATCAACAAACAGGAGCTCATCAAAATACATCTATAGTAGCTAGAGATAAATAATCTTTTTCTAACAATGAATGTGTTGCAGAATCTAAGTGTTGTTCCCTGGTATTCAATTACTTGAGCTGATTTTGTCTATATACTGGAAATATTGCTGTGTTCCAGCCCTGTGCTTATTGATCAATAAGTTGGAGTGTCTGTATCTGCCCTGAGATGAAATTTTTAATACAGAAGTCATGCAGCATCCATTTCCTTATTGTCTTGAGTGAAGCTGCCCCAAGCTGGCAATCCTCAGACTTAGAGTTGCTTTGCTATGTTGTGCCAACACTGGCTGGGGAGAGGCAGCAGGCAGGGAAATAGGTTTTCCCACGGGGAGGTTAATTTAAAATACTTCAGAAATTATGCATTTCCTGAAAGGGATTAACATGGAGAAACTTAGCAAAGGTCTTTGAAACAAGTGTGTCAGTTTGCGGATGATCTTGTCTCTGAGTTGTGTGTGGAGGTTTTTTGCCTTGAAACTAGGCAGATCATGGCAAGTGGAATTATTTTAGCCCTTAGGTTACAGAACTGTAAGTATTTGAAATATCTGCTTAGTAAGTTCTTAAGATACAACACTGTGGAGCAGTGCTGGATATGCAGTTATTCCCACTGTCCACCCTCCAGCTTCAGTACTATTGATTGAATCATAAACACTTAATATCTAATCAGTTGGGATGATGAAACCCTGCCTGGTTAATTTGCCATCAGGTATTTTAAAGAGCTCTAACCAGAGATTGCTGAAGGTTGAGGAGGATTAAAAAAACTTCTTCCACAACTTTTGCCTTTCTCTTTTCTCAGTATTTGTGTGGTGAAGCCAAACAATTACAAGTGTATTTGGATCTGGAAGGACAGAAAGAATTGATGGAGATTTGCCAGAAGCATCTTTTAACAGAGTAGATTTTCTGATAGGAAACTGGTCAGTAGGTCCGGTCCACACTGCCCAATGCCAGGAAGTAAATGGTCTCTTGGGGCCAAGTGTCCCAGTGCTGAGGCCAGGCTGATTAAATTGGGCTGATGTTGGGGGATTGCCATGAGGGAACACATCTGCACACCTTGGAGTCAGGGAAGAGTAAAGGGCCACTCTTTAGGTCTGTTTGCCACCCAGCTCTGTATTTGACACAGCAGAACTTGCTGGACTGAGTAGGAAGTATGGGGTGGGCACTGTGTGGGTCTGTGCCACATGGTGCCAGTCACAGAAGCTGTAGTGTTTTGAGTTGATCAGGCTTGGATGGAAAACACCTCAGGTAGCTTGAGGGGGCCTTGCTTAGCCACCTGTGACAGACTTAGGGCCCGGGCAGCTCCTGCTCCAGCCTTGGGATATACCCTACTAATTTCCTTTTGTTCCTGCAAAACAAAAACAGCCTGAGTGAGGTTGCCACACACACTGTCTTTCCTTCTCAATTGAGTGGAGTGCTGCTTTTAAAAATACTTATCACAGAATTAGTGGGTTGGAAGGAGCCCACAAGAATCAATGAGCCCTACTCTTGTCAATGGCCTGCATAGGGATGGAACCCACAAGCTTATTAGCACCATCTGTGTGGCTACACAAAGTGCTGTGTAGCTCTCAGACCTGAAGCTGGCAACTTGTGACAGTAATTCTCCCGAGTAGTGGCTAGCATGTGTGGGTCTGAACAAAATACCTGTTGTAAATCTTACCTAAAGGCTCCAGTCTTTGACTGTTGTTTCTTCTCATTTAGATAATTTTAGTGCATTTGATTGCACATCTTTCATTTAAAGCCTTGTAGACAATTTTCTGTACAAGGCTTAAATTTGGAGGACTTGTTATCAGTTCTAACATTTTAATGGTTTAAGTAGAGTGCCAAATCAACAGTTTGTTCAGTTTTTAATTAGGATTATTTTATACCTGGCAATTTTTTGTAATTGCTAGTCATCTTACAATTTTTAAAAAAATTAAATCAGATTACTTTGGTTGTCAAATTTCTGAGGTTATTTCTCCTTCTGTGAGCACATGGAAAGAGAGACAGCCCTCTTCAGCTAATTGTGTTGTAACTGTCCTAGTGGCTATGACGAATTGTGTTAACTCTTTTGTACTTAAGGGGAAAAAATGAAATGGAAACATAGACTTGATGCAAAGGGCTGGCTTTATTTGGTAAAATGTGTTTTGGTTTGAACTTTCACTTGTCAGCAGCACTGTTGGCTTGATGTTTTGATGCATAGTTGTTTCTGAGGGCTCTTGAGTTGAAACGTACATACAGATATAGGTAAAAGATTCTGTTCTATGTTTTATATTCTATGTAATTTTGCTTCTGGAGAGTTCAGCTGGATCTTCCATGCAGTTCCTCAATTCAGCCACTAATTTTGTTTTGTCTTGTTTTGGGTTTGTTGAGTTTTGTTTGTTTGGGTTTTTTGTTATTGTTTGTGATACTGATATCTCAAAATAGCAAGGCTTATTTGTGGCTAGCCAGCATAATTTGTGACTACTTGGAACTATTTTTTGAGGGGGAGGAGGAATATATTGAGTTTTGCAAAGTCTTGGTCCTGTACCATGACCTCCCAGTGGACTGAAAGATGGCATTGCTGTGTGACAATTCTTGTACCACCACTCTTCAAACTTTTGCTGACCTGTTGTCAAGAACACAGAGGAAGTAAGGTGCTAAATGTATTAGCCCCTCCTCCTTCCTCTGTAATAATTCTGAAGCCCTTTGGCCCACATCTACAGTATTTATTGGAAGGAAAATGAATATATCCTATCCAAACACCTTATCCAAAGGAATGGAGTAGGAACCTGCTGCAGAGGACTCTGTTTTATAGACAAGAACTCTTTGAGCAGTTAAAGTTCTGAGTTGTCTTCTTTCAGAACTTGAAAGAGGAGGGGAAAAAGAAACTAAGAATAACTGAAGCATGCCGTAATATGCAGGTGCTAACTCTGTTGCCAAAGGAAGGCTGCAGCAAAGCAAGAGGCTAAGCTATGTATGATGAGTTAGTGCAACCCCTGAGTTACCCTTGAGTTATCAGTTGAGCATAGGAGGAGGTGGCCTGGCTTTCAAAAGAAACTGCTAGCAGAGGACTACTTGATATTTGGTTCTGACATACTCCCACTGATATGAATAGACTTCTTATTATGCAGCATGTAAGAAGGATGAGAATGTGAATCTACTACAGCAGTTGGTGAAAACAACATACGTTTAATTTTATGAAGACTTAAAAGACAGATGGTGTCTCATAGAATAATTATATAACAGCAAAAATTCCCTTAACAAATCTTTTTATCATAGCTGTGTTAATTACTCATAAATAGTCATTTCAGTATTTTTCTGTTGCATAAATAGTACAGGGATCTAGTTTAGCTCCACTTAAACTCTTGAGTGAGTTTGTTCTTTAGTCTGGGTTATTTTTTTCACTTGTCACTTCTAGTCTTCCTTTGTTTTTGACAAAAGGCCCAAGTGATGTGCGCTTCTGTCCAATCAAGTGAAATAAAGCTGAAAATGTCACCTCTCCCTTACATCTGCCTCTTTTAGGGCTATTTTCTTTGCCTTTGTGGACTCCTTGTGTTTTACTTCTCCCAGTCTCTGTCCGAAGAGATTAAAGTTCCCATAAGAAATTGGTTACTGCATATCGCCCTGTAGTCAGCCTTAGAAGAATGGAGTATAGAATTAAGATGTATTTTCTGGAAACTGCTGGCTTTCATCCAAGATTTTATACCCATTTCTTCAGCTGTTATCTTGGATGTTTCTTGCATGACTCTTGAGTGGATTGGAAAGTTGTGCAGATTGCTGGAAAAGATTTTTTAGAAATGGGTATGAGCTGGCCAACTACTTCTGAGGCATCAGCGTAACAGCCTTTGAAGGACCAGTGGCCCTGATTGATGTGACATCAAGATGAACTGCCTGCTAGCAAAGGACAGTTGCCTTTATATGAGGATTTTAAGGAGTGGATTAAACAATGTCTCCTTTCTTACCTCTCTATGTCTAAACCTTTCAGTATTCAGTAGCTCATAACCCATCTGCTTTCTGTATCCAAAGGGCAATTTGCCAACTCCATGCCACAGGTCACTCCTCGACTGGCATAATCTTGGGGGAAGCGATAGAGAAAAACTTTTTTCTAACTTGTTGCCTGTATCATGTTTGTGCTGATTTCTGCTTTTTCTGGTGAAGGTGGAACGCAGGGCAGGGATTCAGATACAGGTCACGTTAAGTAGGCTGGCCAAGGTTAGGGAGCTGTTAACTCAGGAGGGAGAGAATTCTGCTAACACAATATTTTAAGTAATGCCAACCAAAAGTAGAAGCATATATTGAGCATTGGCCAGTTTGTCTACAAACAGTGCTTCTTATTTAAAGGCTTCTTTACGTGAAGTTGTATCCCAGCTTTCCCCAAAGGAAGCTTTGCTAGTTTCCCTGCTATGCATGGACCTTTGGCAATCAAAACAGATGAGGGTTTGAAGAAGTAGTTATAGGAAATACAGCAGCAGAAGTACTTCAGTAAATGCCACTACAGTTTGTCAGCTGGAGAAGTACTAATAGTGATTTCCTTTGGGACACCACACTTTATTCTCAGTGGTAGATGCAAGTCTGGCCCTTGACAATTCTACTTGAGCAAGTTACAAGAAGTTCCTCATAGGAAGAGCAATGCAGGACTGTAAAGCAGTAGAGGCTGCTTGTCTTAGCCAGGTCATTCCTGTGAAAATGAGCGTGCCTTATGTGCCTCTCTGGATAGCACCACTTACTTTCATGCTGTTTCACAGTAGCGTCAGCCCTAAACAAATAACCTCCAGCAGTGAGCTGGAAGCTGAGCAAAGGCTTCTGCTTGCTGGGGCTGTATCTATCCAGGCAAGGATTCTGGAAACTGGGCATTCACCTGTCAAAGCACAGATGGGGAAAATATTTGGGAGTTTTGGGGTGTGGGGGAAGAGGCTCTTTGCTAACCTTCGTATGTTACCAAATTAAACCATTTCCAGTAATAATAAAAAATTAAGGAAAATCTCACTTTCTAAGATCGACCAGCTTCCTGAGAATCTATTATTAAATAAATACAAATTTGTTAAAATATAACCAAGAAAGTGTCTAATTTTTTACTTTTATTTCTTTTTAGAGGGAAACATTCTTATAAGTTTCTGGTTTCAATACGGAATTGATTGTTTGGGTGGTAATGTAGTTAATTTTATCTCTCTGTCTTCAGAAAATATTCAGATCAGCTTCAGCCCATGGCTCACACAAATTGAGAAATTAAACAGGACAGTGTCTTTAGCATCCCAGGCAAGTTTCCAAGCAACTAGACTCTTTGATTACCCTGTGGTGATAACTTTTATGATTATCCCTTCAAGAAATCCAGTGATTTCTTGATCTGGATGTTGTTAGGACCCTTGCAGGACAGTTAAATATCTTATTTTCCAGGTCTAATATGGTTTTTGTTTTAAAACTTTTAAAATGTTCTTTCACATTATGTATTTGAATTTTTAGCTCATTTCCAAAGAGTCTTCCTCTTCCAATGCATGACTTAAGTGTTAGCTGTAGAATCCCTGTGAGTCAGCAATGTCAGCTGCTCATGAGATAGGATGTGGTCTGTGCTCACCTGGCTAAGAGTATAATCTGCTTTTAATGCAGCTTTTAGTGACCAGTTGATTCCCCTCGAAATGCTAGTTGGCATAGAGTTCCTTCTTGTTCCTGGCTATAAATTTGCAGTTTCCCATGATGGGTCTCAGTTTCTCTGTTCATCAGCTCCCTGACTTTCCTTGCTCACAGTGCTCAGTGTGGTTTGTCGTCTTGTTTTAATTTGTATCTACTAAAGCCATATGACTTACAGTAGGTGTCTAATACTACTCAGGGATTGAAAACCGTGTTTATTCTCTGGAAAGGCAGTGAGATTTCTGTCTTTGGCCTAAATTATTTTGTATGTTACTTTTTTTTGCTATTTTTTCCCCTCCCTAATTTATTGTCAGCACTGATGGGTTTTTACTGAACGTTTTTTCATGGTATTCCAAGATGATCAAAATCGATATTTCTAGCAAGTGGTATAGCTGCCTGCATTTATCATGGAGAGCTTCTTATCTTTCTCTGTGTCCTACTTCATTTCAGCCTGTTAAAATAACTCCAGCATTCTCAATCTTGTCCTTCTTCTATATGGAGACCAGGTTGGTGCTTGAACAAATGAGTACACAAATCTTTCATGAAAATCTCTTCTTTTTTTGGGTGTGCATCTTATTTGAAACCCATTTAAGAACAAGGTGTATTTTGTTCATTCTGTAACTTGCTGATTAGTGTTTGTATATAAATTAAGTTGAAAAGACACATAGTTTATAATATTCTATATAGTGAGAATTTTGGACTACTCATTTTATATTTTTATTTGCCCATGAAAACTAGTGAGCCAAGAAAAAGGATGATCTCAAGTAATGAATAACAAGTTAACCAGAGCTAACAGTAACAAGTAGTTAGAGTTTTGTGGGAAAACATAATTGTTACAAGGTCCATAAAACACCTTCAAGAGTTAATGCCTCTCTATTTTGAGGATTTTAATTTTCTGGTATTGAGAATTGAAGAAAGGCTTTAAGGCTTCAAGTAGTATTGCTCCTTGTTAGTCAAAGGAGTTGCATGGTGATGACCTGAAGGAGTAGAACACCAGTGTCTTTTTCAATAAGTAGGAAACCTCACTGACATTGCTGCTGAGCAGGTGGATATGTATAGCATTCTTGCATGAGGAATAGGAATCAGATGAAGTATAAACTGATTTTGTTAGAAAACAGATGCAGAAGTTTATTTGGTTTTCTGGAATGGTCTGGGAAGCTGTCATTCCTCTTCCTCTTAAAAAGTTCTTGAGCATTAAATCCTACCTAGAAAGGTACAATTCTTATTGCCTTTGCAACTGTTGCAAATTCTCATTGATGAATGTTGAAATAACCCAAGCCATGCTAGAATAATCCATGTGTATATATGTGTATTTATATACACATCCATATACACACAGACTTTTAAAATGCTTTATATCACAAGATTTGCTTAACACTTCTTATTTTTGCATTTTTCTTCAATCTGATTTGCTTTGTCCTTCAACCAGGTGATGTAATGTCATTTTCCTTTGTAAATCACCTTTTTCATTCAAGTAAAGGTAAATCCTGATCATTCTGTTATAAATGTAACTGTAGCAGATATCTGCCATGTTTGCAAGTTATCTTTTATTATTTTCTGGTAATTTGATTTTTTTTGTAATGTAACTTTCCTAATTGTCATACATTTAACCTCAGCTGGCAACAAAACCCCAAGAGCTGCTTCAGTTAGTGCCCCTGTGTTGGGATGGGGGAGAGAATTGAAAGAGTAAAAGTGAGAGAACTTGTGGTTTGACATAAAGACAGTTAACAGGTAAAGCAAAAACTGTGTACACAAGCAAAGCAAAACAGGGAATTCATTCGTCACTTCCCATGGGCAGGCAGGTGTTCAGCCTTTCCCAAGAAAGCGGTGCTCCATTGTGTGTAACAGGTACCTGGGGAGAAAGATGTCATCACTGAATGTCCTCCCGTTCCTCTTTCTTCCCTCCCTCTTTATATACTGAACATGATGTCATTTGCTGTGGGATATCGCCTGGGTCAGTCAGGGTCAGCTGTCCCAGCTGTGTGCTCTCCCAGCTCCCTGTGCACCCCCAGCCTCCTTGCTGCTGGGGTGGGATGAGGAGTAGAAAAGGCCTTGACTGTGCTGCTCAGCAGGAATGAAAGCATCCCTGTGTTATCAACACTATTTGCTGCACAAATCCAAAATACAGTCCATACTAACTACTGTGAAGACAATTAACTCTATCCCAGCCAAAACCAGCATGCTGATGGGAGCAGGGACTGCATGCAAAAGGGGTTAGGGGTTAAAGCAGTGAAATGTTGCAAATAAAGTTTATTGCTAATATTGGTGTTTCTTATGTGGTCCTTAAAAATTACTGTATTCAGTTCATTCTTTTGGGGGGAGTGGCTAAAAAGATTTAGAGTCTGATGTTGCTGTTATGGTGATGAATGTGCCAGTTGCCAGCGTTTTGCCATAGAATATTCTCTCGGATTTCTCCAATTGGTGCAGCTTCTTTGCCTCTTTTTAGCAGTAGGAGTCAGATATTAAAAAAAAGTCTGTGCTACTACAAGGCAAACTGCACTAGTATGTTATGTATTCTAGACCATGGTATTGTGTGGAAGGTACAAGGTTCATGAGAAAAAGCTTGTAAGTAGCAGTTAGTTGGTATGTGATTTACACACCATGAAAATCCATTTAACTATTTTAGGCCTTTCATGCCTATGATTCTAAAGTGAATCTATTGTCTGTCAGAGTCGGAGGACAGAGGCACTTACATCCTCAGGAAGATGCTAGTTTGGAGGAGTGAATTAGCTCCCTTTCCAACCTGGGGATAAAGAAAAGTAGGATTTTCAAATTTCTCCCAGTGATCATTTGCAGCATGTATGAAGTCTTTTACAGTGACCTGTAATATATGACTTTAAACAATAACACTGAGACCGTTGAGATGTAAAAGATTATTATCGTTAGTGTATACTGCCAAATTTGGAGGTCTACATTAGTCTCTTCAGTTTGCAATTTTTGTTTCACTCTCAAAACCTTTCAATACATTCAGCTTGTTCTTGTATAAGAAGAAAAAGCTTTTAGCTCAAAAGCAAAGAATGTGTATTCATTGAAGGCATGGGAGATGGGGTGAGACATGGCAAAATAATTACAATGACAGCTTGTAAGTTAGTCTGTACTAGCTTTAGTTACATCTTATTTTTACAAGTTTTTCTTGTTTTTGTAGTATTTGCCTTTCTGGGAATTTTAACACCACCTTATAACCTGTTATTTGAATCTCAGAAAGATTAAAAAAATATTTTGAAGACAATTAAGCTTCTCTTATTGATACAACAGACAACTGCTAATAGATTGATTTGATTTCTTTAAGGAAAGCTTATTGAGAGGTTGAGAACAAATCATCCCAGTGTGCACAATACCAAGCATGTCAGAAGAAGTAATGTTGAGCTAAGCAATGAGTTTTAATTAACTCAAATGTGAAAAAAGAACATAGAAGAAACATGAGAAAAGACAGGCAGAGGGTGTGTGCAAACATCCTTTGGGCACTAGGGATGCCACTCTGCAGGCCAAAGCCTGGTTGCAGTTCAAACTAACTTGGGACATTAAAAATTAAGAAGGGCCTCTACAAGTGTACCAGTAGCAAAAGAAAGTTATTTGAAAACACAAGTGTGTTGTGGAATAGGTAGACAGCTTATTAATGGATCATACAGGGAAGGCTCAAATACTCAATGTTTTTGGCTCAGGAAAGCAATAGAACGGGGACTTACCAGAGACACTGTTGTGTTCTACTGTCCTCCTGTTAGAGCTTGATATCTCATCTGACTCATCTTTGATTAAATATCAGCCTATTGCTGTTTCTGTTGTGAACACCGAGTACAGGTTATTCCTTTTTCCTTATACAGTGGTTAAAGTCTATTACCAGTTTGCTGTCCATTTGTTGTAAATAAAGATTCTAAGCCCATTGGGTTTTTTTAAGCCAACAGTTACTTCTTTGCTTTCTTAGATACTCTAAGCAATCCATGCCTTTGTGAAAGTTGTGCCTGAAACTAGATGTAAAACTAAGCTTTACAGGGACTAAATAGAACATAAGGATTACATAAGGATTTTGCAGGATATATGGCTTCAATTTAAGCTCCTGTATGGAGTAGGGTTTTTGTGTAGTGGCTTTTTTTTGGTTGACTCAACTTAGAATTTACCTTAGGTCTTTCAAACACTTATTATTTTTAATCTTTATTTTTTTTAGTTATGCCCAGTCAATAAGGAAGTAGTGTGTGACTGGATTGCCAGAAAAGCACAGAGTTATTGTGGCTGAAATTACAACAGTGCTTTGGTGTTGCCGTTAGAGGGAGGAAAAGGATGGGAAGTGGGGGATCGTCCTGAGAAATCTACGTGCTATATGTGTATAAGTATATATAGGTGGAACCTTGAAGTCTGGGCAGAATTTACTTGCACTGAGAGTCTTAACAAGCATCAGCCATTTGAATAATCCTATGTTAGATCCTTTTCTGTGAGGAGCTGCTACACGCTGTTCTCTGCACTGCACTTCTGCATTTTGGCTGCGTCAGCTTTTGAGTAGCTCCTTGTATGTTGCCTCTGCTGAATGGATGATTTCATTCTGTCTACATCTCTGGACTCTGTTAAAATAAACATGAGGTCTCATTCCAACTGCTATAGGAAGACCTATTGAATGTGCTGTTTTCTTTTATCCTGTTGTTAAAAAAAAAACCTGAATGATACAGGACAGGCACCTGGAAATTACTTGTCATGTACTTCCATTTTTGCAGGGAGGTATTGGTAATTATTTGCTTACTTAGCTTATTCTCCCCATTCTCACTGTCATGTTCTAGTAGATTCATGAAAACTACCTACCTAAACTTGATAATAAGAGCCTCTTAATTAAAATTCCTTCAAAATGCTCAAGACTAATTAGTCTTGTTGGAGGTAATGGGGCCCAGAACAGGCACTAGAGAACTTGTGGGTGGATATTGCTGTTAAAATAAGGTTTTTACTTTGTACATTGACATTAATCAAAATAATTTGAATAGCACAATGCACAGCTGCAGTGTCAGTGTCCCCTGGGAAACCTTTTTGATCTAAATGCAGTGGGTGTCATTAAGAGCACTTAAAGTGCACAGGGGGAAGTGCAATCTTGTGGCATGAAATAATAATAGTCTTCCCAACATAGAATCACAGAATGGTTTGTGTTGGAAGGGATGCTAAAGATCATCTAATTCCACCCCCTCTGCCATGGGCAGGGATACCATTTGTCAGGTTTTATTTTCTAAAGAATACAGAGGTAATTGCCAGCCTATTTTTTTTTTTTTTGGTAGTTGTTTGTCCTCTCTGAATGGAGGAAAAGAAACTTCCATTCATTATTTGATTTGCTTCAGAGTCATTATTAATTTTGGAAATGGGTGAATATCTGAGTTAATGGTTACTCAGTTGCATTTTCAAGTGCAGCCAGGCTTGCCAGAGGTTTGCCTTGGTACATGGCAAACATGACAGAGCTGGTCATCAGGAGCCTGTGTTTTCATTCTGCAAACTGTAAAGCTGCAACAGCAGCTTAAAATCCTCTTCCCGCTGATTCCTAAAAATGTTTTAAGGATGCTCTCGTGAGACCCCACCTGGACTACTGCACCCAGCTCTGGGGTCCTCAGCACAGGAAGGGCATAGACCTGTGGAACGAGTCCAGAGGAGGCCATGAACGTGGATCAGAGGAATGGAACTCCTGTGCAGACAGGCTGAGAGCTGGGGCTGCTCAGCCTGGAGAAGGGGTGTCTCTGGGGAGACCTTATACCACCTTCCAGTACCTAAAGGGGGCCTACTAAAGAGAAAGCTGGAGACAAACATTTTAGGAGGTCCTGTGGTGATAGAACAAAGGTTAACATTTTCAAACTGAAGAGGGTCGATTTGAATTAGATGTAAGGAAGATGTTTTTTGCAAGAGTGTGGTAAAACACTGGAACTGGTTCTATGATTTAAGGAGACGCTACCTTCTGAAGCTTTTGAGCTTTTAAAAATTCCATGTTATTTCATGTCTCTGGTACACTATTGTGGTTTAACCTCAGCCGCCAGCTGAGCACCACACAGCCACTCACTTGCTTTGACTACTCTGCCAATTTTGGTGTAAAGTTTACTTTGTCTTGTCATTGCTGACAATCTGTGGGAAGAAATAAAAGTATTCAAATGAGCAGAGTCAACAATTTGGATGAAAATATAAATCTCCTAGAAATCCTTCTGTTTGTAAGTGTAATGTGGGAAACATAACTTTAGCTCAAATGAGTTTCAGCTGTGCAGCCTCAACCCGAATGAGCTTCAGCTGTAACCCTGGGTGGGGCAGCTAAGCTAACCAATCATGGTGTGGGGAGGACCATGTGCTGTGTGATATAAAAGGTTGTGTTTTAAGAGGCTGTTGATGAAGCAGTTGAAACTGCTGTTGTTGAGGCCTGCTCTGAAAATTTCCCCGGCATGATCACAAGTGACAGTGTAACTTACTTTTTTCTTATTAAATCAAACAAAAACCCCAATCTAACAAAACCAAAAAACAAGCGGAACCAACCCAGCCTTCAACGTAGAAAGTCCAAGAACATTCTAATTAGAAATTATCCTTTAAACACCTTTGGGACTGCACAGCAAGTGTTCAGTTGAAATTATGTGAAATTAGTAGTAGTCACTTAAAGTTGATAATTCATATGAAAAACTCTAGACATCTGTTTTGCAGTTTTCAATACTAATAACACTGTCAGAGAACATTAAAGAATGAACATGTTGTCACTGAACAGTAAACTTATATCACATTTCAGTGCATGAACGGTTATTATGTGGGGTTTGGTTTTTTTGTTTCTCTGGAGGAGCTAATTAAAGCTGGTTGTTGCCTAAAGGCATGTTGGAAGAAGTTTCTGTTCTTGTTTCTTAGAGTTTCTGTTTGTTTTTAAACTAATCTAGTGCAATGAATGCAATCAGCAGTGCAAATGAAATGGAAGTGATCTGCTGTCCCAAAACAAGGATTTTGTGCCAAGTCTGATTTCATAGGAGAATTTCTCCTCTTCTGAGAACTGGGTGGACATGCAAAACAGATGAGGAATTTTGGAACAGACAAAATAACAGGTAGCTAGTACTGTCACAGAGAGAAATGTTCTCACAATTCTGGGGTTTCATTTTCTTTTGTTGTTATTAGTATCTTTTCATTGACTTGCCTGAGTTCCATCTGTTGATCTTGGCCACTACCAGCTTGGTGTTTCCTGAATTGTATTTGTGATGTCCAGCAGTGGCAAAAAATATCACAAGGGGCAGATTTCAATCTGGTCACCACTTCAGATTATTCTGGCAAGGGCAAGGACATGCAGCTTGTAGCAAACAAGCTTAGTGCCCTTGCTCTCTTAGGATCCTCTGTGGCATTTTTAGACTTAATTGTGTTGATCTGAAATGCACTTTAATTAGGACAGGCAAGGAGAGAAGTAACTAGACAGCACAAGTCACATGAACTCCCTCTATCCTGCATTTTATGTTCTTTGCTTTATTTTTCTTTTCTTCCTTCTTTGACTCTTAGGCTTTTATTGGAAAAAAAGTGGCTTTGTCACACAAGGTAATTGCATATTTAAAAGTAAGCTGCCTGCTGTGACTAAAAGGTACCAAAACAGCCTTTAATACCTTGGTGCTGATGAAAGTTTGTCAGGTGTGAGTGGTTGATAAAGCTGCTCTTAGATTTTTTTTCTACTGGCGTTTAGGACAGGCCACTGGAAAAGATGGGTCTCTGCATTTCTCTTGTTTCTCCTCTGGGATTTTCCTAGATATTTTTATCAAATGTCAGTAGAGCCTTTCCTTTATGCCTACATTTATCTCTCTTTTCCCTTCCTTCCCTTTCTTTCAGACTTCTTTAAATCTATCATATAGTGGATTTGTAACGCACTGTAATAGTGTATGGCCAAAAACAGTGAGTGTTAGCAGTATTGCTAAAATGAAACCTTTGCCAAATGCTTTTTCACATGCTGTGTTCTTTCTTGTATGTTCAGTACGTTAAAGTGGACATGAACCAGCAATAATCTGTCATGAACCCCCAAATCCAGTCTCATTTAATTGAACAATAGGAAACCAGTGTTTCATCAACACTTTACCCTTTCTGAGCCTGAGAAACTACTGGGGTTTTTTGTTTATAGAACAGGGACAGCATTGTACTCAGCCATCAGCTTTGAGAAAGGCCTTGTCCTGAAGAATTCAGTCTATTTGGACAAGACAAAAGATAATAGGGGAAACTGAGGCATGGAAGGGATGTGACCTGTGCAGAGTCTTGTTGCAGGTCAGTGGCAAAACCATGGTGAGAACTCTGGTACTGTAGCTGCTGTCTCATTGCTGGGTCAGCCCCTGCTCTCTGTGGGCGGCCGCTTCCCAGGCACTCCTGATAATCAGCTTGTAACGTGTACTAAAGGTCAAGCTGCTCATTAACTCTCTGGTGGTTATGCTGTCACCTGTTGTTTCAATTCATTGTCTAATATATAGCTTCAGGTCTCTCCCTCTTGTTTCTAAACTTCTTCATTAATTCCAAGACTGGTTTGGAATGAGAAGATGTTAATTTGTGGAAGTATCTTATGCCAGATTATAATAAGCAGGTCATTAAGCTATCATGGTCTATCGTGTCTGTGGGACTTGAGAGACCTTTAATCAGCAGATTATTGACACTGTATGGCAAATAGTCTGGTATGCAAGTAAAAGGTCATGACCTTAGGAATTGCTAATAAAAGGTCCCCGTTCAGGTTACTACTGTTAAAAAAGAAGAAAGGTCTATATATGTTTTTGAAGTTGTTTTTATTCTAAGGTTAGTGAAAGGTAAAGAGAGTAGTGCCTTGTAGTTCAGGCCCAAAGCTTTTTATCAGCAACTGTAACATTGCATCACTGCTAATCTTCAATTTTGCTAAGCATGCAAGAGTTTCCATATGTTGTGTTGTAATCCTCTTTTGGTGATTTTGTCTTCCAAAGTTATTTCAAGTTCCTTTGACATAATAAGGATTTAAACAGCATGAGTGTAGTTCTAGGCATTTGTTTGTTTTATGGTAGTAAACTCTTATGCTTTTTTAATGTACAGTATAAGCGCTATACAGAAGTTGCCATTTAACTCCATATCTCTTTGCACACGTAAAACTGATTAGCATTCGCTTTGTAATGTGTTAGATGGTCTTAAACAGAAAACAGAGAATCTTCCTCTATACATGAAGAAAAAATGAATTTTGCTTGTCAGCCCTCTCCCAATTAAAGGTGTGAGAGCATCTAAACTAGAGAAATTTCAGAGCCCTTCTCTAAAAACAGCTGTGTCATCCCCCCTGCCCCAAGCTCCGTGCTTTGGGACCAAGGTAGGTTGTGGTAAGCACACCAGAGCTGGAAGGAGCTCCTGGGTTCTATGTGAAGTGCAGTAGCTGTGGTGCAGAATGCAAGTACAGATGGCCACAGTTACTTCAGCTCCTCTGGAATTTCCACTGCAGTCTTTTCTCCTTATACAGTTGCCATCTTCTGTGTTTCATACCATGGTGAAAATTAAAACTAATGTTTGAAAACAACAGTTCTCAAAAACAAACTACAGGCTTAGTCCTGAGTGTCTGTAACTGAGCAGAGAAAGTGAATAGACCCAACAGAACTGACCATGCTCCTTTGTGTTAAATAAATTCTCTTACTGAGCATTTGCATAAGAAATTCTTAATAGCTGAAAGTTCATTTTTCTCATATTGTTTAGACTTGCTGCAATTCTACTGCCTGTGTTACTCTTATTTTGAAGTGACATATGTTTACAGTTAATTGGCCTAATCCCCAGTTAGCTGAATTTGGTAGACAGATCAAATTCTAATCATGTAAAGGATTACAAATTAAAACAAATAGATAAAACTTCTGGATATTGCATAAAGCATTCTAAATGTTAACTCAAACATGGGAATACAAAAAAAGTCTTAGTTCTTCATTCAGCCAAACATATCTGTTAGATGCTGTACTCCTTTTCTTAGTGGTTTTGTCTTTCATATAAGTTTTATTAGACTCTTAACTGAAACTTTGTAAAAAGTCTTGTCAGAGTTACCAGTTTCAGTGATAGAATAAAAATGATATATAATGAAATATGTATTAAATATTAGGTATTATACTGCTCAGGAGAAATACTACACTTGTTAGGTGTTTATCTATGACTTCTAAAATACAGTAAAAGAGCTGATTGCCCTAACTCGGGGTTACTTTTTTTTTCTTTATCTCTGCTTTAATGGCATCTATCTATTGCTCCCAATCATGCTTTGTGGAAAATCTATTGGACTAAAAAAATATACTTTACAATTTCACTGAAATATGTCCTATTTTTTGTAATTTGATGTAAGAATATACATTTATTCAGTAATAATTCAGTGGAGAATTCCCCTTGCTAATTGAATAAACACTTCTTGATCCTTCTTATTGTCCAAGTTGCAGCTTTGCTTTTGTGGAATGGAATTGAACAATTGATAGGAAAGGTCAATGGAAATGTGTTTATGAGTGCTGCAGGACACACAACTTGTTCAAAGAGGACTCACTGAAAAGTAGATCATATGTCTTGTGTAAAAACAGCTGACTTTGAGTACATGCACATGCTTCTAGCAAAGCTCTTGCTCTTGTGTAAATGGGGAGGTGATGGGGTCATGAGGTTGTTTCTGTATAAAAGTTTTTTTATCGGCTCTTTTGCAGTAGAAGAATACAGGTGATGGCAACTCTTGGGGTGAAAGAAATTTTACTTCCATAGGGAGTTTTTTTCCTATGCAAAATCAGTAGCGATAGCCTTATGCAAAAGTATTAAAAATAGATGTCTGTCTGCAATTTGACTGATAAAAATGATACAGTTTGATTCGAAGGTGTTCCTCAGTGCCTTTTCCTGAAGGCATAACAGGGATAGATGAGGGACTACTGATTAAACTGTATCTCCTTTCACAACATGTCAATGTTACTGGATTGTTAGTTTTTTACAGTGAATCAAAGAAGTTTCCAAGGTGCACATTCAGGTTAAAAAAATCTAAAGTGGAAATTTTCATGCAAGGATGCATTTAAAAAAAAAATTTCTAAATTGTGAGGTGGACTATGCTGCATTGATTACTTACTCAAACTACTAAAGTGCACCATCTCTGAAAATGAAGCACAGCCAAGATATTGCTTTGGGACTGGCAGATGTCATGCAGGACACGGGGCAGATCGTTGAGCACAGCTCACCTCCTCAGCTTTTACAGATATTGCATTTTTCAGGGTTTCTTTATTAAATTTGTGGTTTTATTTTGCAAGTTAATGGCAGGGTGGTATGTTAATTTTCATCATGAAGCGCAGTATTTGCTAATGAAAACTTAGCTGGATGCTTACCATGCAGCTCACCATACTGTGCATGGTACGTGCTAAGAATAGCAGCAGTTTTGGTGTAATTCCAAGGGGATTTTGTAACATGGGCAATTTTCAGCATCATTGAACACAGGAATAAAAATCTTAATTTGTAAGATTAACTGCAGAACAACTATTGGGAAGGACTCAGAGCCTCAGATTCTAAAGAAAAGAAAGGAAAAATGGGAATGGTAGAAGAGTCTGAGATCCAGCTAGTATTTTTTCAGTGTCTGATCATATTTTGTCTTTTAAAGCCCAAAAAATATTCTGATCAATATGAAAGATTTTATTCTTATACAAATATATCCAAGCTCTGATTTTGCATGTACTAGTATGTCTCATTACCCTAGAAGACCATGCATTGCAGAGGAGAACTTTTGTCCAAAGTTTTCAATGCTTACTTGTGGCCGGTATACACATACCTGTATTTGGGGTGATTTTATCAGCTATATTACTGCCTGCCTTGTGTGTACCTGGAGTACTGGGGTGGGTGGATTACTCAGAAAACCCTCAGTGATGGGATTTGGAAGAGTGAATTAAGTAGAAAGTACATGTCAGAGCTTAAGCTGAGCTCTTAACTGCACTGCTTCTGTCAGTGGAGATTGACCCACAGAGTAGTTGTCTCCTTACTTTGGTGCAAACCTTCAGTCTTTTCAGTCCTGGCTTATGGGAAGGCTGCATAGAAATATAAGGAAGTAGCCAAAAAATACTCTATTGTTTGCTCCAGTGCATAGGACACAGTATCAGGCAGCTTGAGGTCTTTGGTTTTGCTCCCAGTTATTGCTGATTCATGTGGCAGAAACAGGAAGAGCACCAGGATCTGTTTGTGTTACATTGATCAGTGAGATTTGTTGAGAAAGAAATTGATGTATTTAATAATCTTAGGACTCAAACTGGATGAAATTATTTCATATTTACTGGGAGTCGAGACTTGAGGGAATCCTTCAATTGATGAAAAGAAGGGACTCTGTGTTCGTGGTACTTTTTTTTTTAATTTAATTCAGGGAATCTGTGATCTATAAGTGCTTTAATCTTGCAAAGGGATAACCATTTAAAAAAATAAACTGTGAGAGAAAACAAAAATACAGGTAGCTATTCTCAAATTAAGAGGTAAAACAATTTTATTTGTAGAACTGCATGCAGTTTTAAGGAACAGAAGATCTGGTAAAGCTGGTGGACATTAATTAAATTTTTTCTTTCTAAAATAAAAATCTTTTTAAAGAGGAGATGGAGCAGGTGGCTTGAAAGACAGTGGTACTATTTTTAGTCTCCTGATTCTGTGATGTGAATTAATGACAATAGAATTAAGGAGAGTTTACCAGTTTCCCATTATTTGGTCCACTTCTCAATTTTAACTGCAAGTGTGGTAATAAATTGTTTCTCTTAAGCCAGGCACTGTGGACATAAGCAATAATTACAGAGAGAATTTTCAAAAGCTTCTAGTAGTTGTTGGCTACTGTTCAAGTCAAAAGGGAAACTAGAGGGAATTGTGCCTCAGTTTGGTATGTTTATATACCCTGATTGTTGTGCATCTGTGGCTGGAGAACTAAAAATGTGTAATTTTTTCAAACATTAAAAAAAAATTAGTTGTATTTCATACCTTTAGATAGATAATAGATGTAGTGTCTTATGGGGACAGACAGCTCAGCCAGCAGCCAAATCTAATCTCTCTTCGTCACTGGAAGCTGTGAAGTGTGGGCTTTCTCCTGCTGCTGCTGCTTTCACAGCTCCAGCCTCCACACAGCCTCATGGCTGAAGCTCTTTGTGCAGAAATGTGATGATGTTGGTTGAGAGTGCAGGGACTTGTACATATTACAAACTGGGACTGGTAAGTTCCTGCAGCACAGCCTCAGACATCCGTGTCTTGTAGGAATTGTGTAGGGGAGGCAGGAGTAGGAGCAGGAAGAAAGTCAGTGGAAGACCACACTGACAATGTAGAATACTATGGATGGATTTGTTGTCCTGCATTGGTACATAAAAATCATATATATTGACTGTAATGGCAGGGCAGCAACTCCAGTCTGTAATTTGGGACATATCATTTAAACTCATATATGGTTTTTCCTTCTGCTCCGCCCGAGGCAAGAGCTGGTAGTGCTAATTATTGGATTAAGTGAAGGAGAGACAAAAAACAATCGGTGGTGTCTCTCAGTCTTCACACACTCTGTTCCCCTCGCTCTCTCCTTCTCATGCCCCCAGGGTGCCTGCTGTAGAGTCTAATTGCTTGATTTGGTGCATGGAGAGACAGGATGTGATGTGCCACCCAGCACTTGTTTGTGCTCTGCCCATTCAGCAGTGACAGAAACCAAGCAGAGGTCATGTGAGTGCAGCCAGAAGAGCACAGCCGTGCCAGGAGCGCAGTCCCACTACACTGAACTCCTTTCATGCCCTCTGTGTGAACAGAAGTCAGTGTGTACTGAATGTCATGGAATTAAGTGGTGATTTTATGCAGACACATCTAAGTGGGATGTACTGAGGAACCCTACCCCACGCTGAAAATGGTGTATTGTGCTTTCAGGGCAGGCAGGAAGAGCTAACCATGGATGGTTGAGTGAGTGAGATTGACTTTGGAGCAAAGCAATTACGGTCCTGGTCCTAGAAACCCCTCTTACCTGCTGTGTGTCTGACACAAGTCTGATGATTTACCAGGGAGATCAGAAGTTTAGCAGTCGCAGAAGGAGCTGTTGAAGACATGTTCTCTAATAAAAAAAACCTGTCACTCTAAAGAGTTAGGGGCTGTAATCTTATATGCTTCTGTTTGTGTTTGCATTTAAGTCTACGCTCTCTGGGCTGCTTTGTCTCCCTAGCATTGTTTAGCTTGAAGTGTAGTTAATGAAGGTGCAGTTTTATGCTGATGTGCCCAGCCACTTACGAAGTGTCACCGGGTCCATGTACAAAAAACCTGAGAACCCAATTTCATTGGTGAGTGTTGATGGGGTGCAGTGGGGTCTCCTATGGGAGTTGTAATCCATTTGCTGTAACTCCTACAGTTGGCCACTCCCAGTGGCAACGTGACACTTGAAAGAAGAGCCCACAATCATTTAGCAGGCTACAGCTGTACTGGTGGTGCTGGCCATTTTAGACCTTGGCAGGGATAGTGGAAGTGAGGGAAACTTATAGAAAGCAGTTACATTCTTTCTGAGAATGTTTTATTAAATGTCAAGTATTTTGCCTTTCTGTATTCCATCAACTTGCTAGCTCACAGATTGATGAATGCAATTTCAAGGCTGTCTTCTGTTGTATTTCCAGTGAATAAATTTTCAGCTTATAGCAGATATTTTCTTAGTGTGTAAGTATATGACGCTTTCTTTGGATTGTTAAATTTCATTCCATCTGTATGTCCCATATGTTCAGCCCTCCTACTGTTCCAGTTAGTTTGTGGTCAACATTCTTCACTATGTAAAGGTTTCTAAAGTCCTTGTAGTGGATAAACAACAGCACAGGTTAATGGGGAAATCTCCTAGGCTGAAGTGTTTTGAAGTGGAAGAGAAGGCAAGCAGGGCATTCTGGACTTTCCTGGGCATGTTTGTCAATATACAAATAGTTTCAGTTGCTTCAAAGACATTCAGTAAATGGAATTATTAAAAAACAGGAAAAATGTGTTTAATATTGCTTTTCCTTGCTCAGTTAAATTTTATTTTGTTCTGTTTGCATTTACTTCTCGAATTTAGAATCGGCTTCCAAATATACTTAAACAAAAGCAGGGCTGAAAAGCAGGAGAAGCTATCTTAAGAGTGGTTTCCTTTCCATACACTTCTCTGGGAAAACATGCCTTTCAGGTTGAATCCTTTGCTGTTGCTTGTGTGTTTGTTACAGTTAGTGGCTGAAAAGTGAAACTCTGACACTATTAACTTTGGGTAAAACTTAAGCACTGTTTTTCAGATAAGGCAAAAAACCAAGTAAGTTGTTTTTCTGTGTAGTGTTGTGCTTGCACTTTTGTGTTGCAAAATATTTATTTTCTCTTCTAGCAATTGAATTTGCAGTGTAGGCAGAGAGGTGTCAAAATTGATTTAGCAGTTTGATGCTGTGCATGTTCTCCTTTATGCTCAAGGTTTTACCCTTGCTCTACCAGGGTGCCTTCTTGACATTGTTGTTTTTAGCAGGAATTAATTGTCTCTAGTTAGCAGCTGAGATGCACCTTCCTTGCTGTAGAAATGCATCATTAGAATTATCTGTTATCTAATATACAGCATTATCTGTAGTGTGGAGTTGTACTTGTTTAGAACATGAAGCCCTTGTAAGCAAAGTTGAGGAAATTTCCTGTCTGGTGCTTTTGCCCATGTTTCTATCACAGATTTGTTAGAACACACATTTCTTGATCTCCTTCTATCCTTGACTGTCATATTGGTGCTGAGAAATCTTCTATCAGGGTGGTCAGGAGGCTTTCTGAGCCCCTCAGTGTGACAGAGGTCTGCTTGCCCTAACACATTGCTATTGTGTAACATGCTCCAAACATCACTGTTCCAACAAGATTCTGTGGGATTCTTAAAGGCAGAGTTCTAGAAAATCGTGTTACCTTCCAATTGATCAAGCCAAGTTTTGCCTGGAAGGCTGGACTTGAGAGTCTGCAGAATGCAGATACCCCTTTTGAGATTCTGTGCAGGGTGACTGTTCCATGGGAAATGGCTACAGTTTTTAAATGGGTTTTACTACTGGCACTCAATAGTAAAATATAAATACATTATTTTATTTGCTTTTATAACAATGTCCAGCTGGGCATGGGAACTTCCCCAGTATTCATATTTTTATGATTAAATGGCTGCTTTATGCTGCTCATATACATGGTGCCTTGAAACCCTTCTGGGGCTGAGCAGAAAAAAAGAAACATTTCCTATGTAATGAGGAGTAGCAGTTGCTGGACTAAGTTGAAGCGATGGGTGAGTGCATGAAGTCAAATCAAATCCAGTCCTTTGTGCACGATTGTTGGGGATTTTTTTTTGGTGGTATTTGTTGTTGCGGTGTTGTTTTGAAAGAGTGGTAGGCAAAGATTGACTGACTGCAAGAGCACAGCTATGCAGCACAAGGGTCTTAGTCACTTGCTTTTTATAGCTTTTCTCTTAGGGAGCCATCTACATGTACTACGATTACATTTCCAGATCCTTCAAAGAGATATTCTAGTCCTTGTTTTGCTGCTAGGTGTCGGCAGAGGAATCAGCTGTTAGTGTTTGTGCAAAGAAGAGAAGGTTTGTGCAAACAGTAAATAAGCTGATTAATTCATCAGGAACTATAATTTATGGAAATAATGTAGTTCAAAGTGGTAATAAAATTGGGAATAAAAGTTTGCACCTGCAAATGAACATTTTATATGGTGTAGGTGATCCTGCTCATAGTGTTGGCTAAGCTGAAATTATATGAGAAGAGTAGGCTCTGTCATAGTGAACTGGAAATCTTCCAGTGTAGTTCTGTCTCTTCAATGCATTTGTTCTTAAAGCAAGTTTAACCCTCACATTAAATTGCAGAGGTAGCATTGTATTTGTATCTTCAGCATGAGTCCAGCAAAGGTGTGGGCAGCAAAGCTACCCCAGGCTGCCGTGTCATGTTAAACAATTGTGATCTGAAGGGGCATCTTAACAGAAGTGAAGTGGATTTTGTCTATGTGTCTAGTCAAGCCCCCAACACCTCTTGTGAGAATGACAAATAACAGAGGTACTTTTGGTGCTGTCTGCAAACCAGACAAAGGATCAGCAGTCTGTTTCATTTAGACAAGCAGCTGTTTTCTAGTTGCTTTTTTCCTTCTTTTTTTTTTTTCCTACTGCCGAGCTGTGAAACTTTTGCCTAGGAACAAAGCCCTCAGGTAAACAACATTGTGACTGTTTGTTGCCTCCAGTTTGTTTCATGTCACTTGTGTTTGAAAAGAAATTCAAATTACAGTTTTGTTTACCTTGCCCCTGCAAAGTATGCTATTGCGGGAAAGGAAAAATTGGTGTCAATCCCTGCATATTTGCGAGCCACGGTCCGGTGCAGTATCCTGGTCGGTCCCGATGTAGCACGGGAGGTGAAAGAGCTGGCTCCGCACTCCGAACGACCGTAAAGACGGGTCTCGGCCGACGCACGCCGCCAACGTCTCGCAAGGACTGCAACAATATTGAGTTTAGATTTCCAAAGGTATGGAGAGACAAGCGGCGCATGATTTGCTCCAATGCTTTTTAGAAAAGCGTGGAGTTCAGGGTATAGATTTGCAGAAAGAGTTAGAAGGCTTGTTAGCATGTGGCTTTGCTAAGGGGTGCTTTGTAGATCCTAACACTATCTTTGATAAGGAAGAATGGCGTAGGTTAGGAGATCAGATTTGGGCGGCTGTATTAGATGAAGACAAGGCAGCTAAAAAGTTGGGTAAACCGTGGCGGGCGGTGCTGAACGCGCTGCAGCAGCATCACACTGAGCAACAAGCAGCGCGGGCTGC